>JAFMOC010000015.1:1327500-1892500 GCA_019802505.1 Corydoras sp. C115 | reverse complement strand
ACCAGAATCTTCTATGCTAACTGAAGCAGTTCCAGACTCTGATCTTTTACCCTTTATCTGTGAGGATACCAGTAAAACTGATGACCAGCTCTTACCAAGCACTGGTGTTTTGACAAGCATTGTTTTCACCTCTATGAACAACTTACCAATAAACAATGAACAAGGGAGCAATGCAGCTGAAAACTGGGAAACATGCTCAACATCTAATCATGAATGGATCATGTTTACAGATTTAGTGGAACCCAACTCAACACATGTCATTTCAAATCACACATTATCTCAAGCAGGTTCACAAGATGATTCTCTTTGCAACCTGGAATCAAGATGTCCTGAACAAGAAACAGAAAATACAACTGAATCAGTCTCCAATGAAAAGTCTTTTCCAAACCATGACCAATCAGTTGGCTTTCCTGCTAATCTCATTCGTCACACAGACCCTCCTTATGGCATATCTGAACATCACACTGGTCTTAATTGGGCTTGTGATGCAGCTCCTAAAGATGAATTTGAAAGTCCTTACAAACCATCTTTGGCTTTACATCAAACAGAAACATCTGCAACCACAGAGATGTCTAGTTTCTTTTTCTCTAAAGTTCTGGCCTCCGCTGAGAATTTAGTGCCCAAGAGTGAAAAAGAAAGCAATGAAATTAGTGTTTTTAAAATCTTACACTCTGCTGTTGAACCAGTTGGTTCTAAATCCAAACAACTCGATGATCTAACAAGCTCAGATTTTTTTCAATCAAATAGCATTGACACTGCCTCAGGAAGTGACAAACCTGTAGTTTCGGATTACTGCTCCACAAGTGACACTAATCAAAGTAATGACTTTGAAAATTCCTCAGTCCTGTTATCAGGATTCACTCCATCAATAGATGAAACAAATCACGAGGAGCAAAATATGTTACTACCAGCCAACCACTTGATATCTTTAATAATAGTGCCACACAGATCTTTGATTTTGAACAAAGAAAAGAGAGTATATGTCATTTAAAATCTAGTAATGGAGAATGTGGTGAAGTACACCAATTTGCTCAATACATGAATAATGTTTCTAGTCATAATAAACCAACTAATCCAAGTGTAACGTCTGAAAATCATTTAATAGTTGAGGATGAAAGTAAAAATGAGGTGCTAGAAAATGTGATAACAAAATACAATATACAGGAATATTCACCTGACCTGGAACCTGTTAATATTGAGCGAGATTCAAAACTACAACAACATCATGTTATAAAAAACCAGACGGTTCACGTAGAAGGTGAGGGTTTCGGAGGTGAAGTTAACCATTGGTGTCCAGATCTGACTGCTATCAAACTAGACACTCCAGTTCAGCAGGTGTTTGTGTCTCTGGAATGCGCAACTGCCTCTCCCTGCAACCTTCATGAGGAAGTGTCAGTCACAGACTACAACCATGGAATACACCCGCACCTTCTCCCGGGGCCAGGACATTTGCCACTCCCAACAGGCTCTGTTTTTAATAGAAATGCAAAAAGCCTCAGCTGGAGGTGGAGTTGACAGCAATGTTGTTGAGCTCCATGTGGAGAGAGAGGACATCAACACACAGGAGCCACTAGCAGCAGCATACAGAGCAGATCCCAATGTTTGTACATTAGTCACTGCAGGTGAAGAAACTGGATCTCATTTAACTAAGCAACAAACACCTTGTGTTTTGGATACTGAATACCTAGCACAGGCAGAGGAGATTCTCCAGTATAAATCTAGACCTTTTAATCACAATTTTGTGACTGAAACATCTGAGACTTTTACAGAAGGTGCCTCTGCTAAAGGTATCTCAGTTAACATCACAGAGTTTAAACCTGACCAAAGTGAGGAGAACCGACCTGCATCCACAAGCACAACCCCTGGCGGGTAAGTAAAGTTTTTTATCTTTGTTTTTTTAATTAATCATTTGTTGGTGTTCATCCTAAACCTGAAGATATACTTCAGAAGCCAACATTCAAATGTATCTTCTCTTCAAACTACTTCTTTTAGTCTTACTGTCTTTTTTTGGTCTCTCTTTTTTACCTGATATTTATAGTTATTTATTTACAACCACCATGACAGAGAAGTAGTACGAATATAGTCTTTACGGAAGGCTTCTTTCACCATTTTATCAAAGAATTAATGTTTGATTTTGGTTATTTTTTATGGACAAAGAATGCCTGGCTGTTCCATAATCCACTTCTTGTAAATAATAGATAAAAAAAATCAACATTTATTTTGGGTTTAGTCTTAATGACCTTATCTATGTCTTAACCTTAGTAATGTATATAAATAGCTTTTAGGATGCATCAGAAGTTTAACTGTAAGGTTACAACACATTCCTGAGACTGATCCATACTAGAAAATGCTAGCTAGATAACATACTCTGTGGAGTTGACTTTTCTCACATACACATTAATAAATGAATTATAACATTTTGGCATTTCAAAATTGAATTATTTAGGTGGAGTAAAAATTCATTATTCCTTTCATATATAGCCAGAAGTATAATCACTCAACAAAAATTGAAGGGAAGTGAACACTCATTATTATGCGATACATGCAGTATTACAACTAAAATGTATTATATTTATTTATTCTCAAGTGTTATACATGCTATTTACTTCATGATATTTTGTATAAGAACATAAAAAAATAAAAATGTAATTGTTAAAAATTTGCAAAGGAGCATCTACACAAGCTTGGGGTATTATGAAATCAAATCCTGTGAAAAAGGGTAAGGAATAAAAATAATTTAAAAACACATCTTCAACTGTAAAAGTTGAGGGTGGATCGCTAATGTTTTGGGCTTGTGTTTCAGCCAGTGGCAGCGGTAACATTACACTTCCAGACAAAAGGACAGATTCAGTTAAATATCAGAAAGCTTTTAAAGCAAACACAATTGGGTAATGATCCTAAACACATCTCAAAATCCCAATTACCTGCTTTACGAGGATTGAGCTGAAGGTTCTTCCGTGGTTATTAGTAACCTCTAACTGAAACTTTATAGAAAACCTGTGGACAGACCTCAAAAGAGCAGGGAAAGCAAGAGAGTCCAGGAATCAACCAAAACTAAAAGCTGTTTGAATATAGAATGAGTAAAAATCTCCCAAACGAACTAAAATACCCTTAATAAATGTGTTTAAAAGCTGTCATATTTGGCAAAAAGCATGTTACTACGTTCTGACAAATGATGATGTCCAAAATGTTTCTTTTTTTATGTAAATGACTGTAATAATGAACTGTAATAATGCTAACTTCATGCAAATGAAGCATTCACTTCATTCAGATTTTTTTGCTTACTTTGTATAAATTTACTCAGAGCGAACAATTTGAAGTAGAGTCACTACACTTTAAATGCTATTGTAATTATATTTCATTCATCATTTATTATCTTCTGCTTAATCCTCTACTAGAGTTGAGAGGGGGTTCTCCATGCCCATCCAGGGGAGAACATTTCGGGCGCTGGGCAGATACACCCAGGACAATGAACCAATCTATCACTGGGCACACACTCACTCACACACACAAACACACTCTATATGGGATAATTTCGAGCATTCAATTGACCTTGGATCCATGTTTTTTGGACTGTGTGAAACCCACGCAGACACGGAGAGAAAATGGAAACTCCACCCAGACTGGGATTCGAACCTGAATCATAAGCACTAAGAGGCAAAGGTGCTAACCACTAAGACACTGTGCCACCCTGTAAATCTAGATAGTGATTAGCACGTTCACCTCTCAGCTTGGACTGGTTCTTTTATTTATTAAGAAAAATGTTTTAATATTCCATATACAGTAAGCAGCTTGATTTTAAACCCATGAAATTAGTCAGGTGTTTTCATTTAATAGGATAACAATAGAATAACAATAATCAGGTGTGAGTACGCATCCTGTTATTTTTATTTTATTTATAAATATATAAAGAAAATATATTAAAAGAAAATAAGTTTTGAAAATTATATTTACAACACACATTTATTGAAATTATTATGGCACAAACTAAGGAGAGCTCTTAGGATCTCTGAAAAAGGGTTGTTGGTACCAATTATGCAAAAAAGGTTAAAAATAACTTCAAATAATTCAACATTCAGATAGATTGTGGACAAATGAAAAAAGACATTCGAGACCATTTGAGTCATAATTAACTAAGTCACAAAGAAACCCAAGGTAACCTCCAAGCTACTAAAGGCTTTTCTCACAGTAACAACAAATAACAATGGTTTGCATGGCAGGGCTACAACAAGAAAACCACTTTCTACACATCTACATATTTAGAGACAGAAAATTAACAACACATCAATCATGAACCAATTTTCATCAACCATTAATTTTTTACTCTTTTGCTGCATCTGGGGCAGGATGACTTCAACATCACTGATTGAATGAAGTTTTAAGTACTTAATAAGTTCTACCCAAGAATGCTCAAAAAAAGCGTTCATGTTTAGAAATAGTTATTTTATAGTCCTGACTAATCGAACAGAAATGATACTCAAGGACCCAAAGCAAGTAGCTCATTGGAGAAATCCCACCAGCATAACAAATTTAAAGCTGTTTTGTACAGTGTAATGATCTGAAATCTCTCCAGGTAGATTTAACTATTAGCAAAAACATTTATTTGTAGCTCTTGTTGCACAGAGCTTACACCAGGTACCAACATTTACATTTACATTTAGTCATTTAGCAGACGCATTTATCCAAAGCGACTTACAAATGAGAAGATTACAAGTCAGAAGTTATGTAAAAAACCAACTATACTGTAAATTCATCAAACCTAATTGTTATTCGATGCTGCGGCCCCTCCAATTTTTTACCAAAATCCAAAGGTTTACATACTTCTGCAATATGTAAAGAAACATATAAACTAGAATCTGTGACTGTGAACTTGTAGAAATGAGTGTGGGAAACAAGGTGTCCAGTAAGTGGGTGTTAAGTTTTTAGTTCTTTTTTGTCTTTACGTTCAGAAAATTTTTAAAGACTTATGTTGCTCTGCATTGCCGGAAAGCTTCTCTTTATCTTAATTTTAGGGTACATTTAAATACATTTATGGCATTCATGAGATACCTTTAGCCAGAATGTCTTGTGAAATAATCATAGCTGCTTGGTCACACTAATATATTTTCACCTAAATACACTGCATTTTTGCCTTTAGCCCTCACTGCCCTATCATTTTTAAGCAAAAAACTTTCAAAAATGCTGCAAGACCCGCTTTAAAAAATGCTAACAACAACCAAATTTTTGCTTGCATTTTTGCTTGCATCCGATCAATCTGGATGTTGCGTTCCTTTAATGGTGTTTATATTATTATACTAAACAATTACCTGCAGTGCTAGCTGTTTACATTTTACATTTACATCACATTTGGCAGATGCTTTCATCAAAAGCAACTTACAAGGTGAACACAGGGCCTTGCTTAAGGACCCACATTGGTAACTTCAGTGGACTTGCGATTTAAACCCACAACCTTCAGATTGATAGTTCAATGCCCTAACCATTGAGCTACCGTGCCCTGCAGAACACGTCTAGTAAATAAAATGACCATAAGACTCCAGGTCTGAACACATTACTTATGCTTACTACTGTATAATACTGAACTAATACAACACTCGTGTGAGTGTAGATATGTTTTTTTACTTCTCAGAAAAGACAGACCATAGTGTGGATATTGCATTAAATATGTATAGAGTTAGGGTTGATCTGCTAAAGAGATTAAAAAAAATAGTTTAGAATATAGAATGAATAGTCCTTGCATGTGCACTATATTGTATTTTCAATAGATTTTTTATGTTAAATATTCATTAATTAATTCATTATATTCCGCTTAATCTATCACTGGGCACACACATACTCACTCATTCACTCACTCACTCACTCACTCACTCACTCACTCACTCACTCACACACAAATACTGACTATATAGGGGAAATTTAGCAGTAAATTCACCTTGAATCCATGTTTTTGGTCTGTGGAAGTAAAACCGGAGAACTCCCACACGGACATGGAGAGAACATGGAAACTCCACTGAGCTTGGGATTTGTACCTGGATCCCCAGTGCTGAGAGGTGAACGTGCTAACCACTAAGCCATCGTGCCACTCATGTTACATATTTTGTAGTTAAATATATTTACAGGGTGGCACGGTGTCTTAGTAGTTAGCCCGTTTCCCTCTCATTGCTGGGGATCCAGGTACAAATCCCAAGCTCGGTGGAGTTTCCATGTTCTCACCATGTCCGCGTGGGTTTCCTCCAGGTTCTCTGGCTTCCTCCCACAGTCCAAAAACATGGATTAAATTGTCCCATATTGAGTTTGTGTGAGTGTCTGAGTGAGTGAGTGTGCCCAGTGATAGATTGGCTCCCTGTCCTGGGTGTATCTGCACAGCGCCCGAAACGTTCTCCCCTGGATGAGCACGGAGAACGCCCCTCAACCCTAGTTGAGAGGATTAAGCTGAAGATAATGAATGAATGAAATATTTTTACAATAGAATATAAAGTGTAGTGACTCTACTTCAAAATATGCTCTGAGTAAATTTATACAAAGTAAGCAAAAAAATCTGAAATGCATGAAGTTCTCATTATTACAGTTCTTCAATTTTAATTATTTACAGCAAAAAAGAAAGATTTTAGACATCCTGGTTTGTCAGAACTTAACATGCTTTTTGCCAAATAGGACAATTCAGCTCAATCCTCGTAAAGTAGTTCATTGGGATTTTTTGAGATGTGTTTAGGATCATTATCCAATTGTGTTTGCTATAAAAGCTTACTGATATTTAACTGAATCTGTTCTTTTGTCTGGAAGTGTAATATTACTGCTGCCACTGGCTACAACACAAGCCCAAAACATTAATGATCCACTCTCTCCTTTTACAGTTGAAGATGTGGTTTTAATTTCTTTTTATTCCTTACCCTTTTTCACAGGATTTGATTTCATAATACTCCAAGCTTGTGTATATGCCTTTTTTTATTTTTAACAAATTTTTAACAATTAAGTTTTGTGATCTTGCTACAGTTTTTTTTTTGCAAGCCCAACATTAAAGTGTTTCTTTCTTTATTTAATGAAAATATATAGTCTAAATGCAATACAGTGTTTAAATAGCAAAGAGAGAAAATAGAAATCCCTGAATTAACTGCTCATCAGGAAATGTCACTGTCTCTAACTGAGCAGACATTTCAGCATTTTGCTGATCTAGTGATGAATGTCACCTGGTTATTCAACCTTACCCTGGTGTTCATTCTTACTCCATATCATTCACCACTGCCAAATGTTGGAACACTCTTCCTAACTCTGTCCACATCTCAAAAACACATCTCTTCAACAAACACTTGCTTTAAAAACGCCATATTGGATAAAGATCAGATTTAATTATACTACAGTGTAGCTGGATAATCTAGTTATTAATAGATAATCTAGATTATTTTTCCATAAATTCCAACTTGTGCTTTTTTTCCATTTGTAATTGCAAGTACAAACATTAAGGAAAAAATCTTTAGCAGCATTGATGCTGTCTTCTGGAATAAATGTCCTTTGTCCACAGTGGAGAGGTTAGACCCTAATGCACTGTACCACATTTGTTTAAAAACTCACAAAATTGTCAGTCATTAAGGTTACTATGAATTCTTCAGTATACCAAAGTATTCTCGAGTAAAATGTAAGGCTGTCCAATTAGCAGCTAAAGCTTTGCTGAAACTGTAAATACAATCAAGTGTACAATAGTGTGTCTGAAAATAAAAAGGCTTACGTAGGTGTTGGCTGACTGTTTAAAAAAGGTCCACTGGCATCATCCACGTGCCCTCCCCATTTCACCTTCTTGCATACTGTATCTGTTAGGTTTGGTTAACATGGCAGCAGTTACAGGACAGAGTCGTGCACCTTGGCTGGGGAACCTGTCTGTATGCATGCAGGTGTCTCTGTTTCACTGCGTGACTTCCTTACTGTTCCAAGTAAGCAAATTTTGCAAATTTGGCACCAAAATGTCACATGCTGGGACACAGTGAGGAACAGAGCCAGGGTTTATTTAACATTCACACATTGAATTTCATGCTGGCTGTGTAGCTGTTGCTCGGCTCCCGTCCTGTCACTGCTTCCACTGCTACCAAGTTAACCAAACCTTTCAAAAGAGTTTCCACATTCGAGAGTTTATAAAACAGGGTGCTTAATCACAGCTATTGTTATTCCATTGATTGAAAAAACCTGACTCTAATTCTAATTATTTGCTAATCCATAGTTATTAATATATACTGATAGGTTGCTTTTATAATTAAATAAATAAATAAGCAAGGATACTTTTTTGTCTAATTTGTTTGATAACTTTTAGTGCTTAGACAGAGAGACAGATAGATAGTACTTTATTGATCCCGAAGAAAATTCATTATGTAAACATAGTTTGTCCTGCATGCGAGGATGGATACAGATTTATTGCCTGTAGCATACATAATAATAAGTAAGCTAGTGATAAAAGACATATAAAAGAAAGAAAAGCTAAAAACAGAAAAAAATTCACAAAAGTCAGAGCTATTGTGACCAGCTGCCACTCAGGACGGTCCAGAGCAGAGATTATTGAAAATATTTTTTGTTAAAATGGGATTTGTTGAAACAGAAAATAACATTTACTCAATTTGCTCCTTTAATTTGATCATTTAAGATTTCTAATAAAATCATGTGTTAATGGGGTCACTGAGAAAGAAACCTTGAGCCAGGCCTCAGTCTTAAACACAGCCAGTCATGCATCGAATGCACAAGGCAGGTGTGTCATTTGATTCTGTGGTAACACACACATTCATAAGCCAGTTAATCTGCATCTAATCTGTAAAATGCCACACCTCATTCATTTAATTCTTCCTGACATGTCTTTATTGTCTCTAGATGCCTTTATCCTGTGTTTACATGAGGTGTGCTGTCTTTAAATGTCAAGAATATTTGCAAAAATCTGCACCAACTCTGCTCACAAAGAATTCAGTTTCAGACCATGTAGCAAAGCAACAGACAACAAAACATATTATAAAACATTTTAAATAGCAAATGTATTAAAAATGTATTAAATGTATTAAAAAGCATAAATAGTATTTAGCATAAATTCAAGTATTTACAGCGATGTTTGAAGCTTTATTAACCTTTTAGAAGTTTTTATATTTCTGCATACATTTCATATTTTTTTTTTTTACCGAATATTGAATCTGTTTTTATGGAATTGTAAATCTCTTCTCATCTTGTTATCTTCTGCTTAATCCTATACTAGGGTTGTGTGTGTGTGTGTGTGTGTGTGTGTGTGTGTGTGTGTGTGTGTGCGTGTGTGTGGTGTGTGTGTGCGTGTGGTGGGGGGGGGGGGTGCTCATGCCCATCCAATCCAGGAGGAATATTTCGGGTGCTGGGCAGGGTGCCAATCCATTGGGTGCCACCCAGGACAGGGTGCCAATCCATTGCTGCACACATGCTCACTCACACCAACACACTCTATATAGGGACAGTTTAGATAGTAATTAGTAAAAGCAATTTAAGTAAGTAAGTAAGTAAGTAAACTTTATTTATATAGCACTTTTCATAGGCACAGGCCACAAGGTGCTTTACAAACGGATAAAACATAAAAAATAAAAGAGAATAAACACAATAAAAGCACAATTTACACCACATAAAACATAAAAACATAAAAACATAAAAACATAAAAAACACAACAACCAAGACTACTGGCTAGCCCATTTGCCCAAATGCCTGTTTAAACAGATAAGTCTTTAACTGTTTTTTAAAAGATTCCGCAGAGTCCGCCAATCTTAAAAAAGGGGGCAAAGAGTTCCACAGTTTGGGAGCAACAGCCTCGAATGCTCGATCGCCCCGAGTCATTAACTGAGTGCGAGGAACAGATAGTATGTTCGAATTGTTAGACCGGAGCGAACGAGCTGATACGTGTTGATGGAGCAGACCAGACACATACATACGAGCCTGATTGTGTAATGCTCTAAAAGTAAGAGTTAAAATTTTTAAATAAATCCGGTATTCAACAGGAAGCCAGTGCAGGGATATTAAAAGTGGGGTTATGTGAGAACGTTTGTTTGCTTTTGTCAGCAGTCTAGCAGCAGCAATTTAATGCAGGCAATTTATTTTTATACCATGTGTTTGGACTGTGGGAGGAAACTGGAAACTGTGGGAGGAAACTCCAGATTGTGAATGGATCCCCAGCACTTAGAGGCAAAAACAATATCATGGGTTTTTTTCTCCAAATATAACATTTTCTTGTCTATAAATTCGAGGCTGCTGTGTTTTTTATGGAGAACAGTAGCATCCTCATTACAACCCTGACATTACCATTAGCTAGTGTTAAAAAGACTTTTTGCTTTGAATTTACCTTGAGTTCCGTTGTGATCTTAACTTGATCAAAACAACTTGCAAAACCCTTAAACATTTTATTTATTGAAGTCTATAACACAGTCTGTCAGTATTTATATTTATTAAATGCAGCCTGTGCAATATCTAATATAAACTGTATTCATCTGTACCAGCAACTTGTGTTTACAAAAATTCTGCAAGTATTAAACCATTAATAAGATGATGATAAAGGAGGATTATAAACAACTCTGGCAGGAAAATGGATTCATAACCATTGATGGCGAGGGATGTGATAGTTGTGGTCATAGTTTTTTATGACAGATTATAGTAGTTGTGGCTATTGAGCATAAACACAATTAAATAACAATGATAAATCAAATGAAAATATTATATTTATTGCAGAGGCTGTACAAAACTTAAACACTGCATATAATAACTATGCTTATATTGGAATATAGCATAAGTATTGTTACTACATGTTTGTGATTGGAATGTGTAGTCGAGGAAACGAGAGGTCAAAAATTCAACTGCTATGTGTTTTGTTAATTGTGTTTGTATGTCCATGCAGAAAATATATTAAAAAACAGCGACAGAGAGAGGAAGCGAGAGAGCATGCTTGAATTATAAGACTGATCAGTACTGAAAGGTAGTCAGTACATGCGGAAAAGCACAGGTGGTGTCTGTGTGTGTATGTGTGTGTGTTTTTGCTGCAAAACACAACAAAGTCACCAAGCCATCACTGAAATGTGGCTGTTTATTTAGTGTCTGTGTGTGTGTGTGTGTGTGTGTGTGTAAGATAAACTGGAAACCTTTTACTCTGGGTCAGTGTTCACTGTAAAAACCGGACTAGATTATGTCTCCGAAAATGAGATTATTAACAACTTTGCTTTCAGTAAACACATTTATGAATCAAATGTTTTTTCCATAATATATTATGTTTGCAACCATTTTATAAAAGCAATAAAGCACTCGAGGTTGTGTATTATTGTGAATACATCACAGGAAAGTGAAGTAACTGCACTGTTATTCACTTTTAAAAACTGCACTTTTATTCACAATAAGTGCTTGTAATTTCTATGCTATTTAAGTTTTATCACTTGTATATGACTATAATTATCAGTAATTTTCATGCTTCAACTGCACATATACAAATTCTAATATTATTACACTCCTAATACTAAATAATACTCCTAATATTTTTGTGCATCTATACTACCTGCCTTTCTTTCTATTTACCATACATCCATACTTACTTACATTTGTATAATTTTACAAATTTTAAGATTAATTTAGGAGTTTTGCAGTAGGAATACAGAGGACAAAAAATGTTGTTTATAATTGTCTACAGACTTCTGGATCTCTTTCCCTCCAGTGCTTTAAGAATGCATTGGTATTGAAAGTAGACTGCCAGCTGTGTGGTTTTGAACATTGTCAATGATGATAGACCTTAATCCCACTCTAAACAACCACAGTGTAATCCTCTAGCACCCTACCTGTTTGTTCCGTGTAGTGCCCTGCTCATTCTAAAGAGGATCTGAATGGCTTAAGCACAAGCTTGCATGATTTCAACAGATCTGTTCTAACACTTTCAGTTCATCAGTCACTTCTTTAGAACAATCTCTATTACACAAGTAAATATATGAGCTCATACATAATGGATTTTCATGCGCAGAAACAAACAAAAAAAAGCTTCCGCTCTCTATGGGATGCCCCATACCTTTATTCTCTGGGAATTATTCAAGAGCGTTTGTTAGACACTGATGATACACCTTTTACTCAGCTTAACTTTATTTATTAAGCACATAGAAAACAACAGCAACTGAAACAAAGCTATACATATTTTATATACATATATACATATATTTATATACATATACATATTTTACACCATGTTTATAATATATGCATTGACATTTATTCATTTTAAAAAATGGCTTAAATTTGAAATTTTATTTCAGATTTTATACATGGAACTTTTTACTAATTATAATTATTTTTGAGTCCATTACATTTTATTCTACTTTTATTTTTATATAAAATCCTTTATACAAATTCCAATATTTCTATTTTTGTTCCAGTGTATTTTAGTCACCATAACGAGGATGGTTACACTATATATGTTTATATATTTGATGATTTTAAATTAAGGATGTTGGATTCTTCGCCCATACTGTCCAGAACACCAGTGACAGCAAAACCATTACAGAGTTTGCAGGATTTTTTTCTTACCCGCACTTTTATGCATGTAAAGAAATTTAAAAAACAGAAAAAAATTTAACCATATAAAGCTGTGTGATGGTGAAGAAGGTTTGGAAAAAAAACTTTTTTATATGGAATGAAAAGCACAAAAATTAGTAATGTATTGTAGTGATGTAAGGTTTTCTATTTTCAATATCCACTTAAAAATGTATAAAAGATCTGCATCCATGTACTAGAAACTTGTTTAATCAGGTACAATTATATTTTGTATAATTATATAAGTATTGTAAAGCCTAGGTTAAATCTGGGTTTAAGATCAAGAGTATGTGAATAATGTGGATGGTATTTGTTAATAATCACAGTTTTCTATTGACTGATAAAATATGAGTAATTATTGAGGATAAAACTCATTTTTGTATCTTCAATAATTACTCATATTTTATCAGTCAATAGAAAACTGTGATTATTAACAAATACCATCCATATTATTCACATACTCTTGATCTTAAACCCAGATTTAACCTAGGCTTTACAATACATTTAAATATAATTGTACCTGATTAGTGTTGCTGCTTTAAATTCACCAACTGCTAAATTGAAGAGCAGACAGCATGCAGTTTTATTACAAAACATACAAACTTCCTGAAAAGCAGGATTGTTCAGCTCTGGTTTAAATGATCCATTATTTATTCTTAGACACACCTCTTATCCTTCATTGAATAGTTATCCTACTAAACTGTGACATACTAGACCCATGAAATTGTATAGTTTAAGTATACTGGCACTTTAAATCCATGATTTGGTGAAGACTTCAATAAATATAATTTTCGTGAATTTAGATTTTTGTTTATTAATAAGTAGTTGTTTGTTTTTTACTAGGTATCTACATGTCCCAGTCAAAAAATATATTGTTTTTAATTTGGCAAAGGTACATATAAATTCAAAAGCACTTATTACATTTACATTATTCATTTAGCAGACGTATTTATCCAAAGCGACTTACAAATGAGAGAACGCCACCATTCAGTAGTTAAGGAAAAACCAGCAACACTGTTTATTTATCAAATCTGATCATTATGGAATCCCACATTAATTTTTTTAAATCAAGTGTTTGATATAAAAAATGCACTTATAATCAAATGCATTATTTTATTATTGAACAATAAGTGAACACAAACTCAATCAGAATACTTTATTTATCCTCAGGGGAAATTACAGTAGTCACAGATACCCCATAGATACCCCACAGATACCACAGATACCACTACTAATAATCACAATAATAAGCACATCCTGAAAACAGAAGAATGAAAATGCAATATAATGTACATGTTTGTGTAATTCACAAACAAGATCTAATCTATTCAGCTGAACAGTTTGATGAATCTTTGAAAAAAAAGGTTGTAATACTATTCATAACCAAAAGAGGACAGCGTTATCTCATGCTTTTACTGCAGTCATGTGCAAATGTTTAAACATTACCTCAATTAAGTTTGCTTGACCCAAAGTTAACATATACTCTGTATAAAACATATGTGATCCTTATAAAAAATAGCTCTGATTTAAACACACACACACACACACACACACACACACACACACACACACACACACACACACATATATATATATATATATATATATATATATATATATATATATATATATATATATACACAGTATATATATATATATATATATATATATATATATATATATATATATATATATATATATATATATATATTACACATAGCATTATTTATGTATTGGCAAATTCAAATGTTAAATCCATTAAATAATTACTGTTTATTACAATGTCCCACAATGTAGAGGAACTGTTATTGCTTTTTTACTGTATGTTAACCAACAAACAGTATATAAGAGAAATGAATATTGTTTTAAGAATAAAGAAAATGAATATTATCAAAACATACTATTTTTATATGTAATCATATATTGATATATTTATAAGTGTATACTATTCAGGACAGTACAAACGTTCCTATTTCACAATCAGAATCAGATTTATTTGGCCAATTTCCCAAAAGGAAATTGGGTTACGAATAGATGACAACCCTATTTCTTTGAAAAAATATAGCCACTCTAAAGCACACATGGAAGCGGTGCACCTGACTGTTAAAATTTCCACTAATGTGCTGAAGATTACAGAACCCAACCGGCCCTGTCTGGACCCAAACCTACAACAAAACACCCATGTAACATACCACCTTGAGACAACCCTGATGTGTTTACATTATAAAGATTTTTTTTCAAGAGCTTCAAGAAAAGAATGATATATGATGATTTCCAATGCCATAACCGTAATGTTAAACTAAATAGACAACTAATATTTCTGTAGAAATTTTATATTATTATATTTAATATTTAGTAGTTAAAGTTTGCTGTCAGTTTTAACTGTTTATTTTTGCATTTTAGGTTTTCTCCTACCTTCCCGGTTCTTAGTACAGTAATAGAAGAGCCTGAAACTGAGGTACCTGATTTTGAAATGAGTTCTACAGGAATTATAAGCACTACCTTTACTTTAAGGCCTAAACTGTCTCGGGACGTGAAAGAAGATGGAAAACGAGTGCACAAGGTGTCGCTGGTGAACAACAGCAGTAGCGGCACAAACAGCTCTGTCAATTATAAGTTAGAGGATAACAGCAAGCTAAAGGATAAAACTGAAGTGTATGAATCCAGGCTGGAGTCAGTGGATGCCTGGCAACCCCCGCCCGAAAATTACCTTTCTTTAGCTGAAAAATCAGGATCCTTTTCTTTTGACAGATCGGAGTCAAGTAGCCCATACCTGTCTTCTTCATTTTCCAGCTCTTATTATGAACCAACCTACACCTCCTACAGCAGCTCTCTAGAGAGAGATAGAGAAACCCCGCCTTCCACTGTCAACATGGACACAACCAGCAGCCAGAGTAACTCTAGCTGGTGGAATGTGAGGAGTGAAGTCCGGGACAGCACTGAGACAGAGGCAGGTGGGAGGAGCTGGGCGGAGCTTGCTAAACCCTCCACAGAGAGAGAGGTGGAAGGTAATGCAGACACAGCAAACCTGGACCTGCATTCCAGCACAGATGAGACGGACAGCTTTTCTGGTTTCTTCAAAGCCACACGAGTGGAACTGCAGTCCTCACCCACTGGAGAAGACCCTGAGCCCTTAGTGGCCACATCGCCTCATGAAATGGATACTCTGCTGGACAGACTTAAAAACATGGCACCTCCTATCCGGCAAAGACACCAGTCCCGAGCTCCCCATCCTTTCAGCTCCTTACCCCCTATTGTGGAAGATGCTCCTAGTCCTGTTGCTGTTTCTGTCTCCATTCCGACCTCTCCAACGCCTTCGATCAGCCTCCCACCAGACCTGGGCCTGAACTGGACTGCCGCAAGAGATATGCGTTCCCCTTTAACAATGATGAAGGAACAGCAGGATTTGGAGACATCTACACGCAATTTCATCCTGCCCTCACGAGCATCTGCCATCAGCAGCATTGTCATGCGCAAGAGCTCCTTGCCCAACCTCACCCTGGATGAGAGTTCTCAAGTAAATGGACTGCTTTTGTCTTCCCGGCTGGACAACAGCCTGCTCTTCTCAAGTTACCGCTCTAGCCATTTGGAGGAGAATGGCAACACCACTGGACACCGCCCTCTCTACCGAGCTGCCTCACTTCCTGAGGTCAGCTCTACTCATGATTACATGAGCACTATTTCAAAAAACTCAGGCCATTCATCACCGAGCTATGAGCTTTCCTATTTCCCTTCATCCACAAACTCCCTTTCCAGCTTGTCTGAAACTCCCCGGATTAGCAGGAGCCCTTTGATCATCCACAGCCCCCAACCAGAGAGTCCAACTTCAAACAATGCACCATCTCTTAACTTGGAGTTACACAGTCTTTCACCTGAGTCACCTGCCAAACCACCAAGCCTGCAACGGCGGCTGAGCAGTGGTACAGCCTCTACTGGTTCTCCTCTTTATAATGGTGGAAATTTTGGGTTCATTCAGGAGTCAGGACCAGACAGAAACCTATTGGCCAAGTACAGAGCCTTTCCAGATGCCTATGTGAGTATAATATCATTTAAAAGATTTTTGAGTGAGAATTAAGAGGTATCTGATTCTTATTACTTATGTAAAAATCCAATATTGATACACTTAACAATTCAATTACACATTTCATATATATAATTATTAAATTGTTTCCTAATATAGTACTTGTGAGCAAGTACCAAACAAGGTTGTATTCTAAGATTCCAGACTGTCCTATTTAACAAAAGGCATTGCAGTGACACTGAAGGACCTAGAAAGTGAAAGCTCGTTTAGAACTGAACACCCCTGAGAGTACGAAATGGAGACTTAGGGTGCCATATCCATTACCTGTTCCTCATGTAATATTCACATTTTGTCCCGTCTCCTGTGCTTGTCTTTTTCACCCTGCTGCTCACTTCACAAACACAGACAAGCATTACAATATGGACATGAATCTGTAAACAGAATACGAGCACATTACATGCCCCAAAGCATTAGCAGGAGCAGTGTCATATTTTTAAAGAACAAAAATACAACATTTCTAAGGCACACAAAAGACTTCTGTATGCTTATATACAAACAATTACATATATAAATGCATTGTTACTATTTATTAAAGTGGACCTCTTGAGGCTCACGGTAGTGGATGATTCTCAGTGGCAATGACATAGTGGTGGTGTGTTGTGTGGTGTGTGAATGACACAGACATCAGACATGGCTGTCCTGCTAGAGTTTTCAAGTAACTTAGTATCTTTAATACTATTCTGTAATGAGATTAGATATTTATTAAATACTGAATATGTTATTTCTGCATAGTGAAAGTTATTTTAAGTGATGATGTATTTAACAGGTGTAACAGGTTAAATGTTTTTTTTTTTTTTTCAAAATCTTCTATAGGTCTTAAGTCTTTTGTGACCCTAATGTAGGATAAAGCGGAAGATGATGGATGTATATATATATATATATATATATATATATATATATATATATATATATATATATATATATATATATATATATATATGTATATGTATATGGTGGCTTAGTGGTTAGCACGTTCACCTCTCAGCACTAGGGATTCCCGCTTCGAATCCCCATCTGGATGGAGTTTCCATATTCTCCCTGTGTCCGCGTGGGTTTCCTTTGGGTTCTCCGGTTTCCTCCCACAGTCCAAAAACTGAGTTCTCCAAATTGCCCCATATAGAGTGTCTTTGTGTGAGTGAGTGTGTGCCCAGCGATAGATTGGCGCCCTGTCCTGGGTGTATCTACCCAGCGCCTGAAACGTTCTCCCCTGGATGGGCATGGGGAACCCCACCGCGACCCTAATAGTGGATAAAGCGGAAGATAATGGATGTATATATATATATATATATATATATATATATATATATATATATATATATATATGTATATATATATATATATATATATATATATATATATATATATATATATATATATATATATATATATAATAATTAGAGCAAAAATATTGGGTTGTAAGAAACATATGTGGGTTCAGTTTTGTTCCAATAGAAAATATGTGTTTTATGCTCTACACTGCACATTTTATAACATGCAGGAACTGGATCCTTATTTAATGAATGTAAATACACCCTGCAGTCAAAGTAACTATTGATAAGATGTGTGTATGTATTTGGCACAGTTGACTTTCATTTTATACTTCTTTTGGAATTCAGGCAAATGTGTATGAACATGACCTGTTATCTAAATACCTTTAAATTCTTATCAGTTAGGTGGGATTACCTTTATTTACCTTTTTATTTAAGTATCGGCATACAAACCATTCTGACTTGTGCTACACCTATAGTTGTGCAATAAACTAAGCTATGTAGGTGTTGATGATGACATGCAGATTTTTGTGTGCGTTTTAGTAGTTGAAGGTTTTGTTTACACAGTAAATTTAAAAACTGAACAGACCAGGTACAATGTTTTTGTTGGAAATTCGGAATATTGATGTTAATGGCTTGTTTTTGTAAAGGCACCTCTCGGGAGATGAATTGCACAAAATTAAAAGTGCACAACTGTATTATCCAATTTGTTTAAATGCCAATAGGGCACTGGGCAGATACACCCAGGACAGGATACCAATTTATCGCTGGGCAAACACTCACTCACACACACAAAATATTGGGGCAATTTAGAGCAGTGTCCAATGAGTCCAATGTTTTTGGACTGTGTGAGAAAACAGAAATTCTTTATTTCTGTTATGTGACTTTATCAGTTTGGAATTGAAGGGTGAGTACCAAGCCAGGTTAGAGTACCAAATGAAAAACATTAACACAAGTCTGTGCAGAGTCACTAGAGTCAGCATGCTTTTCCCTGGGATTTTAATGCTATTCACAGGAATGTAAACCCATATTTATGATATTATAACTTGATATGTAGAGGGGGCATGTTGTATTGGTGGTTCGCCTCTTAATGCTGAGGATCCGTGTTTGATTCACAGTCTAGGTGAAGTTTGTAATTTTCTGCTTGTGTTTGCATGAGTTTTCTTTGGTTCTCAGATTTCCTCTCACAGTCCAAAAACATTACCCTGAATTACCCCTATATGATGTGTCTGTGTGTTTGTGTGCCCGGCTATACATTTGCACTCCGTCCTGGGTGTATCTGCCCAGCACCTGAAACTTTCTCCCCTTGATGGGCATGGGAAACCCCCGTTTCCCTAGTAGAGGATTAAGCGGAATATAATGAATGAATGAATTAACTTGTTATAGGGAGGCAGTGGGGCAGTACTTGGTTACTACACAGCACTACACAGCAAATAATGCCCCGAGTTCAATTCTCTGGCAGGCTGTGGTAGCTCTATGTCTCTGTGACTGACTGTTCTTCAATGTCTTTGGTTTCTTTTCACTGGCCTTTAAACTGAATGTACTAAATCGCTCTTCTCTGGCTCTAAAGTGGCTCTTCTAACTGTGCTTCTTGTGTGGGTTATGTATAACTGGTGGAATATAAACCTCGTAAATTGAATTGTGCAGTGTCCAGTTTAATCATTTTATAACTAGACAGATAGTCTAGCTGCTGTAAAGTGGAATAGTGTTATTTGATTACAAAGAATATTTATTCTATATTTATAAGTACTTACCAGATACATGGAAACTTCTCACTTCTGGTCATTACCAGGGTTATATTGACTGAACAATATTTTAATACATTTTAGGTGAATGCATCCAAGGCAGAATTTCAACACCAAAAAACCATGAACCATGTAATTTGAAAATTAGTAAGACAGATCTTATCTGATACTGGCACACTGTACAGTTACTGGAAGCAGCTTTTTTCCTTTTTCTCTAACTTGGCTGCTGGCAACAGATTTTACCTTTAAGGTGGCCCCCTCTCAGCTCTCTGGAGTGTCACCTCTGATGGTGTGCAGTATGTCCAGCCAAAACAGCAACACTAATAAATGTAGGTTGTCTAATGTGTTATTTTCAGTGCATGTGGCATCAGATCTACAGCCAATATTGCAATAATCGGTCATTAGAGACATTTGAGTTGAATTGTATTTCTCTTGTACAAAATATATATCAATACATTTTTATATCTAATCGTTTTTAGAAGGTTAAGGCTAGAATTAATTATGGGTAAAGCTACAGTGAGTCTCCATGAACTGAAGTCTTGAAGAAGTCTTGAACAAGAACTGTGTGTGTGTGTGCACAGCACTCACTTCTTGTTTTTCTACCATGCCTTAGTAAATATTGATTAACCATGTTTTTTTTACTGGTTCTTACACACCATAGTGAAATGCAAACACACACACCAGGGTTGTTATTGCTCACATATACCTGTATAGGAGTATATTGTTTCTTTGTTGTAACACACTTTTCCATTATTTGAAGGATGTTGATGTATATTCTGTTGTCTTTCTCCTTTTAAATATTGACAAAGGCAATATGACATCCGTGTCACTTCATATGAAGATCCTAAAGAAATCACTGAATTACTGCTTACTAAGGATTACTTGTCAAACAACCCTAGACTCCCTTATGATGAACTAAAATAAAAATAAAAATTGAAAATGGTTTCATTATATTTGTTCCTAACGGGTTCTATTTATTATGTTATGGATGGTTTTGTCAACAATAGTTCTAATTATTTCACCGCATAATGAATTCACCAAAAGGTAAAATTCTTATATGTCTTTTTAACTATCTTTACAAAATATGCCAGTAATTGTGGGTTTAAGTGTAAATATATACATTGTAAACCAGAATATTTGATAATTATTTTGTTTTAGATGTCGTATAAGAAACATACATTGTAAAACATATTCCACAATGTTCTTCCCACTTCCGTGTGGGTTTTTTCCTGGTTCTTCAGTTTCCTCCCACAGTCTAAAAACATGAATTCAAGTTGAATGTGCTGCTCTTCTATTGTGTGTGTGACTGAGTGTGGATTGCCATGGGGAACCCCCACGCAACCTTAGTATAGGATTAACTAGTCAAGATAATGATATGAGAGGGGATTTCAGTACAGTCTGGTATAGTAAATTACACAATATTTCAGTATAAATCTGTAGAGCTTGTTTGAGATGGGACAGTTTCAGTTAAACCTCAAGGAAAAACTTCTTGCAACTGGTCTCTTTCACACACTGGTGTGTGTGTGTGTGTCTGTGTGTGTGTGTGTGTGTGTGTGTGTGTGTGTGTGTGTGTGTGTGTGTGTGTGTGTGTGTGTGTCTTAATGTTTCCTTACTGTTCTTCTGTAAATATTACTAGCTTACACAATGTTAATAAGGGTGAGGTATATACATGAGGTTCTTTACTAATATGCCAACACATTCCAGGTTTCTTATTGTTTACAAAAAGTAAAAAATTACTTAAAGAACACATGCATGGCTATAGCTGGCAAATCTTTTTCTTTTTATGATTTTTGCAAATAAAATAGTCTGCATCAAAATTGTAATAATTTCTTAAAAAAAACAAAGAGAATACATTGTTGATGACAGTAATGGATTTATCCCACACATAAATCACTGAACATTAATTGGACACTTGCTGACAGATATTTTTGTTATTTTTGTATTATACATTATTTCCACTCCATGCAGTCAGTAATTTCTACTTTACAAAACATATTTGAAATATTTACTTTTTAACACAAGTGCATACAAATTATTATTAAAATTGTGACATTTCTCTTTTTGTTTGCAAATGAGAAATATTTAGCAATAAAGTTAAAAACTTTAATAGTAAGCCCCAGGAAGTCTTAAACTTAAAGGCTTTAACACGTTGGTTTCCACCTGCTCTTTGCCAGCAATTAAAATCATATTTATTCCTAATTATAACAGTCTTATTCTTCACTGTCATCTCATCTACATGTCTAAAACATTAACCAGTATTTAAAAAAAAATTAACAACATAGTTAGGTTTCCATCGCCATGAAATTGCTTGTGAACTAAATGCACTGAATATTTACCTTGTTGTTTGTGTGTGTGTGTATACATAGCAGCAATCCACAAGCCACTGCAGAGATCAACACTTCCACGTGAAAATTCTTGAGATAGTTTTCTAGAATATGAGGTTATATATGTTTTTCCAATGAACTTCCTTAAAAGTCAGCTTAATTCAGAAGAAGAAAAACCTGTCTAAAGGTGGAACCATGCATGACTAGCAGATTCAGCTCTGATTTTTCCAAATGCAAATTTATATGTAGATGATTGTATTAAAAGTTTTACAGATTAGCAATACAGCCTTATTTTACTAAGGGTGCAAGCAAGTCACATCTCTATCTCTGTTGAATTACTTTTGTCATTTTTTAACTAATCTTTTTTATCTTGTGTTTTTCTTTCAGCGCACTAAAGAAAAAGAGCACGGCAAACTTAACCCTCGACCAGGGAAGGTAAGAATGCACAAAATTTGACATAAAAGAAAGTAATATTTAGTTTGCATAACATTTTTCTTCAAAAGTTTCAGCAAATTGAACTTTAAACTATTTTTGAAAAAAGCTTTCAGCAGAATTTTAACAGGTGTTGTAGTGCAGCATGTCAAAGTCTGATCAGTCTATATTCATTCAATTTAAGTTACAGATTTAATGTTACATCTTGCATTTTGTTAACAAAGAGCAATAAATTATTAAGAGTTAAAATAAG
The DNA here is from genome assembly GCA_019802505.1 of Corydoras sp. C115. Taxonomy (NCBI): domain Eukaryota; kingdom Metazoa; phylum Chordata; class Actinopteri; order Siluriformes; family Callichthyidae; genus Corydoras; species Corydoras sp. C115. The sequence continues at coordinate 1,869,862 of JAFMOC010000015.1, read as the reverse complement.
GCTCTATATTACTGCTAGACATATCTGGTGCTTAAGTTCCAGTCATAATTTAACACACCTGTTTCAGCTAATTAACTTCTTCCTAATTCCTTGACAGTGTTGCTGTTAAGGAATGCTGCTCTATTTTTTAACTTCTCATGAAATTAATTAGCTAGAACAGGTGTGGTTGAAACGAAACCCAACAGAAAGGTTAATATTCATTACAAAGGATTGAGCACCACTTCTACATCTAAATCCATCCATCCATTATCTTCCGCTTTATCCTATATTAGGGTCGTGGGGGGGGTTCCCCATGCCCATCCAGGGGAGAATGTTTCGGGCGCTGGACAGATACACCCAGGACAGGGCACCAATCTCTCGCTGGGCACACACTCACACAGGCACGCACACAAACACACTCTATAGGGGGCAATTTGGAGAACTCAATTGACTTGATCCATGTTTTTGGACTGTGGGAGGAAACCGGAGACCCATGCTGTGGGAGGAAACCCATGCGAACACGGGGAGAACATGGAAACTCCACCCAGATTGGGATTTGAACCGGGAATCCCTAGTGCTGAGAGGCGAACGTGCTAATCACTAAGCCACTGTGCCTCCCTCTACATCTAAATCACTCTGTGTAAAACACTAACTATTATTAAGGCTGCTTATCTTCTATTCTTTACCTGTAATTGCCACTGCTGTTCTGTGAACTTTAAAAAAAGAGATGATGTGTGCATGTGTGCAGTTTTATTTTTATCATTTTACCATTTATTTTATCATTTTTAACTCTTGCCATAGTTAGGTATGTTATTAAATACACATACAATGAAGTAATACTTTTATTAAACTTAAGAATGCCCATTCGTATACAGTACGAGTACTTCTTTCTCCATTGTATATTTTTTCCATTTACCATAGAGATGGACTTGTATTTGAGTGTTAAAATGTCACATACTTGAAACTACTTGGAGAGTGACAGGGATTAGTTCAGAAAAGGCAACAATGAAAGTAGTAATCCCTACTGAAAAGTTGATCTTATTTTAAACAAAACTGTAGCATTTGCATTTCTACTGCATTTTATTGTTTTTTTTTATGGGGTATTAAGCTGTGGGTTTTTACATAAATTGCTGCTTTCTTTTAGCTGATTATATATAGTCGCCCAGGGCGGCAGGGTCACAGAACTGAGGTACGAGGGGATGTGATGGATGCGACTCAGTGGGACTTTCCAGATGCCTCCATCTCTATTAGAGTGGTCAGAGGAGGGTAAGATTTAATTCATACATGCAAACATTCAGGAAACTTTTTGTCTTATTGTTTATAAAAGATTATGTATATGTTTTTTTTTTTATTGCTCGTTATGAATAATGGAAATGGTAACTGGCTCACACGTGAAAGTAAAAGATTACAGTTAATGCTAAAGTCTGTAGGAAGTAAATATCTTACAGTAGAGATGCTGGTTGTTGATTCAAATATTTATGTAAAAATATTTAACCAATAAGCAAAAAGTATTTATTGTAGCTGTTACCTGTAAACATTTTTACAGTGAATTATTAACTGTTATATTATAGAATCAAAGAAAAGCAACACTGTAAACTATACTCCTTATGTTACATACATACATTTAAGAAATCGAAAGCTTTCTTGCATATGTAGGCAAAAAAATAAATTTATGAAGTTTGTGGCGTAACAAGTATTAAACTGGGGTATGCAGCAATTACCCTTTAAAGATAAAACCAGACAGGATGCTAGTTTATCATAACAATTCAGAATGACAAATGTTTTACTGCAAACTAATTTCTGTTAAAGGTTTTATATATTTATTTATATCTTTTTTGCAGTTGGGTTTTGTATGAGAAGCCAGACTTTAAGGGAGAGAAAATACCTCTGGATGAGGGTGATATTGAGCTGACCTGTCCATTTAGACCAGCACAAGAGGAGCACGCACATTTGCACAACGGAGAATTTAAAGAGAATGGAGAAGAACCAGAACATTCACCAAGACGCTTTATTATTGGATCTCTTCGTAGAGCCGTCAGAGTACGAACCATCATCATACTAACACACACACACACACACACACACACACACACATGTTCACACACACAAATACTTTGTCACACAGACATACACTTACTTAAATTGATTTGCTTTGTACAGTGTTCTTGGGCATTTGGAAAGTTTATAAATAAATGTTAATATCATTATATATAGGGCATTTCAGTTTAGGTTTGTTTACATTTGCTATTTACATTTACTTCTGCATTGCTACATGTACTCTTAATATGTTGAAATCAGTTTGAAAGGAAATTTTATTCTGTCCTGCTTTATTCCTCCAGGACTACAGTGTTCCAGAGATCTGTCTCTTTCCGGAGGAGAATGCAGAGGGAAAGAAAGTGGTGTTCAGAGACACATCTGAAGATTCACGTATCTATGGCTTTCCCATTAAAGCTAACTCTATCATCATCAATGCAGGCCTGTAAGTCTTATGAATCAAATCACAAAAGCTTTGGGTTAGTTTAAAGATTACTTCTAAATGAAATTAAGTTAGTGTTAAATGTATATTGTAATTGAGATACTAATTTGAAATTTCTTTGGACCATGTTCAGAATTAGTGGACCATGTTATCTTAGCTATATAGCTAATTGAGAAACTTGCGTATTTACCTCTATAGTATCTTTTACAAATCCAATGTTTTTTACATGTAAATAATATTTCAAGGTTTAGTTTCATAGGCCTTAAATAAAGGACAAATCACAGGTTAACCTAGCTGCAACTGGGCTACTTTTAGAAAATAAGAGAATAGAGTAAAATGTTTTTTAGGTGTAATATGAGAAATTTCACATTTTTTCTGCTACAAAGGTCTGAATCTATGAAGTAAAAAACTAAATAAAGCTTTGTAGTTAAGTCGGAAAGGTTTAGTACTAAATGGGTAAATGTAGAAATGTAGTTACCAAATTCTGGATGTTTTTTGATCAGTATTTATGGTTTAATTATTTAGCATCCTTTAGAGATGAGCCTGAGAGTTGAGCAATGGAATTAAAGTAAAATTATTGTTTTAGTGTGAAAAATAAATTGGGAAGTTAAAGAGACACCTGAATTGCTTACAATAGTAAATTATTTAACAACTTATTCACTGATCTGTGTTTGAAAATGTTGGCACCCATTCATAGGTCATGCATTTTATTGTGTGAGGTACTTGAATTCAGTCATAGATACATTGATGGTAGTTTAATAATGGAGCATACTGCACTGGAGTGATAAAAAACTGTATTCCGGCTTTAGTTTGTGTAACTTTTCTCTTCAGGTGGCTGGTGTTTGCAGAGCCTTTCTTTCAAGGTGTGCCACGGGTGCTTGAGATTGGAGGTTTTTCAAATCCAGCTGCTTGGGGTGTCCAGCATCCCTATGTAGGCTCCCTGCATCCTCTTAAAATAGTAAGTGTTGCATCATGACATGGCTCCTATTATTATGTTTGCAATTTCTCTCTAGTCAAGTCAAGTCAAGTAATTTATTTATATAGCGCTTTTTACAACAGTACATTGTCACAAAGCAGCTTTACAGAATGAAAAGCCTTTAAACCCCCAAAGAGCAAGCCGAAGCGACAGTGGCAAGAAAAAACTCCCTTTTATGTTGTTATTTAAGGAAGAAACCTTGGGAGGACCAAGACTCAATCCTCCTTGAGCAGCCAGGCAGCAACAACAATGTAGAACAGCCATGTCCAGATACTAAACAAATGGAAAAACTAACAACTAGAAAACTATATGTGAGTCCATTAGGGGGCGTCCTGCAGGACCGCCTTGTCAGGATCCATACAGTATTCGTAAGCAGAGCCATGGATCTCCAGGAAGCCGGGGGACACCTCAAAAGAAACAGACAAAGGAAGGGAGTTAGAGCTAATAATAAAGCACGGCATTTAATTAATAAGTAATTAATTGACACAGTGCAGCATGTGACTCCGGCATCACTGACTAGAGCAGCATAACTAAAAGAGGCAGATACTGCAGACTCTACATAGTTGGGATGGCGCCCCGGAACAGCATCATTCCAGCTCCACAACCCCCCATTAATGATGAGGTGGGTGAAGAGGTGAAATGCCAGCATACACTGATCAGAGATTACCCCCCAACACAGCCAAGTCTGAGATCTACATCTTTATCTACAGGGGATTAGTTAAACGCAAGATTAAATAAATGTGTTTTTAATTTATTTTTAAAGATTAATAGTGATTCAGAATCACGAACAGTAACTGGAAGGCTATTCCAAAGTTGAGGAGCCTTGTGGGAGAACGCTCTTCCACCAGCAGTAATTTTATTTATTCTAGGAGCTAAGAGTAGACCAGCACCTTGAGATCGGAGCTCACGTGTTGGCTTGTCTCTCCTTCATATATTTTATATCTGGACCTGATGTTTCCTGAAATTCCCATTCTTGTTTTTCATTCATGTTAAAATCTACGACTGACCACTGCCCTCTAGCGACTGCAGTAATGTTTTTTTTTTTTTTTTTTTTTTTTTTTTACAACATGTAAACACAAAGAATTATGTTATTTAGAGATTATTCTAAATTGATTAATTGGAGCCGCCTGGCCTTGTGGACATACCGCTCAGCGGTTGAGAATAACCCGGGATCGAGAGCTTATATATTCTCTGTACTATATAAATTATTGCCACCAATAGTTTTTATTTATTAAACGGCACTGCCTTTTTGACTCACTGTTTTGTGTCTTACAGGGAGAGCCAACAGTAGAATTGCAAAATGAACCAAAAGTAAGAAACTGACTATAGACTATAGTTTTTTTACTTTTTGTATAAACTATGTGTGTAATTAATTTGGTTGTCATTTCATTTTCTAAGCTGGTGATCTATGACAAGCCATACTTCACTGGCAAAAGCCGTGAGGTCTACACCAACATGAGGGATTTTATGACCAAAACTGATCAGCAACAGACAGCATTTATGTACAGCGTTGGTTCCATTAAAGTTCTTGGTGGAATGTAAGTGTGAAAGTGACAAAAAATATTTAATACATATACATCATAAATATGTAAAAAAAAATTATATTCAAATGTTTGTGGACACCTTTTATTATTATGTAGCCCAATACAAGTGTTTTTCTAAAGGATGGACATTCATTTTAATTATTAATCCAATTATTATCTAAACATCAACACTGCCATATTATTATCTGAAAGTTCATTGTATTTGTCAAGAAATCATATAAGAGTGTGAAATTAATTTTGTTCATGATTAGATTATAAACTGCATTAACCAGATTCACATGGAAGTAATCCTGGCCATCAACTGTAAACATCTAATCTCATCAACAGCATACTTACAGTCTTTGGCAAAGGTTTTAGCACCCAGTTTCTATTACAAACGTTACAATTCATTTAGTCAATTTGCTAAAGTGTTTTACAAATGAGAGTATAACAAATGTAAGTTTCACTTTTCCTGCTACTCTAGAGCAGGTATTTGTGTTTGTGGAAAAGACACTGTATGTTTTCAGGTGTTTTTTGACATATACAAATACACACACACACACACACACACACACACACACACACACACACACACACACACAAAAGAGTGTAATATAAACTGATTCCAATCAGTGAAATAAATAATTGTGTCTATATGCATATAAAACTTTGGTCATATATTAGGCTTTATTGAGTAAATATGATGTTTCATCAGCTGGGTGGGCTACGAGAAGGAGGGCTTCCGTGGTCATCAGTATCTGTTGGAGGAGGGAGAATACCAGGATTGGCGCACGTGGGGGGGCTGTGACTCCGAATTGCGCTCACTTCGTGTCATCCGAACTGTAAGGTTTTACACACATAGTTAAAACACACACACAAACACACCTTAAATACCTTCACAAACAATATTTGGCCATCATTTTAAACATCATAGCAACTGTATGCTATAAAAACTCCATATCACCATGATATTGAACAAATTCCTGTCTGTAAATGTAACAATAACACAGTCTGATCACTATTCAGAATAGAGCACTATATTCAGCTGCCAGGAGAAGCTTACTCTATCCCTCAACACCAGTTTCATAACTAAGAAAGCTAAGCAGTGCCTCTACTTTCTGAGCTGAAAAAAGTGCATTGCCCATTAACTGGTTTGGGAATTGCAATATTTTAGAATGCATGTCCTGAGATACGTAGTAAGGTGCATCTTTCCTTAAACTTTCACACCACTATATTTTCAAAGCAAAAAGCATTGTGGACGATTTTACACATCTGGAAAAGGCTTTTATCAGTCCTTAGACTCCTCATCTTTAATTCAGTTACATAGCATGTGACATTGCAGTTGTTCTTGTGGGTTTATGTCTTGTAAGTCATGTATTATGTAGCCCTTAAGGCCCAAAGAAACATTGTTGTTACAATCTATGTACTGTATATTTTATATATAATTAAAATGACATTAAAAGTTGACTATAACTTTATAACAAATGCTTAATAATTAATTAAAACAGCATTGCAATTATGGTTGTGTAGGACCTGAGTCAGCCCATGGTGCTTATGTTTGAGAAGACAAATGAGAATGATAATCTGGACGAAGAACGGACTCTGGAGGTGGTGGAAGCTGTTCCGGATGTGGAGCTAGTTGATTTTAGGCCATGTGTCCACTCCATCAATGTACTTAGTGGAGTGTAAGTAAAATCATTTTCTTCAGTGTTGAGCAAGTTGTTAAAACTGAATAATTAGTTACAGATATATTTTACTGTTTATATTACTGCACATAAAGTAACTGGATACGAAAGAAAGTAAAGCATTACTGCGCAATTGATGATAACTTCATTAATCCCACAATGAGGAAATTTAAAGTGGACAGCAAACTCGCGTTGTCCAGGCTGTTGGAAATTGTATAGACTAATGCGGAGTGATTGTTAATCTCATTCAGTTTGTCACTCTGCATTTATAAATGAGTATTACTCTTTACCTTACTCAGTTCAACTGTACAGGCTCATCAAGACAGAGTCATTTAGTTTACATTCATCAAAAAGCATCAGTGAGTTAAGTAAGTATGCTGGAAGCAGAAAAATATGAGCGAGGATTCTGAATATAACAACAAAACTCTTCAGACTATAAATTGTCCACCACTATGGCCTATAAGGTCTGGTGTTGCTAGACTAAAACTGGAGAAACAGACTGACTTTAAACTGTGGTTGACACTATGGTAAAACTGATAGACTTCTATTCAGTATTCAGTAGTTTGTTATAGTAAGGTAATTTTTAAAATCTATTATATATATTAAAAATCTACATATATAGTAGATTTTTAATATATATAATAGATTTTAAAAATTACTTTACTATAACAAACTACTGAATATCATATCAGTCTATCATATATATTTTATATGTCATTGTTGATATTTTAATAAAAAATATTCTGTTTTGCAGTTGGGTGGCTTACTCACATGTGGATTACTCTGGAAATCAGTACATTCTAGAAAGGGGCTTTTACAGCAATTGTGCAGACTGGGGTGCTACGGACAACCAGATCTGTTCCATCCAGCCAATCCGTTCGGTAACCAAATGCATTTTGCACATCTAATGCTGAAGGCTTTTAGAGCCAAAATTTCATAACTTTGTGTACTTTACATTTAAAGTGATTTTTGATTAACTAATAAAATTAATTTGCTTATACTTTATCCCACGGTGACATACTGCTAATCTATTACATAGAGGCTCATTGCTGGCTGTTAATTAAGCTGTTAATTATTAGTAATAATGGAAAATGTAGTTTTTAGCAATTATATATTAAAAAAGCATTTTTACAAATATTTTATAATATATTAAAAATATATATATTTTTAAAATGATTAAACAAAAAAGAAACTCACTTTACACATCCAACTGTTTTCAATTCAGGTGGTTTTAGATGAAAATATGTGTTTTTTCCTAATTAAAATTAGTTACATCTTGAATAAGCTAGAATATTTATTCATCTTTTCAGGCTTTGACGGAGCGTGCTGGTTTCCACAGTGAGGTAAGTTTCATGACTTATAATCTTTGTCCTTATAAAGAGGTTGTCTTGATATTTATATGTCCTATTATCCTCTACTGTAGCTACTTCTGTATTCTGAGCCAAATTTCCAGGGTACTTGTCAAGTACATTGCGAGGGAGAAGAGTTTCTGCCGCAGAGACACAAAGTTCAGTCATGTAGAGTGGTGGGAGGAAGGTAAGATTGCCTGCTATAATAACTATAAATCTTAAATGTAGTGTAAATGTAAACAGTACACAAATTATAAGAATAAGAAATTATTTAAAATGTTAACTGTTGATTAGAGAAAAAAATTATATTTGTAAGAAATTAGGTGAAAATGTAGTTTGTGAATTCTATGTTTAATAGCTTAAATGTTTGATTGGATTTTCTTGTTTTAGCTGGGTGTTGTATGATGATTCAAACTTTAAAGGTAACCAATATGTGATCTCAGAGGGAGATTATCCTAATCTTCCCAGCATGGGCTGCTCTGAGCACTGCACCTTACAGTCCGTTAAACCAGTGCCAATTGTAAGTACACCTCCTCTCTCTTCTCTCCTTTCACCACTCCATATATCTCTCTGTTTATCTCTCTCTGTATTTCTTTATGTTTATCTTTGTCTTTTAATTATAGGGTATTCTTTAATCTTGAATCATTAACCATTTAGCAGTTTTGAATCATTTTTAGGTTTGGTGGAAAGTTAACAAGCAAAGACATTTTTTTCTGATGAATTGAGGATTATGGAAATATCAGAAAAATTATATTTAATTTCACATATCCTAACTGACACAGTAGCTTTTTCAGAATAAGTAAAAAAAGTTATCATATGCACAAATACGGGATACCATTTACGCTCTGTGCAGTGAATTTAAACAGCCACCAGCATTGCAGATGACCTTACCTAGCTTTTTTTTTTTTTTTTTTTTTTTTTTTTTTTTTTTTATACAAATCCTTTTTTTTGCAATCTGACAAAATGTAGCAGAACATCTGTGCCATCAATTCGAGACTGTATACCATTTTTTCATTTATCAACTTACCAAACTAACTCTGTGGAGAGTGAATACATATATTCATCATTTAGCAGATGTTTTTAACCATAGTGACTTACAAAGCAAGCACAGCGTTGGCCAGAACATCAGTGCAACAGTGAGGGTTAAGGGTCTTGCTCAAGGATCCACATTGGTAACTTAAGTGGACCTGAGGTTTGAACACACAACCTTAAGACAGATAGCCCAACACCCTAATCACTGAGCTACTACGCCCTCAATATTTTCTTATTTCATTTTTTCATATAAAGACTATTTGCACATTTCATCCCCTTAAATACACTTCTCTGTAATGCATCGGTGGATGTAATGATGTCATGTACTACTGCTAATCTATGTTCATTGCCTTTACATTATTAATTGCTATGATCACATTTTGTATGCCATAAGTTAATGCCTTAATCTGTGTAAAAGTAACCTCTCTTATATGCCATGCTTTGCTTGTGCTTGCTCCTTGGTGTACCTGTACAGACTATGACAGTACCTTCCATCTCACTGTATGGCTTGGAGTTATTTGAGGGCCGGGAAGTCACTATGGATATTGAGGTTGCCAACATGATGATGGAGGGCTTTAATCCACACGTCTTGTCTGTGAAGGTTAATTATGGCTGGTGAGAATGCATCTGTAAATTTAGTTGTGGGTTCTGAATTTTTCTCTGTGTTTATTGTTTTAATGTTGCTTGTCTGCTTTCTTGCAGTTGGGTCGTATGTGAACACAGTAACTACAGGGGGCGCCAGTTCCTTCTTGAGCCCATGGAGATTATAAACTGGTACAAGTTCAGCAACCTCACCTCCATTGGCTCCATGTATCCCATCCGAGAGGTAAATGGAGATCACAGGATTTCACACCTCAGATCTTGTATATAAATCAAATGTATATAAATTTATAAAATAGGTAGATTTTATATAAATCAGGCGGCACGATGGCTTCGTGGTTAGCACGTTCGCCTCTGGTTCGAATCCCAATCTGGGTGGAGTTTCCATGTTCTCCCCTTGTCTGTGTGGGTTTCCTCCCGGTTCTCTGGTTCCTCCCACAGTCCAAAAACATGGATCAAGGTAAACTGAATGCTCCAAATTTCCCCGTATTGAGTGTGTGTGTGTGTGTGTGTGTGTGTGTGTGTGTGTGTGTGAGAGAGTGTGAGTGTGTGCCTAGTGATAGATTGGCACTTTGTCCTGGGTGTATCTGCCCAGTGCCCGAAACGTTCTCCCCTGGATGGGCATGGGAACCCCCCCCCCAAACCCAGTAGAGGATAATGTGCAAGATAATGTAAATATTTTTACATTTTAATGAACTAAAATATTGCTTATCCCTGAATATCCCTGAATTTCCCTTCGGAATCAATGAAGTGACTATATATATATATCTAGTAATCTAGTATATAATGCTTTGTAATTAAAATTACAAACTCAGCGTTTATGTTGATTGATTATTGTTTATGCTGAAGTTTCAAGTATAATATATATAACTTAAAAACATTTATTTTGTTCTCTAAACCCTTTATACAATTAGGCTCTTCCATCCTAGCACTTTTACATGGTGTAAGTCATTAAAACAACTTGACAAGATCAACAATCAATCACATTTAAACACATTTATTATTAGGTGAAATTTCACTTTACTTCACTTTACTACCTGACTTATATGTCATTGGATTATGGTTGGAAACTGAAGTTCTTAGAGGAAACACACAGACATGGGGAGGAAACCCGAACTCCAAAGAGAACAGACATTTGATTGCCTTCCCTAAAAATTTAACCAGCACTTTCTTTTTCCGAGTCGAAAAGATTATGTTACCTATGGCACATCCCATTTAAAAAAGAAGATTGTGCCCTATCTTTTGTTCGGGCACATTTTATTATATTTTTATTTAGTTACTTTTTTGCAGCTGAATATTAAATATACTCTTTATACTCTTTTTTAAAGTCATTTTCCTCATTTAGTTAAGCAACAATCTGTTAATGGACAACTTTGCATTGTGAAATATTATTATTAGTAGTAGTAATAATATTTTCCTGTATTTAAAACACATAAATCAAACGTTAATATATAAAATGGTTCTGATGCTCAGTTATCAGTGGAATAATTAGACATGGCCAATTATTATCCCAGTTATGAGTTTTAGACAGACCATAAACCTTAAAGGCAAAACTAAGGATAAGAAGTGCTTTACACTTAATGTGTTGATTTTTCATTAGAGTATCACAATGTGAGATTGTGATATTGTTTTTTTTTCACAGAAGCGTCGTCTGTTCCGGATTCGCTATAAGGAGACTGGATTTTACATGTCAGTGCAGGGTGGAGTTGATGCCATGAAGACAGGACGTATAGTGGTGTCTGAGCAGGTGGAGGGCACAAGCGATGTCTGGTTCTTTCATGATGGCCTTATTAAGAATAAGGTAAATTTTTGTACTATTTGATGTGTGTGTGTGTATATATATATATATATATATATATATATATATATATATATATATATATATATATATATATATATATATATATATATATATATTCTGGAGATTGTTTCCACTGAGCTTATCAATTCTCTTATGAAACATCTGTTCCACTGAAGTTATGTTAAAGACTACAGTGGTTCATTGAAAATCAATTTTTATTTGTTGCATGATATTTCGTTTTTTTTTATGAAGATGTATGGGAAACATTCTTTAAAGAATTCCATGCTGAGAATACCATATTACACGAGGTCATTTAGCAGACGCTTTTATTTAAATTGTCTTACGAGTATTCCAACTTGATGTTTGGGGTCAGCACCCTGGAGCAATGAAGGTTAAGGGCCTCGCTCAGGGCCCACATAGGTAACTGCAGTGGACATGACAAAAAGGTATCCCATTGTTATCCTCACACTCTTTTGTTTTGATGCACAGTAAGTCTACGCTGACTTTTTAATCAAGAGCGTCGATTTTTAAATTTTTTTATAAATGTCCTTTTTTTAAAGTGCCACTATAATTATTATAGTAGTTATCACTGGAAATGTGTTTTTTATTTAAAACGCTGTCTGTATGGATATGATTAATAAGCAGTTATAAAACAATTTTTGGCAGGTACTAAAAGTTAATATATATATATATATATATATATATATATATATATATATATATATATATATATACACATACATACATTTTTTATAAATATACAAACAACCAACCATATATATACAACCAAATATACAAACAATATACAACCAACAAAATTCTTTTTGACTTTTGGTTTAGATGGTGCAGACTATGAGTGTACAGGTGGTGGGCAACGTGGAGCCTGGAGCAAAGGTGGTGCTGTGGTCAGAAACTCGTTTACCCATTCAGACATGGAACTTCAACCTGAATGGACCCATTTCCAGCCTCACCTTCCCAGGCATGGTGTTGGACGTCAAGGGTAAGCCACAGATGGACCTAAAGGTGGTGCTGCAGGACACTGTTATAGCTACAGCTATACACTTTATTGTAGGTTAAAAGGCTAAAGACACGTTGTTTTGGAAAAATTCATTTAATACATTTAGTTTAATTTGATGACTTAAGGAAATGTTATATGCACTTTTCTAAACAGTTTTCTAAAAAGAAATTTTTGTCAAATTACACAACAACATTTGTTCAATCACTTGTATATTAGAAAAGCAAAATATGCAAATAAAGCTAGAGAAGTTTTATAGTTTATTTATTTGAGTTTTTGATTTTAGGATGTTAAAAAGTCTGTGATGTCTTTTTAACTAAATTATTCTAAATTATTTTTAAACATCCATACAAATTATAATCAATCATATCATTAAAACCAGTTCATTTATTTTACTCTGCCTCTTTTTATTAGCTTTAATCTCAGACAATATCTGAAATTACACAGTTATAAGAAGTAATTGGTCAAAATTTTTACATACATTTCAAATTTAAACTATGTAAGTGAATTTATTGGTTTACAGCTATTTGTCCAATGAGTATAAGGTCACATATATTTTATTTTTATTGCTAATGATTTTTCTTAGTTTTGTAGATTAGTTTATTATTAAGACCAGTAAAAACCTAATTTTACAATTATGGTTTTAGCTCATTTTGCTCAGAATAGTTAGTGGCTCTGGACACTTTGTTAGCTTTGTTAGTCTTTCTGTATGATGGTCGAAATCACTACAGGGCAGGAATTATTTTGGTGGCAAATCATTGTAAACCCTATAGTGACACTGACATGATGGTGAGCAAATGTTGAGCTGATAGGAGAAGATCAGATTTAACCTAATTCATATTTTTCCATTATTTTTCAGGAGGTAAAACATATGACCGGGAGCATGTAATCATTCGTGTCGAGTCAGAAGAGGACTCCAGTCCCCTTTGGGAAATTGAACTTCTTTGATCTTACAACCATATGCCACATCATCACATGGCTCTTCTTTCTGCTTGAACTTTTTCAACTTTTTTTGAACTTTAACAAAGTGTTGAATTAAGCCTTAAGTATGCCTGAAAATAAATGACACACATAAGAGGGGTGTCATGAGTTTACAAAGTAGTTTACAGCTATTTAAATAATGCTTAATGGTACACAACCAAACGAAAGACATAAAGCAGCTTCAGAAATGCACTTTGCACTTAGACATCAGAATCAAGAAAATCTATGGAAATGTAGGAGGTTATTCTCCCTTGCACAGCAACAGAAACTTCTGTTGGAGGAAACACTGGGTGAAGAAATATCAATAAATGTGTATCAGCCTCCAGGGACACGCTGATTGGGAGCTTTACGTCCATATGAGGTCACAGCTGTGTTTGAAACCCTTCTTCACTATGGTTGTTTAAAAGGTTATAGGCGATATAATAACAACTAAACTACGATGCAAAAAAGTCTTTTTAGTTTAAACATTTTACAAAGCAGTTATTTCTAAGATATATTTTATATACAAACAAATGTGGAGATTAAGCCCCCTCTTCCAAAAAAAACCCCCAACTTTTTATAGCCCTATAGAATATAAACATAAATAATGAATATATTTTACAAAAAAAGGTATTTATCTATATTATTTAATGTAAATGTAGATCTTAGTTTAATAATTCTAAAACACTCATGAAAAAAGGTGATGAATACTTGATATTTAACATATTAGCACACTTGTGTTTTTAAATATATTCATTATCAGTATATTTTTGCTATTTATTGTGTGACCGCCCTGTTTATTTTTATCCAGAGTTATCATCTATTTTATGGTAATATGAACAAAACATGCTCACAGTGGTGAATTAAAGATTATATGTTTGCATAATTATGACTTGACTAAACATCAAGTCATAGCAAGTCCGATCAAGCAAGTAATTGATAACCAAACATCATACTTGTACACACGTCCCTAAAAGTACATTAAGTGTAAAATTATATGGTATTAAACATATGTGAGTGGCAGCAGTATGTAATGCTCTAGTACAGCAGTGACTGCAGCATACCTTGCTTCTTAGACTATAGATGGGGGTAGCAAAGATATTATTTATATATATTATATAATGCATTTGATCAGATGGGTTCTTTTTTGGGACATAAATATATATATATATACATACACACCACTAAGAGAATCCATTTTAAGTGACCATGCTATATTTAAGGTAAGCATCTATATGAAAATTAAATAACTATGCTCTTATATGCATTAGCATCGGCTGTAAGCAAGGACTCATTTTCAGGACTTTTGTGAATGAACCTCTATAATATATTAATTTTGTGTTCATGATGGACTTTGATATGAATAGCGTTTTACTGTTTTATGTTAATAACATTTAATTGAAAGCATTTTATATGGGGATGTATTAATTTGTACTTGTATACATATATGATTGTGCATTTTATCTCATGGTTCTCTGTTGGATTTATTGTAAGGTCTTTCTACAAACATTTGTATATATTCATGAAAAATTATTTTATAAAACAATAAATACAATGAGATATTTTCTGTTCAATGTAAATGTGGTGCTATATATATATATATATATATATATATATATATATATATATATATATATATATATATATATATATATATATATATGTGTGTGTGTGTGTGTGTGTGTGTGTGTGTGTGTGTGTGTGTGTGTGGGTGTGAGTGTGTATGTTTGTGTGTGTATGAATGAGTATGCCGGTGCTTTGGTATTAATGCAATTGTGCATAAGAGTTAATGTACAATTTCGCATACAGGTTTTAATTGAAACTACATTTGAAACTAAACACTAGAATTCTTCTGCATCTTCACAAGCTTACCACAACAAGACAGTGCTTTTTCAAGAAAATTTCAATGCCACAGGAGGGCTTGTTCAAGAGCATTCCTTCATACCGATATGCTTTTGTGAGATTCTGTTATTTTGTTCCCTGTGCCTTCTTTTAGTTTTTTATGAAGTATGAAGCCACCACCCAGATACTGAACAGATAGTTAAGAAATATTTTAAAAATGTCTTCTTGTTCAGAGTACCGGCTCATTAATGTCGTGATCATCTTAGGGTCGTGCACAGGTCATGCCCTTTGTATTGGGCCCTATGTATCATAACATGTATTAAAGTATTACTTCATAATACGTTGAGTAATCAATTTCATTTTAAGGTTATTGCTTGATATTAATAATAATAATATTGCTATGTGTTTAAAGTTATATTTGGAGTTAGTGTTGAAAACTTTTGTATTTGATTTCTAAAAGCGAGAAAAGCAGACACTCAATACATTATTCATATTATTTGGCCAAAATTCATTGGAAAAACATATTTGTGAAAGCATGCAAAAACATTTTTAAAGTTTTTGTGGTTCCAAGTTTCCGGCAAGTTTGTGCCAGGTCCTTTACTTTTTCAGTATGACTGGTGGCAGAAAGAATTAAAATTGTGCGTGAACATGTGTTCATGTGTTGTTTTTGTCAATTAGAAAAAAGTTTTTGTCAATTTTTTTTTAAAATTGATGTTGCAAAAGTGCAAGCATAGTTGAAAATACATTAAATAATGCATTGCTCTCCATGGAAACTGAACCGATTTCCACGTAGCCACATACCAAAAATATTTTTTATTATGAGTTTAAAAAATCCTTTATTTGTAAGACTTTGTAAAATGAGGAGTGGCAGGTTTTTCTATTTTTTTTGTGTCTGATGATGTAACTGATGAACTGATAGAACTGAAAAAATGCATGTATAATCTGATTTCATACAACTGCCTGTCAGTTACACATGCTACAAACAGGTAAGACACTTCATTTTTGTGTTTGTGTTTAATATCAAATTCAGTAGTTAAATAGTAACTTTACATTAAAACATTAAAACTGATTCTTACTTAGAAAATGAAATTCTTTGTGCTTTTTAATGACTCAGTCATGTACATTAGTACATAATCATACATGTACACGTATGATTAAGTCATGTACATTAGTAATCTGCTTAAATCTGATATAATGCTATAATTTTCTGTGAGTTTTCTTTTTTATTTATTATTTTTATAAACCTACTCTACAACTGAATTGTATGTGGCTCATGGTAACTCTGACTTTTGTTTCTGTTAACTCTGTAGACGCTGTCAATCATTTTATCAAGTGCAAAAAGTAAAATGACTTACAAAGTAAGTTTTAAATGCTTAAAAATTATAAAATTACAATCCGCAGATATTTTTGTCAAACAGTATGTTATTTTGCAAAATATGAACATTTGAACGTGTGAAATCATTTATGTTCTTAGTAAATAGTGATTATTGTAATGTCTAAGTTGGCTAAGTATATTTATTTAAGTATATTACAATGTTGTAAATATCTGTAACTGTCTGAATCCCTAATTAGTCATGCTGAACAAAGTGCTGGTGTTTGCTGTTGTGTTAAATATTCAGTGTGAAGCCCAAGAGTCAAGAAACTGAGAACTACTCCCTTGTTTCAAAAAATATATAAACATTTTATATATTTGTTATAGTAAGAAGTCTTTTGTTCAAAGATTGTAAGTACATATCACACATTCTCATCGTCCTCTGTAGGAGATGTCCTGGGGCGGCCTTGGATCGGTTCGTCCTCATCCAGTCTTCAGTCCAGATAAAGATGCTATTAAGATACAAACTGCTGTGGAAAAGAAAGGTACATTCATTTGCATTAACAGTATATCTGTCTTGAATATTTGCTTTGGTGTCTTGAATATTTTATCTTATCCTTTTACCTGCAGTCATTTTTTATGCAGACAAATCCTGTCTTATAAAAGTTATCTATATGTAATTAAAAATATTTTTTTAACTGGTTTAACACTCAATTGTTGTTGTCATTATTGTAAAATAAGTAAATTTTATTTAAATTTATTTATATTGACCATCTTCGTAAACATAAAATGGGTGGAGGCCTTTCCATCCGTACAATGTCATGATCTGCCTCTGATGCGGTGTGAAAAATAGGGCTTCCAAACATATTGATGAGGAAGTAAAAAGTGATTTAATCGAACTTGAAACATAACAGACACACACAGACACGACTTCAAATGCTGACTAGGCGGTCTACAAGAATAGGAGTCAGGGTAATGGGCAAATATTACAAAGATTCCACAATACTTGACAGATACCCAAAATACAAACAGGCAATAGAATATATTTGTAAACTAAAAAGTACACATTTTAAATCATACACCACAGGGCAGAAAAAGGTGACACACAAATCACTTGTGGACTCAATAAAGATATTTTTCTCAGTGATGTGAAATTTAATAAAAGCAATGAACAAGAAAAAAGAAGATTTTCAATATTTGAGACAAGTACCTAAGAATTGATGACAAGATCAAGGAAGGTGTTTTTTGTTGAAAGACCATAAATCACAGCGTATATTCCTTTATTCATTTAAGTTGCATGTTGTAAGGGCTGCTGGAGCCTCACATCACTCTTATGGCAAAAGATTAAAAAAAACATTCTAAGCAGGGCATACACACAAAAAACACATTTCCAGTTGGGGCAATTTCTTATTAGGATTTCACCTTCTAATGAAGGTTTTCAAACTATGGAAATAAACTAGGGGTGGCACGGTGGCTTAGTGGTTAGCACGTTTGCCTCTCAGCGCTAGTGATTGCTGGTTCGAATCCCCATCTGGGTGGAGTTTCCATGTTCTCCCCGTGTCCGCGTGGGTTTCCTCCGGGTTCTCCGGTTTCCTCCCACAGTCCAAAAACATGGATCAAGTCAATTGAGTTCTCTAAATTCCCCTATATAGAGTGTGTCTGTGTGTGCCTGTGTGAGTGAGTGTGTGCACAGCGATAGATTGGCGCCCTGTCCTGGGTGTATCTGCCCAGGGCCCGAGACGTTTTCCCCTGGATGGGCATGGGGAACCCCCACGACCCTAATAGAGGATAAAGCGGAAAATAATGGATGGATTGATGGATGGAAATAAACTAGATGTTTTTTTTTTGTTGTGAGACAAAAGCATTACAACTTTATTACCATGTTGTCCTTTTTGAGAAAATGTCATTCTGCTATTAATAAGTTGGTGTTGAAAACTCTTTTTAAGATATTAGTACCTTGGTGAGAATTATTACCAACTGCAGTAATACTCAAAGACAGAAGCTGGCACAAAGCTACAAGAACCTGACTAAACAGGTAATTAAATAAATTCAGTTTGTGTGTGTCAGGTGTGTTGTACTGTCTACAATGTGTATGGGGTTGGATTACAGGAAATCCAAGCTGGATTAAAGAAGGTGCTGTCTGGCGATCTGCGGTCATTGATGATTGGACTGATGATGACACAAGAGCACTTTGAAGCGTATCGTTTACGACTAGCTATGGAGGTCAGAAAGTATTCATAAAACAGTTGGGTCACACTAATAAATTGTTGTAAATTTACTGTAACAGAAATGTGATGTATTTAAGAATTATTTTTAAATACTCTTAAATAACAAACATCACATGTACATTAACAGTAATGTGTTAGAATAACCAAATTATAGTAGATAACTTTCTAATCGATCATTATGGAATTTAGTTATGTTATTTCTTACAGAAAACTTTCCACAAATTTGTTATCTCCACAGTTAGTTATGTCTAACAAGCAATGAGACTTAAATACTATTGTGACCCTTATTAAATAGTAGTTTGTGATTTAAGAGGAATGGAAGGTTTAAAAATGATGGAAATTCATGTATTTATTATTAGAAAACCAATTTGTGTGTGTGTGTGTGTGTGTGTGTGTGTGTGTGTGTGTGTGTGTGTGTGTGTGTGTGTGTGTGTGTGTGTGTGTGTGTGTGTGTAGGGTTTTGGCACAGATGAAGACACTCTATTGGAGATCTTGTGTAACAGAACACCAGAACAGCTTTCTAAAATTAAAGCTGCCTACATCACAGGTTGGAAAAAACAATAATTGGAATAAATTATTTTAACCTAGCCTGCATTACACATTGCTTGAACAACTTCTACCACACCGACTGTAATGTGTGCTACTCTGTGGCAATAGATTTTCTTTTCTATATCTAATCACACCTGAAGTTAATTCACGGGAACATTGACCTACAATCGGTATTCTTGAGGGTTATATCCGAGGTTCATGCATTTCCTTAGCTTGCATTTCATTTTTTACCTTTTTGGCTGAGCTTGGCACATTATTTTTTCCTTGACCATGCTGATCGTTATGTTTAAGATGCTATGGGAGCGTTCAAAAAAAAGACTGGCTTGGAGAAAATTTGATTGTCAGGCTGTAACTCTTCATTTCCACTCCTGTCTCAGCACGGTCGATGCAGCTGCGGCTTTTGTTTCTTTGTATTCAGTTATTTGTATGGTGCAAACACTTTTAAAGAATAACATTTGGGTGCTAGCACAGTGGTACGTGTGGCGTGCCATGTGAGGTATGGTATGGCTGTAGAGGTTGCGCGCTACCCAATATATAGT
This sequence comes from Corydoras sp. C115, assembly GCA_019802505.1. Classification (NCBI taxonomy): domain Eukaryota; kingdom Metazoa; phylum Chordata; class Actinopteri; order Siluriformes; family Callichthyidae; genus Corydoras; species Corydoras sp. C115. The sequence goes on along the minus strand of JAFMOC010000015.1, from coordinate 1,849,996 downwards.
TAGAGGCACCGCGTGGTACTTTGGAAGTGCATGTGTCAGAGTTTATATTGCTTTTACTATGTTTATAATACTACATATTATAAAGTATTATATGTTTGACCCTATTTAAAATAATTAGTTTAGAAAATAAATGAATTAGGTGGAATGGAAGGTTTAGGAATGATGAGAATTAATTCATTATTAGAATACTTGAATATCTGAATATTATTTTTCATTTGCAATTTTTGTCTGCTATGGTCAGGTCTGGCAATGCCGACACAATTATCACCATGCAGTACCATATTACACCTAATGTATAAGAATTTTCCATTACAAAACTATAGCCACTGATGTTGAGGTTGCGTTGAAATACTGTAAGTGTATTAATGACAGTACCTTACATTCGACTTTCCATTTCAGGTTTCTGTACATTTCTCTCTAACTTGATTTTATGGTGAACACAGATACACATAATGCACCTCGCTTTTCATAAAAGTGGTCCTACAAAATTTTAACTGTATAATTGTCAAAATCTAATGTGTGAAATGTAATATTTGTCATATCAGATTATAAGTGTGAGCTGGAAAAGGACTTGATCGGAGACACCAGTGGTGATTTCAACAAGTTAGTGGTGGCTTTGCTCAAGGTATCAATTCTTAATAATGATCTGGATTCATGTAAAATTTGTTCAATATTTTTATATAATACATACAGATAAGATTTCATAATGACCCACATATATAACAAACCTAACCCTAGCATAACCACAGAAAACGTATTTTAATGACACACTGTAAATGTTTTATTTTATGTAATTACAAGCTTCCAAATTTTAGAAGTGTGGTATAGCCCAATAAGATATTATTAAATTTGGTAAGGCCTAAATCTGAACTACATCGAATGCATTCAAGATGAAACAGGAATTGTTCTACCCATTCAAAAGGTCATAAATGCTGCTGAAAGATAAGGTCTGACTTACAACTGACATTCATTTAAAGATATGTGTTTCAGTAATGTTCAACTAAAGTAAATCACATATTTCCTCTACACTAAGTACATTGCACCATAATTTATGATTAAGAACAATCATTTCTATTCTCAGAAAGAGCATTTGCCTGGTGTTCTGGATCAGGATGTTGCTGTAAGTAAAGGGGAAACCCCCTGTTTGTGTATTTTTGTGATTTTTCCAGAAGGAAACAAGTGTACAAGGTGACTTAAGCTTGTTTGCTTAGTTTTACTTTACCACTGGTAATGAAGTAAAGAATAACCAAATCTGTATTTCTCTTACATAGCAAGCCTGTTAGAAATAGTAAAACATTTATTTATGTTAATTATCTATTAAAACCAGAGCAAAAACTAAAAGAATTTTGAGAAGTGTTAAAGTTAAAGTGGGATCTCACTGTAAACCACAAGAATTTGACAATCATAGCAATGTTCATTGTTAATTATCTAATCATCATCAACTGGGGTCTGCATATTTCCTGTATTGTTTTTATATTAGCTTTAGTTTAGTTTATGATTTTTTTTACCTAATATGCTACTAATGATAATATTCAACAGAAAGAAGTGTCATATAGGTCAGGACAAACAAATGTGATGTCGCTTCGATTGGGAGTGTTAGGATTAGAGTAGTCTTTTATGATCCCAAGAAGGCAGATACATTTATAGACAGTTTTAAAGCAACATTTGCCCATATAAAGTATAGAGATTTCCACTATGTTGACTTTTTATTCATTTAATTTTTTTGATTTTTAAATTTGTAGGAGTAAGTAGAAATGAATTAACCTCTAAAACTATCAAAGATGGTGAAAACAAAATAATTGTTTAATATTACACAATGTTCATTAATAATGTCACATTTCTTTATTTTACCATGTGTTGTTTAAATAGGTTTTATCTGAGGAATTGAAAAAGAAGAAACAGATGCAGATCCATGGATTCAAATCCTGACCAAAAGACATCCTACTCATCTTCAAAATGGTGGGTCCTAGGCCTGGCACACACACACACACGCACACGCACACGCACACACACACACACACGCACACACACACACACACACACACACACACACACACACACATAATGACAGTATATTTTTTATACTTTTTATTTAAATTTTCAAATGACATGTGCTGATGTGATGTTTTAGTGCTGATTCAGTTGGAAACCGACCACCGCAAGTCAACATTGGACATAGTAGATGCACGTTTTGGAGGAGATTTCAAACTAGGCTTGAAAACTCTAGGTGAGAATTGGTGTGTGTGGTGGGGGGGGGAGTGTGTGTGGGTCTGTTATGGATGTGTGTGTGGACGTGTGTATGTGTGTATGAGTAAAAACATTTTCTCATTTACACTAACTAAGTATATACATATACTGTAACTAGGGACTGGTAAACTTTTTATTTTTAGCACAAAGTTTTAATTGAATAGGTCCTTGGATTTGTTTAATTATGCACAAACACTTTTTTATAATCTCTTGACATGCCCTACAGACCATAAACATCTGGGGGATCAATTACTGATGTTTTCATTGATGTTTCCTGTTGGTACTATTGTTTTATGGGAGATCCAGATGTAATTCCAACCTGGATCCCCAGCTCTGAGAGGTGAACGTGCTAGCCACTAAGCAAATGTGCTGAAGAACTAATATATTGTCTTTGTTTGCAATGCCTTTCTTCCTAGCTTGTTTAGTAAAAAGAGCAGATAATAAAGTAGACTTTTACTTAGATTGTGTATGTGTGTGTGTGTGTGTGTGTGTGTGTGTCTGCGTGTGTAGTTTATTAATTTTTATTTAAAGCAAGAATTTTCTATGTGTCTTTTTCCCAGTTTTCTGCATTGAGAACTCATATCTCTATCTGGCAAAAAGAATACAAACCAAGAAAGTAAGCTTACTGATAATAAACCTTACTGAATGAAATATGAATATAATTAAAAACCAACTACATAACAAAACTTTTGTGTGCTTAAAACTTTTCAACAGGTGTCAGTGATACAGGAAGTGATAGTGTCTCACAGTGAGGAGGATCTGCTGGCTATAAGAGCTGAGTTCAAGAAGCAAACAGGAAACTCTCTTTACACTACCCTACAGGTTTTTGGAACTTTTATTTGCTTTGTGTTATGTGATCGTAAAAGATGTGATCTTTAATATTTTTTTCCTTTAACCTTGAGCGGATGACGTTGCCCCCTCATACATTGCCTCCCTTAATATGGAGCACATTAAAAAAACTCTAAAATGAGCAGATTACATTGCACACAAATACTCTTTAATTGAGCAGATTAAAACTTTGAACATGTTAATCAAGCAAATTACATAGATTGACCTTCTGTACATCTTTATTAGGGTACATTAGAAACTTTGCACTATTCGAATGAAGAAATGACATTTTATTTTGTAGACCCTACATTTCATGCTGAGTGGGAGAATTAGCAATCATGTTGAATTTCTTTGCTTAAATACTTTTAATGTCCATACTTTCCAACATGATTGATTGGAACCAAAGGTAAAAAAAAAGGTAAACATACCCACCTTGATAGGGTAAGGGTTAGTTTGGACCCCCCCCTTAAGTGGGTCAGAGTCCCATGAATGCAGATTATATCTTTGATTGTGGCATCTTCTGGCAGAACAAATACTGAAGTTATCTTCTTTATTTGGTGTTTTATGATTTGAAAGCAGGACAAAAGAAATGTACCATCTATGAACACATAACCACACAACAAAACCTGCCATGGCATACAGAGAGGGAAACACAATTACTTCTTCAGAATAAAAATTTGTCACATTTTTCAAACAAAAATATAACAATATCTATATCTATATATATCTACTTGTATATAAAACATAAAAATTGTTGCACTTTCACTTCAGACATCACATTTTTGTCTCTAAGTATTTGTTTAGTAAATAACCCTCACATCTGATATCTTGAGATATTTTAAACAGTATGGTTTTTATCAGTTTTTTCTCTCGTAATGCTTGCAGCAAGGCACAAATACAACATGATCCTGCCACCCTGTGTTTCACATAAATGATGTTGCAAGTCTTTCCTTTTGTTCGTCGTTACATGGTTAGGGTCATTATGACCATTGCATTTTATCAGCTCAGAGAATCTTTCTCCAAAACATTCAAATCAAAAGACATCACCTTATCAAATGGGGTGATCCTATTCATTCATTCATTCATTCATTATCTTCCCTTTGTCCTATATATTAGGGTCGCGGCGGGTTCCCCATGCCCATCCAGGGGAGAACGTTAAAGGCACTGGGCAGACACACTCAGGACAGGGCACCAATCCATCTCTGGGCACTCACTCACACAGAAACAGACACATACACACATTATATGGGGCAATTTGGATAACTCAATTGACTTGATCCATGTTTTTGGACTGTGGGAAGAAACCGGATAACCCGGAGGAAACCCACGCGGACACGGAAACTCCACGCAGATGGGGATTCAAACCAGGAATCCCTAATGCTGAGAGGCGAACGTGTTAACCACTAAGCCACCGTGCTGCCCGGTGTGATCCTATTGTGTTTACCAAATTATAATTATATAATATCATTGGAAAAAATCAGTTGGGTACCTTCAGGTGAGCTAGCAAGGATTTCACAGCCTTGTGTTATTTTTCTGATGTCTTGTCTTGTTTCTGTTTAATTTCCCGTAATGTCAAATGAAGAGGTGAGCAGACATTATAGGTAAACCTTAAATAAAAAATTCATCCAATGAATTAAGCTGATCCACTCAAATTTTGGTTTAATTGTATGTGAAATAATGTGTAAGTAAACTTTTGCTGGTAAACATGCTTCTGCCATATAGAAAATGCATAATTTTAACTATTTCCTAAAAGTATTACTTTTGAAATTGAATATTTGATATTTGAAAAGAATAATTATGATTTTATGTAGTGTATGTAAATCTATGACTTTACTTACATTATATATAAGCTTAATGGACAATACATTTTAAAATCATATAAAGAGCAGTCTGTAGTTACCTGATAACTTTTCATATATATAAATTAATAAATTCATTCATTCATTCATTATCTCCCGCTTTATCCTCTATTAGGGTCGTGGTGGGGTTCCCCATGCCCATCCAGGGGAGAACGTCTCGGGCGCTGGGCAGATACACCCAGGACAGGGCGCCAATCCTTCGCTGGGCACACACTCATTCTCACACACACACACACACACACACACACACACACTCTGTATGGGGCAATTTGGAGAATTCAATTGACTTGATCCATGTTTTTGGACTGTGGGAGGAAACCGGAGAACTCGGAGGAAACCCACGCGGACACGTGGAGAACATGGAAACTCCACCCAGATGGGGATTCGAACCGGGAATCCCTAGCGCTGAGAGGCGTGCTAACCACTAAGCCACCGTGCCGCCCAATTAATAAATTATAATATAAATTTAGAAATGTAATATTTTGGAATTAGTAAAGTATTATTATTATTATTATTATTATTATTATTATTATTATTATTATTATTATTATTATTATTATTATTATTATTACAAGCTAGCTGAATTAGCCACATACTCCATAAATATACAATACATATTAAACAAGTCATATTAAAAAGGTTTAAATTTTTTAATTTACATGTATGAGGAAATGCAATTAATTATAAAATTCTTTTCACAGAGGCAGTTAAAAGGGGATCTACTGTTGGCATTATTGGCTATCTGTCGAGCTGAAGATTAAATTTCTCTTTTCATTTGCACGATTTAGTATTTCAATAATAAAGAGGACTCATTTTTAAAAAGCTTCTATTTACACAAAACCCCAAGCAATGCTACACAAAATCTACAGCAGCAGTTTAAACATACTTAACATCTTTGATGTGAATTGATTGTAAACTGAGTGTAAAATAGCGTGGCATAATTTTATAAATTTGCTTTGATGTGTCACAATTTCAACTGTGATACATCCTAGCCTTGACCCACTACAATTGCAGACAACACCCAAGGACTGGTCCTGGGTTTGAGTCCCTGGCAAAACATACAAGTTTGATTTTGTTTCCTCACAAAGCTTCAGTTTTTTCAGTTTTTAAGAATTCAACTAAACTCTGTAATTTGCTTATTCACTTGAACAACAAATAAACAGACAAAATAACAATGAAAAATATTTGTGTTTTCATCATAAATTTTATTCTACTTGTGAAATATGATCAAATTTAAAGCATGATGATTGCAACACACAGTTTCCACAATTAGAAGGTAAATTTATTAAAAATATATTAATCTATACTAATATATAATTAACAAATCCATTTATATTTATATATACGGTATATATACTTTTATTATACATTTACTTAAATCAAGCTACAACAATTTACATGAATGTATATAATAACTCTTCTCTTCATTTAGCACTGATCAGTATTCACACACACACACACACACACACACACACACACAGTTGTATTAGTTACATAATTAACCCTGCATGCATAACATTTGTATCAACATCACAATCTTAAACAAGTACTCAGCAAATTAATTCTATAGCAGGATGATAAAAATAAATAATACATAGGCTAAATGTGTAGCTGTTGTTTCTGAAGTGCTAGAGGATGTTTTAGTTTCACTTGTGACGGCTGGTTTTGTGAAAATTGCAGTGGTGGCATTATATGGCCTCTCAGTGGTCATACTGGATGGAATCACAGTGTTGGATGAAATTATAGTGGTATTATATGATTAAATGGCATCCCACCTGTAGAGTTGGTAAAATTTGCAGTGGTAATGTCAGGTGAAATAGTGGTACCATTAGATGGCATTCCATTTGTAGTGTTGGAGAAAATCACATTGGTGGCATTATATGGCCTTACAGTAGTGATGTCAGATGAAGTAGTAGTGGTGTCATTAGATGGCATCCCACTGGAAGTGTTGGAAAAAATTATTGTGGTGGCATTAACTGGCCCTACAGTGGTCATGTTGGTTGGAATCTCTGTGGTGATGTTTGGCAAAATTATAGTGGTATCAATAGATGGTGTCCCACTGGTAGTGTTAGAAAAATTAGCAGTGGTAATGTCAGGTGGAATTATAGTGGTGGCATTAGATGGCAACTCAGTTGTAGGTTTGGATACATTCACAGTGGTGGCAATAGCTGGTCTCCCAGTGGTCATGCTGTTTAGAGTCCCAGTGGTGATATTTGGCAAAATTATAGTGGTTTCATTAAATGGCATCCCACTTGTAGTGTTGGAAAAAATTGCAGTGGTAATGTTGGGTGAAATTACAGTGGTGGTATTAGATGGCATCCCAGTTGTAGTGTTGAAGAAATTTACAGTTGTCGCATTAGATGACCTCATGGTTGTCATGCTGGATGGTATCCCAGTGGTGGATGAAAATGTAGTGGTGGCATTAGATGGCATCCCACTGGAAGTGTTGGAAAAAAATATTGTGGTGGCATTAACTGGCCCTACAGTGGTCATGCTGGTTGGAATCCCAGTGGTGATATTTGGCAAAATTACAGTGGTATCATTAAATGGCATCCCACTTGTAGTGTTGGAGAAATTCACAGTGGTGGCATTAGATGGCCTTACAGTAGTGATGTCAGATGAAGTAGTAGTGGTGTCATTAGATGGCATCCCACTGGAAGTGTTGGAAAAAATTATTGTGGTGGCATTAACTGGCCCTACAGTGGTCATGTTGGTTGGAATCTCTGTGGTGATGTTTGGCAAAATTATAGTGGTATCAATAGATGGTGTCCCACTGGTAGTGTTAGAAAAATTAGCAGTGGTAATGTCAGGTGGAATTATAGTGGTGGCATTAGATGGCAACTCAGTTGTAGGTTTGGATACATTCACAGTGGTGGCAATAGCTGGTCTCCCAGTGGTCATGCTGTTTAGAGTCCCAGTGGTGATATTTGGCAAAATTATAGTGGTTTCATTAAATGGCATCCCACTTGTAGTGTTGGAAAAAATTGCAGTGGTAATGTTGGGTGAAATTACAGTGGTGGTATTAGATGGCATCCCAGTTGTAGTGTTGAAGAAATTTACAGTTGTCGCATTAGATGACCTCATAGTTGTCATGCTGGATGGTATCCCAGTGGTGGATGAAAATGTAGTGGTGGCATTAGATGGCGTCCCACTGGAAGTGTTGGAAAAAAATATTGTGGTGGCATTAACTGGCCCTACAGTGGTCATGCTGGTTGGAATCCCAGTGGTGATATTTGGCAAAATTACAGTGGTATCATTAAATGGCATCCCACTTGTAGTGTTGGAGAAATTCACAGTGGTGGCATTAGATGGCCTTACAGTAGTGATGTCAGATGAAGTAGTAGTGGTGTCATTAGATGGCATCCCACTGGAAGTGTTGGAAAAAATTATTGTGGTGGCATTAACTAGCCCTACAGTGGTCATGCTGGTTGGAATCCCAGTGGTGATATTTGGCAAAATTACAGTGGTATCATTAAATGGCATCCCACTTGTAGTGTTGGAGAAATTCACAGTGGTGGCATTAGATGGCCTCACAGTGGTCATGTTGGATGGAATCACAGTTGTGGACAAAAATATAGTGGTGGTATTAGATGGCCTCACATTAGTGATGCCAGGTGAAATGGTAGTGGTGTCATTAGATGGTATCTCTCTGGAAGTGTTGGAGAAAATTACAGCGGTGGCCGTAAATGGTTCCACAGTGGCCATGCTGGTTGAAGACCCAGTGGTAATATTTGACAAAATTATAATGGTATTATTAGATGGTGTCCCACTGGTAGTGATGGGAATATTTGCAGTGGTACTGTCAGGTAAAATTGTATTGGAGGCATTAGAGGGTTTTACAGTAGTGATGTTAGGTAGAACTGTGGTGGTGTCTTTAGATGGCCTCACAATGGTCACGCTGGATGAAACCACAGTGGTGTTGTTGGACAAAAGTATAGTGGTGCCATTAGATACTATCCTACTGGTAGATTCGGAGAAAATCACAGTGGTCATACTGGATGAAATCACGGTGGTGGATAAAAACTTAGTGGTGGCATTAGATGGCATCTCAGTTGTAATGTTGGAGAAAATTACAGTGGTGGCATTAGAGGTCATTCCAGTAGTGATGTCCGGTGAAATCGTAGTGGTGTCATCAAATGGCATCCCATTGGAAGTGGTGGCAGTGTTAGGTGAAACGGTAGTTGTGACATTTGATGGCATCCCGGTTGTAGTGTTGGAGAAAATAGTGACATTAGATGTATTTAAAATAGATGAACTGAATGGCACAGTGGTGGAATTAGATGGTACTGCGTTGGTAAAATTTGCCTGAATCAATGGGCTAGTTCCATGTCCTCCTGCCATCATTATGGAAGTGGCACTTAATGTGTTCTACAACAAAAAAAAAATTCATTCTTAGCTAATCAGAAATTTACAGGGTTTTTTATATGGTACATCTTTACAAAGCAAGTCAGGTGAGTAAATTACATTGCAAAGGTATTGCAGATTTTATATACAGGGGCTACTACTGCCTTGAGACCCTGCAAATAGGAAAATATAGTGAAAGACACATGTACACGACCAATTAAAATAGTTAGCACTCTCTCCAGTAGAGCATTTCATTGTTCCAGGCATTTGGTAACACATTTTGCAAACTATTTCTCAGAATGGTTCCAGCAAGCTGTCTGACATCAATTTGTGCATTTAACTCAGCAAACAAGTAACGAGATTCAAATAAAATTCAATTAGTAATATTAATGTATATATTAATAATATTTAAAACATGAATATTTTATACTTGTCTCATTACAAATGATTATTAACAATTATTTGATACAATAACAATCAGAACCTATGCTTAATAGAATACTCAGTGAAAATTGATTAGTAAGTGACCATGTGAAATGAGGCTTTATCCATACCACACACACTCATTAAACCAATTTTACAGCTAAACATGCAACATAATTAATTATGTATTAACATAGAATATTGTTTACTAACAGTGGTAGGATTAACACATAAAAACAACACATTGCTTCATATTAATGTTTTAAATTACTATTAATTATAGTAATAATTATTTACACACATCACAGATTTAAGATTCCTGAGGATTTCTGGTGATCTGTTCATTGACAGTAGATGTACCTGAGCAAGTGAAAAGGCCTTCAGCATCATAAAGTACAACCCCACAGCCAGCAACTTCATAATGAAGCAATCAGGTAATTGCGTAATGGATAAACTGGATGATTTTACTTATCCTCAATGTCTCAGCTGCATCCACCCTGAACAGACCGTAAGATGTTAGAACTACCCTGTAAGTCTGCAGGCCTTATTTAAACACTTAACATTGAACACACCCCACCCAGATAGCAGCAAGTGTCCACCTACATTGTAATTCTTTACACATAAAATAAAACTAATACCTTTATTAATTCTAGTTCTCACTATTTAATATTAATATTAAAATACTGTATCAAGTACAAAATCGGCAAATGCCAAAAATATACTAGGCCTAATTTAAAAATTTTGCAGAAAGACATTCTGGAAGAGGAAAGGCATTATTACTTGTTCAATGGGACAGTTGTTACAGTCAGAGATTTGTACATTTTAAGGTCCAAAATTTAGACATGTTTCTGAAAAGTAAAAAGAACACTAAAAGGTGACCCAACAATTGAATGTCACGTCCCAAAACTGTTACAATTTACTTTAAGTGTATTTAGTTTGGCATTAAGAAGTTTAGCAAGGTCATAAATGTGGGAAGATAAGGCTTTTTGTCCTGGCAATGTCATTATTGAATACTCTGATATAAAGACCTTTCGGCTTTATTCACCAATTTTTTTCTAATCTGGCATAACATGTCGGCGAGCTCTTGTTCCTGTTTCCACTGCTTTCTCTTCTGACACATCTCTTCTTGCATCTCTTCAAATTCCTGACTACAGTACATTAGTGAAAACTCTGGCAGGCGCATCATTTTTTCTCTTTCTGAGTTCTGCCTCTATTAAAGAGATTCATTCACTTGCTTTATTCATTCACATTGCCTTAAAATGTACAATAAAGAAACTTTTACTTTATCTTATCTTAGAAACCTTATCTTTACATACTTCTCAAAATATTAGGAATAACAGTCAGTTAGTTAAACTCCTGAAATATCAATTCACCCAAATGTGTCTGTAAGTAATTGTGAAACAAGTTGCTTTGGTGTAAATGAAGGTCTCAACAGGTGCATGAAGAAAGCAACATAAGGATAACCCCAAAAATGTCCCCAAAAATTACCGTGCTTTCAATCTCCCACTCCCCCACATCGTAACATCACCTTGTCTATCCTAACTAATACTCTCTTTTTTTTTACTAGTGTCTTTGTCAGTACTGGTAGCATGGTGGTTCCAGCAGCCCATATAGATGGCACAGATTGTTCAACCTGCTCCAGGATGGCAGTTCTACTTCTAGGGTTAGGGAAGATTTGTTGTGTATGATACCAGGACACATGCTGTTACACAAAAAGAGGCCAGGGCATGAACCCAGTAAAATTACAGATATCTGCTCCTTTGTGCATGCAGTAACAAAAGGAGGCCTGCCAAAGCCTACAACATGAATTTAAGGGTGTGCATAAGAGCCGATGTCTTCTAATAGGACCTTTACCCATAGCCCAGCATCCTTATGATGCCTTTAACATCTAGCATGACCATGGTGAATCAGTGATGGTTCGGGGAGGCATAAATGGCACAAATGGATGGCAGAAACCTTCATGTGGTAGCCAACATTATCTGAGTGCGGATAGGTACCAAGGTGAAATCTATTAAGTCATTTTTAGAACTCATGTTGGTGGCGGAGCCCTGGGTTCCTCCTAGTGCAGGAAAAAAACCTGGCCCCATGAGCCAAAGGGTGTTCCTGCATGATGAAGATATTTATGCAATTGAAAGGCCCTCATGTTTTCTAGACCTGAATCTAGCTCCATTAATAAAACTTGGATGAGCATACGATTTCAGTCAGCCCTTTATTGGTTGCTTTTGATTTCCATTGACTGTTGATATAACATGAACACGAATCCTTGATTCATTGAGATCTGGTGTGTAATTTAAGTGTTCCCTTAATAAAAAAAAAAAGTATATAAATATAAATTAAGGCGGCACGATGGCTTAATGGTTAGCATGTTTGCCTCTCAGCACTAGGGATTCCCGGTTCGAATCCCCATCTGGGTGGAGTTTCCATGTTCTCCCCATGTCTGCGTGGGTTTTTTTTTTTTTTTTTTGTGTGTGTGTGTGTGTGTGTGTTACCTATCCACACTGTTGCTTCCATTACCACTCTTCACATAGAAGCGGCTCAAAGGGTTCTCCGGTTTCCTCCCACAGTCCAAAAACATGGATCAAGTCAATTGAATTCTCAAAATTGCCCCATATAGAGTGTGTCTGTGTGAGTGAGTGAGTGTGTGCCCAGAGATGGATTGGCGCCCTGTCCAGGGCGCTGGGCAGATAGACCCCCACCGCGACCCTAGTATAGGATAAAGTGGAATATAATGAATGAATGAATATAAATAAGTCAAAAGTCTGCATGTGTGTGTGTGTGCATGTGTGCATCTGTGTTTTTTTTTTTTTTTTTTGTGTGTGCGTGTGTGTGTGTGTGTGTGTGTGTGTGTGTGTGTGTGTGTGTGTGTGTGTGTGTGTGTGTGTGTGTGTTACCTATCCACACTGTTGCTTCCATTACCACTCTTCACATAGAAGCTGCTCAAAGGACTCTAATTTTATCTCTATCCTCAAAGATCCAGGCAAATAATTTATACAATTATTATTTATATTGCAGATAAAATTTATTTATTCATTTTCAAAGCTGATCAGGGTCACAGTGGTATTAGAAGCTATACTAGTGCTTAAACAGTAGATTAAAGGTATCTGTCAATCACATGGCAAACTTTTACATCCTTTTCACACCTTGGACTAATTGAATTGACTTATTGTTAATTTTGTTTAGTGAATTTAGTTTTCTTGTTTAGTGAATTTAGTTTACTTATACTTCATAGCATCCCCACCTGACTTATAAACATGTTTTGGGACTGCAGGAAGAAACCCAGACTGAAAAAGAAAGAACAAGCAAACTCACAGAAAGATCTTATTTTGAAATCTTGTTTAGAAATACTTTTATTTTTCTTTTATTATTTTTAAGGACTGTTCTGTCTGTTTTGCTTCTTATTAAAAAAGCATAAAAGTATATATATATGAAGTTATGAAATAAAAATGTTCTAAGTTAATAGATTTAAATAAAAGAAAATGCATTTTACAAACATCACAACAGGGTTGATACTTTTTACTTATACATCACATAAAAAATAGAATAAAAAGAAAATATTTCATACATATTATTTATCATTGTATATCATCATATACTGTATATGTATCAATGTATAGGTGCTTTTTGTGAAGATTGTGCATATAGTTCCAGTTTGCATGTTCACAGTGTACAGGTATTTCACTGAGTGATTCTAATAAATCTCTTTAGTCTTCATTCTTGTTTTGTGGTTCTCAGTTTTTGGGTAGGTCCATATACAGGTTGGGTCCTTTACCTCTAGGTGGCACTTAGTAAAAACAGCAGAAATAGCCGGAGAATGATACTGCAGAAGGGCATGTTAAGAGTGGCACCTCCTGGTACACTGGTTGACTGAGCCGTTTGTGTGCTGTTTACAGTAGGGTTGTAGGTGGATGTCGCAGTAGTACTTGAACTATTAGATGGAGCTGTTGTGGTTGTGTTCTAAATGAAAAAGGCATATCATTTTCATATAAAAATGTAATAAAAATGTCATATACTTTCATTCCCTATCACATTTGTCTAAATCCATCCATACATTATTTTACGCTTTATCCTCTATTATCCTCATGGGTTCCCCATGCCCATCCAGGGGAGAACGTCTCAGGCGCTGGGCAGATACACCCAGGACAGGGCGCCAATCTATCGCTGGGCACACATTCACTCATACAAACACACTCTATATGGGGAAATTTGGAGAACTCAACTGACTTGATCCATGTTTTTGGACTGTGGGAGGAAACCGGAGACCCGGAGAAAACCCACGCGGACACGGGGAGAACATGGAAACTCCACCCAGATTGGGATTCGAACTGGAAATACCTAGTGCTGAGAGGTGAACGTGCTAACCACTAAGCCACCGTGCCGCCCCATATGTCTAAGTGATTATTAGAATGATTCATGCCTGCCACAAAGTATCTATTATCTAAAACACTTTCATATGTTTAATATGCTTTGGTGCATATGTATAAATATATAATCATCTAAAAATATTTAATCATAAATATTCATCTACTTCCCACAGTAAAATAAGCTATTAAAACAATTAAAACTGTAACTTGTAACTGCATTACTATTATTACTATTTCCTTTTTTGTCCAATATTATTTTATTTAATGTGAAATGATAAATGGAAGTCAATATTAGCCCTTGAATTATTTAAATTATTGTATTATAAATTATTCATGATTATAAATAATAAGCTATTGTTAATTTTTAATTTCATCAGTTTTATTGTGTCATACAGATATGGTTAGTTCCTCTTTCCTGTTCAGATATCAGATGAATTTCACCCACCCTACATTTACTACATGATATTAAGTGTAATTTAATATTATTGCTAAAAAAGAGAATGCATTTCATTAACAGATTTTGTATTGTAAGTGCAAGATATTTCCATTTAATGCAAAAACCTCTTAAACACAAATGTAACAAAACAAATATTAATACCTTCTTAAAAGTTTGCTGAAATAAGCTTTCTTTTCTTTTCCGTAATATCTGTTTAATTTTGAACCCAATTCAATTATTGTATTTACATTAGATTTACACAAGAACTTACTTCTACTGTTAAATTCTCCATCAGCAGGGTCATGCATAGTACCAATATCAGACACTTCATGGTGGAGCGACAGGCAGTGGCAGTCAATTGGAGATCAGAGTGCAATACCAAAGGTAAACTCATGATCTGCTTTGTCTCACCTGGTCAGCAGGAATTAAAATTTTCATGTAATAGCAACGCCCATTCCAGTGACACCTGGAATCAAATGATGAGTGACATATAGATGGTATTGTGTATGGTATTGATGGACATGTAGAAAACCTGGTGCAGATACAGAACATATATATATATATATATATATATATATATATATATATATATATATATATATATATATATATATATATATATATATATATATATATATATATATATATATATATATATATATATATATATATATATATATATATATATATATGTATATATATATATATATATATATATATATATATATATATATATATATATATATATATATATATATATATATATATATATATATATATAGGGATTCAACTTCTTTTAAATGATCTGTGAATGATGGAAAGCATTTTCTTTAAAAGCTTTAGTGTGACTTCTGCTGATACAGAATTTACTTCTGCTGATAAAAGTTCCATCAGCAATGTTATGTATAGCGCCAGTAGCAATAGCTTCATGCTGGTGCAACAGGCAGTAGCAATAACCTTGGACTGGATCTTTAAAAAAAATCTATGATTACTTGGATGGCCAGGTCAGTAACCTTAAGATATTTAAACATCAAGGTAGAATTAAATTCGACCTCCACTAGGAGCCACTCAAATTTAGAAGATGTAAGGAGTATTTTGTGAGACTCAATGCTGCATTGAAGGAGAATCTTTAGATGACATGACAAATTTCAATCACCTCATTATTTCTCTGCCTGAGGTCAAGACACTAATTTAAAAACTAAGCCGGACAAAACCCAGCCAAACCGTCTTGAATTCTCTGTCTGAATTGTTAGATGCAGCTGACAAAGTTTGTCATTGTACAATGTACTTTTGTTAACAACTCTTATTTGCTATTTCAGGACAAAATTTGCTAACAATTATCTAGCAAAATTATTTAGGTTTCCAACTGCACAGTTGAACTTGGCCTTGTAACTTATAACTTTCTAAACTGTGACCTCATGTGTAACTCTGATTAAGCTGAACAGAAACCAATGTCATGATAAATATAATATGACACATACTAATACTATAGAATACTAATATGCAGACAGTCCTGTGTATAGGAATTAATCTTCAGCTTTATTTCGATTGAATCTTAGGCCACAATTGCTGCTGAACTAATGTTGGATGAGATGTCTTGGCTAAGACGAAACATTTCAGTTTATCATAAATGTGCTTAGTGGAGTTAATCATTTTTGTTTGTGTTCTATTAGATCCACATCCATGATAACTGGAAGTATTGTTTCCTCATACATACAGCTTGGCAATACTGTAAAAATGTGTCTAAGCTCAAATTGGACCTGTACACTGTAATAAAGTTGGGATCCAGTAAATGTCATCACTTTAATCCACACTTTGTCTATCCAGTAAAAAAGAATTTTGTTTTGGACTTTTTTTTTTTGGACTTTTTACCTCAAGACAGTATCAGTGGCAATATCATGATAGAGATGATTACATTATCTTTGGAATATGAGAGAAAACTGAAGTGCCTAGAGTAAACCCATGCAGACACAAGGGGAGCATTCAGACTCCACACAAAAAGGACCTTTGTTTGCCTAAACTGTGAAATAGAACCCTGAACCTAACCGCTGCACTATTATGTTGCGGCCAATGAAAAGGAAAGTTAAAAAAAGACATTTAACATAGTGAGAAAATGTCTAGCATCTATGATTCTGGCCAGATAGTATGTGTACATCAAATACTAAAACGATTGTGTGAAATGTGTGAAATGTAATAATAAAAATGTCTAAATAGTTATTTTATTATTGTTTTTTATTTATATTGCAGACATTCAATCTTAAATTGTAAGATGCTTATCATAATCCGAGTCCCATGGACAAGCAAACTAACAGAAGCACATGTTCTTTCACAACCTCGATGTAATTAAACATCACCAGTTTACCAAGTGCTATGTTTTGAGTCTGTGGAAGGCTCTTATAGTAAACGCACATAACAAACAGACATAGCAAGATCATGCTAACCCCTAACAGAAATGTCTTTGTCTGACTTGATCCGGGTTAGAGTTAAAAAAAAAATGCTATTTCAGATTTAAGTACAGAAAAATGTGCAATTACAATTAGCATTAACCCAGAAGATTCTTAATTTAAAAAAATAAGTAGAAGAAAAATTATTTATCAATTTACTTTAATTCTTTTGTAACTATATAAAATATAATTGCAAACATATATTTAGTATGTATAATCGAATGAAAAAACTACTCATTTATTATAACATGACAAAGTAATAAACATTAATATCAGGATGCAATTAATATTAATCATCCTCAGATTACTTTTACATATGGCGCAGGTTTAAAAAGGAAAACAGCAGGATAATTATCAACAAGCTAAAAAACATGGTTGCCAAGTTACAGATTTCAGTTGCACAAATACGACATATTAAAGGATTTAATATATAATCAAAAGTATTAGGACACTAATAGTTGAATTTAGGTGTTTCATTCAGTCCTATTGCAACAGGTGTAAAAAAACATCTACTTATGCATTTTGGAACTGTACATTTCAGTCTGGGTGGCACGTTGGCTTAGTATTTGGCATATTTGCCTCTCATCACTGGGAATCCATGTTCGAATCATTATCTGGGTTGAACAAACATGGAGTGAATTTAAATTTGACACTCTTAATTGCCACAATAGGATGATTGTGATGTGTGTGTGTGTGTGTGTGTGTGTGTGTGTGTGTGTGTGTGTGTGTGTGTGTGTCTGTCTGTCTGTGTGTGTGTGTGTGTGTGTGTGTGTGTGTGTGTGTGTCTGTGTGTGTCTGTGTGTGTGAATGTGTGCCAAGCATCCAAAACGTTCTCTCCTGTTTGGGCATGGGGAACCCACCATGAACTTAGTATAGGATTATACACAAGATAATAGATGGATGGATGGAGGATTAAATCTTGTAAAAAAATAATGGTTGATTATTATTATTAATGGCTAATAATTTTTCCAGAATAACTTCTCCCAACCATAAAGACATGGTTGGATAGGTTTTGTATGAATGGCCCACATAAAGCCCTGCAGTCGTCCCCATCAAAAACCTATAGGATGAATGGGAACAGCGACTGTGAATCAGTCCATGATCTTTCAGACAAATAGACCAAATTGTTCAGTCACAATGTGAAAATTACGTACAAAAGCTAGGAAGCTTTTATAGGTTAAACTTAAGAATAAACTTAAAATTAAACACTCTAAAACTTCTTTAATGGTGTCCTAATACTTTTGTTCATATGGTGTAAATACAGCTCTGCATGTTGATGTTAGTGTACATGTTGTTCTGTAGGTGTCAGTTTGCAAATGTTTCTTTAAGATTTCATTCTGCAGAGGCAATCAGTGTACATGTGTTTCTTTAAATGATAAATAAAAAAGTCCTCCGTTTGCAATGGGTTTCGTTTGTCGTTCTCAGCTTCCAGGCCGTTCCGTGTGCAGGATCTGTTCTACCTCCCGTGCGCCTCTAGGTGGCACTGAGTGAGAGCAGCAACAATAGCTGCAGAATGATGGTCCAGAAGGGCATGTTGAGGGTGGCACCACCTCCTTGGGTGGTGTTGGAGGTTGTATGTACTGTAGACACACTCGTATGTGATGTCTGGCTCGATCCAGTTTGTGTTGAAGATATTGTGGTTGAGCTCTGTGTTTAAAAATAAAAGTTGATTTTGGTGATATTTAACAGATACATTTACTGTGACGCACAAATCTAAAACAAAATAAACTACAATCTAGCATTTAATAGTAAAATAAGAAATTGTTATTAATCAGTCATGGAACTGGAAACATTTTTTTCATTAACTACTAGATATTTGTCAGTGTTTGAAAGTATTTACACTGGATGTTCAAAAAAAAACAAATATTGGCACAAAGAAACTACTATCTAAAGTAGTTTATATATACATAAAAATATGCACACAGATACACACACTATACCTTCACAGCTCCTTTTTAAAGTTGAGGATGCATGAAAATATTACCCCTAACCTGTTTAAGTACTTCCCTATAAACAATTATACACATTTAGGTATTCAATTTAATGTCATCAGTTCTGCCATTCAAAAATCACATTTAGTTCCTCTTTCCTTTTAAGATAACAGATAAATGTCAGACGTCCTCCATTCTTTGCATGCAAGGACAATTTTATATATTGAATATTTAACAGAAGATTCGACATTTCGACAGTTTTTTATTTCTCTAAAACAAACCTCATTTTTTTATTTATGCTATAACTTTTTTTGTTTTCAATTGCATACTAAACCAATGTAAAATAGGCAAAAACAAACTATTATGCGTCCCAATTTTAATAAACAAATGGATTGATTTTTACTTCCTAACATATGCATTCAGATTTACATAAGCAAATTACTTTTGCTGATAAAGGTTCCATCAGCATTATTATGCTTACTACCAGTAGCAAGAGCTGACTGCCAGTAGCACTGACCTTTAGATCAGAGCCTTATGCTGAACACGAACTGCCGAACTGTTTAATCTCACCTGGACAGCAGCCATGTCATAACACCTAAATCATCTCAAACTGGTTTCTTTAACATGAATTACATGACATTACATACAATTACATGAATTACAATGAGAAGTCAAATGACACAAGTCACCAGATTGCAATTTAACAGAGCACCTTTAGGATTTTAAGTTTTGTACCTTAAAAGCAACAAGTGAGTTTCTTTAGTGTTTGGTTAATTGCTAGTGGTAATCAATTGACATAGATTTAGATATGGCATCAATATACATAAAATAAAATACAAAATATACAGAGAATAGGAAATACATTTTCAAAGACACTTTTTTAAAACATTCTTTTACAAATTATTATTCTGAATGTTTACCAAATGGTAAAAAGCATATTATTTGTAATTAGAAAAGCGGAGGCCCTGTGTATCTTTTAAAGATATTGACTTCTGCTGATAAAGAACTTACTTCTGCTGATAAAGGTTCCATCAGCACTATGACACAAAGTACCAGTAGCAGGAGCTTCATGGTGGTGCGACGGACAGTAGCAGTCAACTTCAGTTCAGCGTGGTATGCAGAAGGAGCTCTCTCAACCTGATGTATCTCACTTGGTCAGCAGAAATTTGGCTTATATAATTGGCACCACCCATTTTAGCTACACCTGGAATCAGGTGATGAAAGACATGTAGGCAGCAATAAGAGAAAACCTGTTGTTCAGTGGTATATTTTCTATTAGCACCTTATAATAAAATACAATTTTATTGAAAACCAAAAATGCTATTTTAAGAATTTTTTAATGCTTTTTTGGAATTTTAAAAACAACATTTTCAAGAGATCAAGCCAGGTTGTAAGGGGACCTTCATAAGAAATGTGTAGGACTGTTTTCAAGAAACTCTATATTAGACTTTGCTGTTCACCTGGTTTTGAGAAACAATCTTAACTTTGACATTTTAGGGCCTATTTCTACGAAACCCACAATATTTTAGAGGGGACTATATGTAACCCTAAAATCTATTAGGTTTTAAAAATGAATTTGGAGTTTTTGAATTCAGTGGGATGACAATCAAATGTGAGTGGGCACACATTTATTTAAGTTAGTATAATAGTTATTTATGTTTGCCTTCCCTTTACAACCTATTTGTAAAAATGTTTTTCCACATTGATGAATGTGGCGGGGGCATGAGGAACAGATGACGCATATGTTGAAAGTGAGGCTCGAGTCTGGCAACAGTACTCACCCTTAGTAATAGCTACTGCCTGTCCTCATTCTGTGTGTTTAAGAGGAGGCTTCTCTTAATCTTATCTTATCTATGAAATGTTATCCCCCTCTACATTACTCGCAGTATTGAGAAGCATAAAGTTCTTCCCTCTATTGCTTTTTTGAAAATTGAATAAGGGGGGGCTGATATAATCAGTGTAATAAGGAGTGTTGGCAAAAAAAAACTCTTTCAACATTACCTTATCGTTTCTTGCTAGTAAGATTTTATGTACATTTTCTGAAAAACTGAGATTTAAGATCACACCCGCAATGCATACTTCATTGCACACACCTAATTCATGTGTGTCTTCCAACACACCCATACAAATATATTTCATGTCTGACTTGGTACACAAATACACCTCTCTTTAAATCATTCATCAATCAAAGACATGGCAGCTTTATGAGAAACTCTATTTAGTCAATTCAAAAATTGAGAAATCTAGTGATGTAGAAAAACCCACCCAATGGATCAGTGTTTTAAACAGAACTCTGTAAATCACTCCTATAAAATGTACATTTGAAAGAACACTGCACTTACATTTCATATACCACAATACCCATACAATTAAAATAAAAAACACTAAAGATTCCAAAATGCACACACTATATTTACAGGATTTAAAAGATGTGACTTGTCAAATTGATTTTATGCAATTTGCACCCTCGTTGCTTTAATACAGTATATTGTCAGTTATCTCTCTCTCTCTCTCTCTCCCTCACTCTCTGTCTGTCTCTTTCAAATTTGCTTAATGTGAGACTCTTAAAATAATCCTAATTAACATGTTATAAGCAAATATTTTTAGTACTTAACATTCACCTCCGTGAATTCACCCCTGAGTTTGGTTATTGACTTACTTGTTTTAAGAGCTGGTTTTTTATCCTTTTCAAACTCTTATCCTCTTCAAAGTCTAACACTGTGAAATGAGAGAAATGTGATATTCAAATTTGGAATAAATATATATACAGTGCATCCGGAAAGTATTCACAGCGCTTCACTTTTTCCACATTTTGTTATGTTTAGCCTTATTTCAAATTGTATTAAATTAGTCTCTTTCCTTAAAATTCTACACAAAATATCCTATTATGAGAGTTTTGAAAATTTATTAAAATTAAAAAACAAAGAAATCATATTTACATAAGTATTCACAACCTTTGCTTAATACTTTGTAGAACCACCTTTGGCAGCAACTACAGCCTCAAGTCTTTTTGAATATGATGCCACAAGCTTAGCACACCTATCTTTAGGCAGTTTTGCCCATTCTTCTTTGCAGTACCTTTGAAGCTCCATCAGGTTGGATGGGAGACATCTGTGCACAGCCATTTTCAGATCTCTCCAGACATGTTCAATCGGATTCAAGTCTGGGCTCTGGCTGGGCCACTCCAGAACATTCACAGAGTGGTCCTGAAGCCACTCCTTTGAGATCTTGGCTGTGTGCTTCGGGTCGTTGTCCTGCTGAAAATTGAACCGTCGCCCCAGTCTGAAGTCAAGAGCGCTCTGGAGCAAGTTTTCATCCAGGATGCCTCTGTACATTGCTGCATTCATCTTTCCCTCTATCCTGACTAGTCTGCCAGTTCTTGCTGCTGAAAAACATCCCCATAGAATGATGCTGCCACAACCATGCTTGACTGTAGGGATGGTATTGGCCTCGTGATGATCAGTGCCTGGTTTCCTCCAAACATGACGCCTGACATTCACACTAAATTGTTCAATCTTTGTCAGACCAGAGAATTTTGTTTCTCATGGTCTGAGAGTCCTTCAAGTGCCTTTTGGCAAATTCCAAACGGGCTATTAAGCAGTGGCTTTGGCCTGGCCACTCTGCCATACAGGCCTGATTGGTGGATTGCTGCAGAGATGGTTGTCCCTCTGCAAGGTTCTCCTCTCTCCACTGAGGAACGCTGGAGCTCTGACAGAGTAATCATCAGGTTCTTGGTCACTTCCCTGACCAAGGCCCTTCTCCCCCGATCGCTCAATTTAGACGGCCGGCCAGCTCTAGGAAGAGTCCTGGTGGTTCCAAACTTCTTCCATTTACGAATGATGGAGGCCACTGTGCTCATTGGGACCTTCAAAGCAGCAGAAATTTTTCTGTATCCTTCCCCAGATTTGTGCCTCGAGACAATTTTGTCTCGGAGGTCTACAGACAATTCCTTTGACGTCATGCTTCGTGTGTGCCCTCTGACATGCAGTCAACTGTGGGACCTTATATAGGCAGGTGTGTGCCTTTCCAAATCATGTCCAATCAACTGGATTTACCACAGGTGGACTCCATTTAAGCTGTAGAAACATCTCAAGGATGATCAGTGGAAACAGGATGCACCTGAGCTCAATTTTGAGCTTCATGGCGAACGCTGTGAATACTTATGTAAATGTGATTTCTTTTTTTTTTTAATAAATTTTCAAAACTCTCAAGAAAACTTTTTTTACATGGACATAATGGGGTATTTTGTGTAGAATTTTATAACAAATAAGTTATTTATTTGTTGTTCCACCACTAATTTGCTTGTAGCTTGTAAAAATCATAAAAACTCTTCAATGGATCCTGCAAGACATAGGGTATAATGTCTGTGAATGTTGGGAAAATAGGATTCGATTCTTGAAATTTAACAATACTGCAAACTTGTGTGTTAACAGAATGAGCATAATATCATTTAATTTTTAAATGCCAATTTATATTAAATATTTTTTTTTTGATTGTGGGAGGAAACGGGGGAACGCGGAGTAAACCCATGCAGACCTGGGGAGAAGGTGGAAATGCCACACAGATTTCGATTCAAACCTTGATCCCCAGGCCTAAAAGGCACACATGCTAACTAACTATGCCTCTGTGCCTGGCTGAATAAGGATGTGTTAGAGATTAATTTTAGATGAAATAAACATTTAATACAGTTAAGCCACTGAACTGTATATATAATAACAAAAATTAAGGTTGGCTACTATAAAACTTTTGGCCAGTAGTGTATATTTATTATAGTAATAAGAATATATCCAACCAGTTGCACATGAAATGGTATGCGGATATCCTACCTAATGTCCAAGCTTAAACTTTAACTTCATTAACTCCAGAATAGGATCTTAAAATTTGTGCCAGTGGTTCTTCTCAGTATTATTGCCAAACTTTCGAAATGATCTCCTTAATTAACAAAATTCCATAAAAACATTCCATTCCTGAGATATAATCTTATAAATTCATGACAATCAAAATATTTTAAATCATGCTCTATGTTCTAGATCAATATTTTTTCTTAAGGTTAAGTCTGATTTGTTCAGCGGCCAGCATAAGTTTATATGGATCTCATGTGTCCAAATACTTTTAGTCATACAGAGTGAGTCATGTATAAATAAATAACTTGGTAACGTCAAAATCATGTGTAACAGTGTTTAGGTACCATAAACCTTATCAGAGATGAAACAGTTTCCTGATCAATTTATATTCTTTTTTTAACTTGGATTTGCATTATTTTAAAACTTGATGCAACAGTAAGCTCTGTATGGAATATCTGTTTAGTGAGTTCCAGGGAGTAGACTGATCATTAGGTCAGTCCTCTTTAGGTCAAAACCTTAATCAGACAGGCAATTTGTTTTTAAATTATGTTTTCCTGCTCATTATTTGGAAATGTTTTGTGCAGAAAATGGAAAATT
Organism: Corydoras sp. C115; assembly: GCA_019802505.1. Classification (NCBI taxonomy): domain Eukaryota; kingdom Metazoa; phylum Chordata; class Actinopteri; order Siluriformes; family Callichthyidae; genus Corydoras; species Corydoras sp. C115. Next base: position 1,825,682 of record JAFMOC010000015.1, on the reverse strand, counting down.
GTTCTGCTGTTGTATTTTAATTAAACTGGAAAGAGTCTACTGATGTATGATTGTCATTATGTTTAGTTTATGTCACATTCTTTCACCTCTCAGTTTTCTGTTAATCTCTCCATCCTTTCCATGTTCTATTACAAAAAGAGTAATTTAACATGTCTGTACTTTATGTACATGCTGTCATGCATATAAAGGTGGCAAGCCTTTGTATTTGTCATAAAGAAAGACTAAACTAACTTAATCTAAGACGTGGTGTATGAGATTTTTTTCGCCATCTTTCAAATTATAAGAGAAAAACATCAAAAAGTGCTATCAATTAGTTCCCACCTCAAGTTGGAGTTTTATTTTTATTAAGAGCATGGGCAATGCATGAATCAAGAATAGCAATAAGTGCAGGACTGGATGGGTTGGTGGCTTCCAGTTAATCTATGCCTGCTTCCTATCACAAAAGCAAAACTTTTTTACAGAAGCAAAAGGATATAAGAAACTCCAGAAGACCAATGAAATCATGCCATCATTTTGTAGTTGCTGCCATGTTATGATGCCCATAGTTTGCACTACAAAAGTTACACTTGTACCTCACTGGATCCTCTAAATTACTAGTTCAAAAAATAGTTGTAACACTAATATTTCTACATGGAAGCTAGTGCTGACTAAATTCGCATAATTTATCTGCTTACTTTTACTCTGTATTATTTCTCAAAGAAGACATTTTATTAAGCTTTGTAATGTTACTGGCAGGGCAGCATGGTGGCTTAGTGGTTAGCACGTTTGCTTTTCAGCACTGGGGATCCAGGTTCGAATCCTAATCAGGGTGGAGTTTCCATGTTCTCCCCATGTCCGTGTGGGTTTTCTCTGGATTCTTCGGTTTCCTCCCATAGCCAAAATACAAGATTTCAGGGTAAATTGAATGCTCTAAATTGCCCCATATAGTGTGTGTGTGTGTCTGTGTGAATGTGAGTGAATGTCTGCCAAGCGAAAGATTGGTGCCCTTTTCTGGTTGTATCTGCCCAGTGCCCGAAACGTTCTCCTGTGGATGGGCATGAGGAACTCCCCCTCCATCCTTGTGACCCTAGAAGAGGTTTAAGCTGAAGATAATGAGTGAATGAATGTTCTATGTTCTAGATTAATGCTTTTATCTTAAGGTTAAATCTGATTTGTTCAGGGCTCACCATAAGGTGATATGGATCTCATGGTCAGGTGTCCCAATACTTTTGGTCATACAGAGTGAGTCATATGTAAAAGAACACCTTGGTAGTGTCAAATTCTGTGTTTAACTGAGTTTAGGTTCCATAAACCTTATCAGAGATGAAACAGTTTCCTGATCAATGTCCATTCTTTTTTACTTGTATTTGCATTTTTTTTGGAAACTTGATGCAACAGTAAGCTCTGATTGGAATATCTGTTTAGTGAGTTCCAGAAGTAGAGTGATCCTTATTAGTCACTCTTTAGGTCAAAACCTTCATCAGACAGGCAATGGGTTTTTAAATCATGATTTTCTGCTGCTTCTCAGTTGCTTCTCAGTTCTGGGGATCCCAATTCGAATTCCAATCTGGGTGGAATTTCCATGTTCTCTTCAGGTTTTCTCTGGGGTTTACGGTTTCCTCCCATAGCTAAAAAAACAGGGATTCAGGGTAAACTGAATGCCCTAAATTGCTCCACATAGTGTGTGTGTGTGTGTGTGTGTGTGTGTGTGTGAGTGTGTGAGTGAGTGAGTGAGTGAGTGAGTGAGTGAGTGTGTGAATGAGTGTGTGCCCAGCACCCAAAACATTTTCCCCTGGATGGACATTGCGACCCTAGTAGAGGTTTAAGGGGAAGATAATGAATGAGTGAATGTTCTATTTTCTAGATTAATGTTTTTTCTTAAGGTTAAACCTGAATTGTTTAGGGCTCACCATAAGGTGATATGGATCTCGTTTGCTTCTCAGCGCTGGGGATCCAGGTTCAAATCCCAATCTGGGTGGAGTTTCCATGTTCTTCCCGTGTCTGTGTGGGTTTTCTCCGGTTTCCTCACACAGCCAAAAAACAGGGATTCAAGGTAAGTAGAATGCTAAATGTCCCCATGTAGTGTTTGCCTGTGTGGGTGAGTGTGTTAGATGGATAGATCGGCGCCCTGTCCTAGGTGTATTTGCCCATCACCCGAAACGGTCTTTCCTGGATGGGCATGGGAAACAACACCCCCTGTTCCCCCCGCGACCCTGGTAGAGGTTTACGTGGAAGATAATGAATGAAGGAATGAAACACTCCATCACTCCATCACTGGACTAAATGACTACAGGCCTGTCGCTCTGACATCTGTAGTGATGAAGTCCTTTGAACGTCTGGTGTTGATCCACCTGAAGAATACATCAGAACACCTGCTGGACCCCCTGCAGTTTGCCTACCGAGCAAACAGGTCAATGGATGATGCAGTCAACACAGGACTGCACTACATCCTACAACACCTTGACCACCCAGGGACATATGGTAGGATCCTGTTTGTTGACTTCAGCTCGGCGTTCAACACCATAAAACCGGACATCCTCTCCTCCCAACTCACCGTATCTCCTGCCATCTGCCAGTGGATCATCAGCTTCCTGACAGACAGAAGACAACAGGTGAAGTTGGGAGTAACAACTTCAGACATACAGTCTATCAGCACTGGTGGCCCACAAGGATGTGTAATTTCCCCACTGCTCTTCTCCCTCTATACCAACACATTGCACGACCCAACTGTTAAACTCCTTAAGTTTGCAGATGACACAACTGTCATCGGTCTCATCCAAGACAGTGACGAGTCTGCATATCGGCGGGAAATTGAATGGTTGGTGTTATGGTGTACACAAAACAATCTAAAGCTTAACACACTCAGAACTGTAGAGCTGACAGTGGACTTCAGGAAACACCCCTCACCTCCACTGCTACCCCTGACAATAACCAACAGCCTCGTGATGATCGTGGAGACCTTCAAGTTTCTGGGTGTCACCATCTCTCAAGACCTGAAATGGGAGCCTAACATCAGCTCCATTCTCAAAAAGGCCCAACAGAGGATGTATTTCCTGCATCAACTGAGGAAACATGGCTTGCCACAAGATCTGCTGAGGCTGTTCTACCCTGCGATAATTGAACCTGTCTTGTCCACTTCTATTACTGTCTGGTTTGGAGCTGCAACACAACAAGACAGGTGCAGATTGCATAGAACAATTAGAACTGCTGAAAAAACCCAAGAACCAGGAAACAGGCAGAGAAAATCATCATGGAACCCTCACACCCTGGAAACAATTTATTTCAGCTTCTCCCCTCCAGCAGACGATACAGATACTCGAACAGTTTCTTTCTTCACACCATCATACTTATAAACAGCTTATAACCCTCACTAAAGAATAAATGCACCTTTCCATATATATATTTTATACTATAATATATGTATCATGGGCGGCACGGTGGCTTAGTGGTTAGCACGTTCGCCTCTCAGCGCTAGGGATTCCCGGTTCGAATCCCCATCTGGGTGGAGTTTCCATGTTCTCCCCGTGTCCGCGTGGGTTTCCTCCGGGTTCTCCGGTTTCCTCCCACAGTCCAAAAACATGGATCAAGTCAATTGAGTTCTCAAAATTGCCCCATATAGAGTGTGTATGAGTGAATGAGTGTGTGCCCAGCGATGGATTGGCGCCCTGTCCTGGGTGTATCTGCCCAGCGCCCGAGACGTTCTCCCTTGGATGAGCATGGGGAACCCCACCGCACCTAATAGAGGATAAAGCGGGAGATAATGAATGAATGAATATATGTATCATATTGTACAGCTAATTTGTTATTTGTAAATATAACTGTATAAACTGTAAATACATTAAATTGCAATTTTACAAGAGAGACACCATCATGCCGGAACAAAATTACTTGTGTGTGTAACATACTTGGCAAATAAAACTGATTCGGATTCGGATTCTAATGTTCCTGGCATAATTCCTGTTAGCAAATTGCAACATCTTTTGACCCAACAGGCCTCCCATAAGAGCTCGAGAACTCTTGTGACGTCGGCAAGAACGCTCCAATCAGAGGCTTGGAGCACGGAGTTCAAATGCTAACGGGCGATTAAAGAAAAATAGTGCCGCAGATGAGAACGAATTTCTGCTGTTCTGACGGTGAATATAGATTTACTTTACGTTAAACTACCCGATCAGAATATAAACTAATTTTGACCTTTAAGTATTATTCTTTAACGTTCAAGCCAATACGTGATTCCCGAGTGGCAGTTTTTGGTCAATATGTATTAGTTAGCTGGTTAGCGTCAAAGCTAATTCATCATCAAAGGCTTTGAAAGGAACGTTCGAGAAAATATTTAGTAAAACCCGGTTGTAATATCCCTATTTGTGATAAATGTGGTTTTCTTTGCTTTTGAAGCTTCGTAGGGAAACAATCTGTGTCATAGTATAATAAATACAGGTATAAGGAATATGTATCTGAATTAAAGTGACTGATTACTGACCGACTACTTATGTACAGCTATAAGAAAGACTACGTCATATATAGAATTACAATATTATCACACCTGAAAACGTTTCGTAAACCGACAGATTGTTATGTCAGTCTGTGTGAATGGAATACATGCAGAATAAATCAAAGAGGAAACGAGTTGATACACTCATACCAATGGTATCTCTGATTTCTAATGAAGTGATTTGCCTCAAAAATGTACAATTGTATATGCATTTACAGATATGGTTACATTGGAGCAATTACCTGTGATTGGCAGTCTTAGGCTTGTGGTTAGGGAACCACCTTTAAACTGATTCAATTCCCAGTCATACCATGTGCTGAAGTGTCTTTGGTCAAGGAACCAATCCTCAATTGCTCCAAGGGCACCTGTCCACCTGCACAGCTGGGTTAAATGTGGTGGACAGATTCCTCTGTGTGTAAGCACAATGGGCCATATAGGTCACTTAACTTGCTTATTGTATTTGAGCAGATTTATTTTATGAAATGCATTGATAATATAACTGCACACATGCACAATGTGGAACATTTTTTTTTTGCTTCAGTAAAAAAAAGGAAAATTTTCCTGTGGTGGGACTAAAAAGGTTTATTTTATATAAAAATGTTGCAAAAATCAAATGCACCGTAGGATTGTAATGTGGTAAAATTATTAAATATATGAAGAATGTGATATAATGCGTTTTTATTAAGCATTAAAATAAGTGCTGTACATATATGACTAGACACAGATACACTATTAAAGACAGAGCATATGTGGATGAGCTTATTATATTAAGTTTATTTTTTTGATACATGCAGACTCCAGAGATTAACAAGTTTCTCTAAAACAACTTTCTGGACAAGGTGTGAACATTGTTTTGGGGACAATTCCAATGAAACCTTTTTTCTCTTTTCTTTTGCAGTGTTGTGAACCATGGGTCGTGAATGGGTGATCCAGAAGAAATCGTTTCAGCAGAGCCTGGACAACATCAAAGATAAAATGAAGGAGAAACGAAACAAGCGGTTGGCAAGTGCGACTGCTGCCAACCGAGGCCTTTCCAAGTTAAAAAACACTGGTACTGTGATGTTAATTTGCATGTTTTGTAAATTTTGAACAGGACTTCTGTTATAAAGTGCTGCATGTTTTGTATAAAATTTTTCAGACACAGTAATAAACCACTTCTACATTTATTTTGAATAAGACAGAGCCATCCCATGCTGGCAGTGGACTTAGTATAAATAACTTGTTATAAGTTGATAACTGAGATGTGTTTGGTTTTAAGATTGACATCCATTTCTGACAGGTACGGTGAAGCCCTTTGTGCTGAAGAATGTGCAGGTGAATAACAAAGCCCTAGCCCTGGCTCTTCAGGCAGAGAGAGAGAAGGTACGGCAAGCACAGGGAGTTATCCTGCAGCTGAAGAAGGAGAGGCAAGCTCTTATTTTTCATCTGCTGATGCTGAAAAGGCTGTTGACGGAAGGGGATGCAATGAAAAGTTCACAGGTATTTGTAATTCCTAATTTTGTAATTCCTCTAAATCTTGATAACAATAAAAAACAAAGCATCATACTTGCTCTAGGGCTGCAACAACGAATCGATAAAATCGATAAAAATCGATTATCCAAAGTATCGATAATGAATTTCCATTATCGATTCGTTGGGTTGCACTATTTCTGCGTTACTCGCAATGTCGTGACCGCTTGCGTCACCTGCAGTGCTTCAATAACGCTGGAAACCAATAGCGGGTTGAACAGAACGAGGCGGAGTCTGCAAAACAAGTGGATAAATCGTACAAATGAGACACAGCCAACGCTGAAAAAATCTCCGGTTTAAATCCAAACTGCGGGAGCTTCACCTGATGATTCCACCTCACCGAGGAACTCACTCTCAAGCTCTGCGAACATGAACTGAGCTGCACGGTGATGATACATGATAATGGAGTACGTCCGTTATACGAATATGTCCGCAGTTCCCGGGACATGTCCGTATTTCACGTCATGTCCCGGGTTTTTTTTTTTTAAAGTGAGGAAATTGTCCTGGTTTTTAAATGACCTTCATTGGATCATTAAATGTCCCGGCACCGGGACACTGCGCACTGAGTCTGAGCTGCGTGTCAGTCCGCGAGCAACTCGCAAGTTTAAAGCGCAAGTCTGTTTACAAAAGCGAGCCCCCCCTCCCCACCGCACGCGCTTTCAAACCGGGTCGACTTTTCACACAAGACGTATTTTTTTTGTTCATTGGCTAATTTGTTAATTTATTTTTTTCAATAGCTGGTTGTTAATTAGTTCATTTGTTAATTTTTTTCCAATAGGCTACAGAACAGACAGTATTTGGAATTAAGTGTACTATAATAGTATGTTTAAACACAAACATACTATATATAATACTATACTATAGAATAATTTTACTGAACCCCCCCCCCCCAAACAGCTTAATAAGTGTTTAAATATGCTTTTATAAATACTGTACATACAACTTGTACACAAAGGTGCTAATTAATGATCAAGGTACACATTATTTGATAAAATATGAGTGAAGACACTGCACACTATGGGAGTGAGGTTGAATTAGTTGCATTTAAAGGAGAATTAAGTAACATATTAGAGTGACTCAAATTTGTGTAATTTAGTATTTTTTTTCACACTGTGCTACATATTGTCAGTGTGTATGTGAGATTTGTGTTTAATTGCTCTTTGGGCTACTTGGATGCCTTAAACTCCTACTGTAAATAAAACCAGACATTTATTGACCTGCTTAATAATTGTACAGTGTAGTTGGTTTTCTTCATAACTACTGACATGTAATGTTCTCATTTGTAAGTCGCTTTGGATAAAAGCGTCTTTTAAATGATTAAATGTAAATGCAAAAACATGGAAATTTTTTTTTTATATTTATCTGATTAATCGATTAATCGAAAAAATAATCGGCCGATTAATCGATTATCAAAATAATCGTTAGTTGCAGCCCTAACTTGCTCTTTTTCTTTTTTAAAACTTTTTTGCACACATAGAACAGTGAATCAGAACAGTAATCCTCATTTTTATAGAATGCATTACACACACAAATTATTGATATGTAGAGGTCTCAAGGACAAATTTTTTTTAAGTGGGTAATTTCCTTTTCGTTTACTCATTGTCTTATATGTCCACCTTTTGTCTTTATTACTTTTATTATAATTACTTACAGGTTTTAAGTAAATTTGTTTGGTTTCCTTCAAAAGTAATTTTTAATTTATTTACACTTTTTTTTTTTTTTGCTTTCAATACTATGAAAAACATTAAATGTTTATTGTAAATATTAGCTGTTACATGATTCAGTTGTCATTGCATTTTGTGAAAAATCCCTCTGATCCTTGGTCAACATGATAATGTTTAAAGGTCTTTACTGTGGCATCCTGACAAGATTAGAGACAACAAAAATCAAGTAAGAATCAAGCTTCTGTCAATGCGAACAAGTTGTGTTGGACCAACAAAAAATTATTTGGACCATTGTCCTTCAGGTCCTTGGTAAGCATTAGAAGTGCTTAGAGGTCATCACTATAGCATTCTGGTGGAGCTGAGGTAAAGAAGCTGGTGACACCTTAAAAGAAACACAAAAAAAGTAGTTAGAGATCAAATAGTAGATTTTACACAGTAAGTATAGTTATAGCAGCAGTGAAGAACACATCTGTGAGACTGATTTGTTTCATTGTTGTACCAGTGACCATTAAACCTTCATGTCATTAGAATTCATTAAATGTTGTCATTTATTTTAGATACCTGCTGCAGTGGAGCCTGTGATGTCACCCAGGTAAATTTGCATTTTGTTTTATATAACAGTGAGTCAATGTTTGGACAGTTAGCTGTCTAATATAAAATTACATTTGGATGGGTTCAAACAAGGATTAATGCTTTAAATATATTTACTAAAATATTTTAAACAGATCGTATTTGTAACTTCTAACACTATGTATATAGAACCCTTGATTTTCCAAAGTGTAATGTTTACAATGTCAATGACTAAATGCTTCAGGACACCAAGTCAAAGACCCAGTTATACCCAGAATTTTTCCACATCCTGATTCTGATGTAACTATAGTGCCATTCTGAACTTGTTCAGAAGCAGCTTGTTTAGCTAGTCTTGAGTTTTTGTGTTTAAAAAAAAAAAAGTGAAGTACAGTATATGTTAAGTAAACAATTAAAATACGGAACTAAATAGCAGGAAGAAATTGTTTGCTGAAACAAATATTTATGCATTGTTCCAAAGCTCAACATGACATTAAAATTCAGAGGTCAATTCTTTTACCATTGTTTGATCTTGCAGCTCACGGATAGATGTTCTGACATTTTCCTTCATTGTTGACTGTACTCTGATGTAATTCAGAGTTTGTTGTTCTGTCAGTAATTAAAAACATTCCTGGTCCAGATGCAGTGAGCCATGATGCTACCACCACTGTGTTTTATGGGATATATATATTTTTTTGCAGTCGGGCATAGATGTTCTTTTCAGTGCAGCAATTTGCAACTATGCTGTGCAGATTGTTTAGTTTTCTCCTGATGCTGGATTCAAAAACATTAACCAATTAGAGAGTCCTTTAATTTGCTTAGAAATTATAACGACTTGTTTGTGTTTACAACTCCTTAACTTGACATACCACAATTTGGTAGTTTGTGATGATTAACTGATATAAATTAACATTTTAGCAAAAAACAATAAAATAAAAGTGGAGAACATTCATTTGTTTAACTTTTACTCCGTGCTATCACAATTAAAATGTTACATTCGAAATAATATATAAAATAATTATAGCTGTTCTATAATTAGATGCTCAGAAAAACTAAATTAAAGAATTATGTGGGAAGGACACAAGCTTCAGCCACAGATCTGATTAAAAATGGCATCAGAAATCATAAGAGACCATATGTTGCAGTTAAGACAATCAAACAAACAAATTTCTCCTTTATTGTATATTTTCTTTCTGTTTGCTGGATTGAAATTTATTCCCTGTGGGAAGTTCTAATTGACAGGCTTTTCCTTAATTAAATTAATGATTGCTGTTTTAATGTTCTAAATGTTAGGTTAAAGGAACAAACTGACAGTGTCTCACGAGATGAACAGCTCCTCCCATGTTTGCCCAACTCTAAACAGGATGTTGGTAAGTGCTAAAACAATTTAGTCTAGATGTTATAGAAAATGAATTAAAAACATCTTTGATTTAAACGTTTCTTTTGTAATTGTAAAGGCATTTGTTTTACAAACATCTGCAACAACCAATAATAGTATATTAATAATAATAGTAACCAATAATAGTATGCTTGTGCATTATCTACCTACTTGGTAGATAACTTTTGCACTTGTGATTGACATAAACCTACTATAATGCTTTTTAGAAATTTTGTAGAATTTTAGAACTCCCCATCATACAATTGAAGCAGAGATATTCTGACTGTAAACTTCCCCTGCAGTTGTTTCTGCACAAAGGAGTTATACTAGGTACTGAAAGCAAAGCTTCACATACTTTTGACACTTACAGATATGTGGTATTGGATCAACTTCCTTGATGAATAAATTACCATGTCCGCTTTCAAACCACAGAAAAGATTCTACTATTCATTACGAATCATAAAACTGTTCATTTTTGAGGTTGCTTCCTTACCTTTAAGACCTCCCACTTTCTGACAAGTTTTTATCTCAGCTTGATCACATTATTAATTCACTGTTTATGCATGTGATTGCAGTGTGTGGTGGATGATTACAATAAAATGGCTTCTAATTCAGTAGAAGTTTATTATTATTATTGTTATTATTATTATCATCATTATAAAAACACTTCTCATTATTATTAATTATTAAATGTATTAGTTTTATCTAACACTAGCCATTGCTTTAAAAATGCAGTCCAAGTTTTTGGCACAAAAATTTTGACCAAGATTTTTTTGTTTTGGTGAAGTCCAGTGACACAGTACATATTAGCGTCACTGTATTTATTTTTCTTTCTCCTTTTTATTTGTAGATGTTGCTGCTTGTGGAACATCTTTGCCACCTACTGTAGGAATGCGTCGCAAACGAGACGGAAAGAGACGATCTGAACGTAGACAAAGCTCGCGGTTTGACCCAACCTTTGTAGACTGTAGTATTGTTGAAAAAGTTGAGCCACAAAACCAAGGAACTTCAGAATTACCAGACCAGTATAGTGAGCCTCCCCTTCATGCAAATCCCACCAAGCAGAAAGGTGTAAAAAATCTTAAGGGTATGAATCGTGTAGAATCCATTGAAGAAACGAAGGTGACACTTACAGCAGATAAGCATTTAACTCCGGAGGTCCCCCAAAAATCCTTGTCCAGACAGACAAAGAGAAAACCAGCTCAGCCTGCAGCCAAACCAGAGAGAGGCCGCAAAGTGGAGCGCGCACCGTTAAAGAAGCCGTGGGAGGTAACACTATAACCAGATTTTTTGCGTTCATTGTTTTGTTAATGATTGTTGTTTGTTAATCCATATGCAGAAGCCACATTTAAGTTGTCATGTTAAGTGACAGACCAAACTATAATAGATGCAATAAGATTTTCTTTTTAAAACTCTCACAGTATTAAGAACTGTGTATTTGTTCATTGGAAAGGCAGAAAACATCACATGGGTTGGTCATGCTCAACTGGCCAATGCACCCTCATGGGATTGTATATTTAAAACTGAGGATTAATTAAAATTTTATTCCCCAGAAACAAAAAAAAACTGCTGTCTTCCTTAAAACATCAAAATTTTCTCATTGGTTGAAAAATCCCTAAACTGTTCAAACAAACTATTGGACTAATTTGCTCATAAAACAAGAAGTGGCTAGACTGTGATGGCTATCCTATGATGGAAGTGTTTACCTTTGTGGCTGTTCAGTTTTACAATCTTAATTATTCAATTGTCCTTGAATATTTATTTTATTTCTCTTTATTATCATTGTGCATGTAGAAGCCACGAGCTCGTTCCAAGAGTCGATCGGCAGCTTCAGCTCCCAGCGACAATTCCTCCAAGCTCAACTCTTCTTTAGGTGGCAACGATACGTTTGACTTTGACTGTGAAGAGGCTGTCCATGTCACACCATTCCGAGCAGGAAACAAGGCCTTGGATATCCCACCCTCTCCAATGGCACCTCCCGTCTCTGCAGCCCCTGCTGAAGAGAAATCTAGCTGTTCAGAACCAGAGCAGGAATCTGACGACAGCTTGTATGTTCCAAGGAGAAAGCTTAGACGAGCTCGAAGTCCACCGCCGCAGCGTGCGCGCTCTAAGAGACGGTCTATTCAACGGAAAGTAAAAGAAGACACCACCCCAAAGCCACGCGTTGTCTCAAATCATGCAGGTGGGATAAGATTTGTCTCCAGCTTGTTTGGCTGCTGTGGTTTTCCAAAGCAATTTTTCCTGATTTGATCTGATTATTACAGAAAACACCCAGCCTGAAACCTCAAATGCTGTGCAGCTGTTGGGAGAAGAAGTTGCAGTGTCCCCATTTGCAGACATGCAGTTCCCAGACTCTCCACTATGCCTGTCTGCTGAGAACTGCAGCCAATCAACCCCATGCAAGGAGATTTGTGAAGGTAACCTTGCTTAGCGAAGGGGTTTAGCTGGTTCTCCTCTAACTACTGACTTGTGGTGTTCTCTTATTTGTAAGTCATCTTGGATAAAAGCATCTACTAAATGTAATTTTACAATTCTGCTGCCACTATCTGCTTGAAATAAAAAAATGCTGCCTTTTGAGCAGGAAAAGTTTTGTGGGATGTGTAATGGGCCAGTGAAGGGTTGTATTTGGTTATATTAAACACTGTAACAGCTTTACTGTAATGCAGCACATTTTGTTTTAGTTCAGTTTTCAGATTGCCGTGAAGAAAGATGCCTAGTAAACCTCCATCCATCCATTATCTTCCGCTTTATCCTCAACTAGAGTCGCACATCCAGGGAAGAACATTTTGGGTGCTGGGCAGATAGACCCAGGACAGGGTGCCAATCCATCGCTGGGCACACACTCACTCACACAGACACACACACAAAAACACACTCTATATGGGGCAATTTGTAGAATCCAAATGATTTTGATCCATGTTTTTGGACTGTGGGAGGAAATGGTTACATATACATTAACTCTTCACTTCAACACACCGGGGATCACAGTAAATGAAGTAATTAGTTTTATATTAAAAAGAAAACACTTTCATGATCACCAAACTACAACATTATCACATCATACCTAACATTATGGGTTTGTTTGGTCAGACGTCAACATAATTTTTACCATATTTTAATTGTGTTTACATTTATTTCTTGCTTTTGTGCTTGTACAATGGGTTAATCTGTAAACAAACAGTAGATAAGACACATTTTTTATGTAAAGATTTCTTTATTTAACTTTTTTTTTCATATTCTTTCCAGCTGAAAACCTTTCAATCAATCCTGCTAAGGAGGTGGAGCTCATGATGCTTGACAGTCCATTGTTCGAACTGCCAAACTCCCCAAACCGAGGACCAGAGCAAGTTAATGACATGCCTGTCCTGCTGGAAAAGTCAAAAAGGCAAAAAGGTGATGCCTGGCAAATCTTTTTTAAAGTTACTGCACTGTCAGTCTGCACTCATGTGAACCTGTAACTACACAATATACAGTTTTATAGTCCCAAATGGAATGCATCAATCAGTGTGATTTGATTTTAAACATTTTAGACAGCATAATGCATGGGTGAAAATATACTGCTATAAAGCAGATCAGTCACAGTCATTTCCTTCTGTCACTGTGCTACACAGATGCATTCTTAAAAGGTGCTTCTAATACTGTAGAGAAAGGGTTATATGTATATTTTAATTAATTAATTAATTTTTTTAAATTTTTTATTTATTTGTTTTCATTTTTTTCTTTTAAAATAGCAAACTAAATACATTTAGGTCATTAACAAATATTAGACCTTTTGAATTTTAGGAAACTGACTTTTTTCCTCCTTTTCTTTGATTTTATAAACCAAACCCTATGGGAAAAAATACAATATAGTTGCAATAAATTTGAATGTCAGTTGTAGGTCAGAATCTTCTGCATCTCATGTATGACCTTAAGTATATTTCCACATATCCAAAGGTTTGTTTAAAGCAAGAAACTGTTGTTGGTGGTTCAAAATGTCATCTGTATTCACATGCCAAATACCATCTGGGTACTAAGTTTGTATAAATAATAAATATGTCTGAATTCTTTCGTGTCACACCTGTCCACATTCTGGTCTTTCACTGTTGTTTTTGTGATTTTCTGAGCTTCTCACAGTCACTCTCACTCCATGTGTCTGCAGGTGGGCTGGTTGTTCGCTCCTGTATGGGCTTGGCTTTGAGTGACGTGACCAATCTCTCCTCTGCAGCCTACCAGTCACCTCTGCCTAGTCGAGAATCCACTCCCAGCTTTGCCAGGAGGAGGCGCTGCACTAATACTGTCAACTATAAAGAGCCCTCAATCAACTCGTAAGTTCCTTCTATTTATTGTTAAAACCATTTATTGCATTTAATATAGTTTAAGTATCGTATTTTCCGGACCATAAGGCGCACCGTATTATAAGGTGCAGTCTGAATTACAGACTCTATTTCTGTATTTGACCCACGTATAAGGCGCACCGTACTATAAGGCGCAGTCTCAATTACGGACTCTATTTCTGTACGGTACTTATTCTGTTCGGCACCGTGTTATAAGGCACTTGCTAAAACGTACGCGATCTACAAGAAAAGTAAAGGATGCAAAACACGGTGATTTGTAATTGAAGTTTATTCTACTACTTGACAAAACACATTATTTTTAATCACTTTTCTCCCACAAATCCATCCAAGTCCTCATCTTCTGTGTCTGAATTAAAAAGCTGCGCAATTTCACTATCGAGCACTCCGGGTTCCCCCTCATCAATGTCTGAGTCAGTCTCGCCGCCGGGTGGCTGTTCAGCAATGATGCCGGCTTTCGCGAAAGCTCGGACAACGGTCACAGCATGAGGCATCCACAAGCCCAAGCTTCCACAATCCATTCACAGACGGAGGCGTAACTTGCCCACCGCTGCCTCCTAAGTTTTAGTAAACGTGTGTTTGCCGTCTATCATCCATCGCTCCCACGTCTCCCGCAACATTACTTTAAACGCCCTGGTTACGCCAATGTCCAGCGGTTGAGTTCTTTATTTAATCTTCCCGGAATGACGACAAGCTCTGAATTAATTTTCTTCACTCTTTTCTGTGAGATGCATGGAGTCACAGATCAGCAGTGACGGTGATGTGCGGAAAAAAAACCACCTGGTCGCACAACAATACTTTTATAGATTTTGGAACTCTGTACACGTATAAGGCGCACCGGATTATAAGGCACGTGTCCTATTTCCGGTGAAAATTTTAGGCTTTTAGGTGCGCCTTATAGTCCGGAAAATACGGTAAATGTTAAATCTACCTCTTTAAGGTTAATGTTTGTAAAGTGGGCTTAAAATAATGACTTTTATGTAGTTTTTATTAAATGTTTAAAGCATTTGTTTATTTTTTACTTTTCCTTATACTACAGAAAGCTGCGCCGTGGAGATAAACACACAGACATACGCTTCTTGCGTTCTCCCATCTTTAAGCTGAAGTCTCGAAAGTCCCTTAAATCCATGGAGAAGTATAACGAGTCATTTGTGGGCTGCCGCTAGACATAATGTTTTTTTTTTTTTTTTTGGTTTATTAAAGTTACTGTGTGATTGCAAATTTCATAATGTAAATATCTGCTTTGATTTTAATACAAACCATGTTTAATAAAGCTACATTTTCAGATTGTAATTTTGTCTTTATTCAATTCTAATTCTACTTTTTTTTTAATATACACTGGACAACAGCATGAACCTTTCACTTAATAATTTTCATCATCTGCTTATATAATATAATATAAGAGTTTTGTGGTTTTGTGTTGAAATGTCTCCCAATGTATGGAAACAATCTGCAGTGTGGACATCTTAAACGGAAGAAAAGAATGAACAAGTATTTAGAAGTACTCGTATGTTTAATAATAGTGTGAACTTCTGCAATGTAATCTAGATTTTTGTTCTTTAAGTAAATTAAGTTATGTGAAATTATGCTCTTTTAGATTTGAAAAGATACCAGAGCTCCTAAAGGAAGCCCACACAGATGTGTGGAGAACATGCAAATGTTACACGTGTAAGAGAAATTGAACTGTACATTCTTTTGAAATATTTCTTATAAATATTTTAAGTGGCTTAGTGGTTACACGTTCGCCTCTCAGCACTAGGGATTCCCGGTTCGAATCCCCATCTGGGTGGAGTTTCCATGTTCTCCTCGTGTCCGCGTGGGTTTCCTCAAGGTTCTCCGGTTTCCTCCCACAGTCCAAAAACATGGATCAATTCAATTGAGTTCTCCAAATTGCCTCATATAGAGTGTGTATGCATGCATGCGTGTCTGTGTGTGTGAGTGTGTGTGCCCTGTCCTGGGTCTATCTGCCCAGCACCCAAAACGTTCTCCCCTGGATGGGCATGGGGAACCCCCCCGCGACCCTAATAGAGGATAAAGCGGAAGATAATGAATGAATGAAAAATATTTTAAGTGTTAATGAACAGTGAAAATGGCTTCTACAACCATGAACACATGTTTCATTGTATCAATGAATTTAATGCTAACTAACATTACTCTATATCATTGTTTAATTGCAGTTGTCTAAACTTAAAAAAAAATTTTTTTAACTGCTTTAATGCACTTGGTTGTGGCACTATGTTGTTTTTTCCATATAAAACATTTCAGTTCGATTTTTTCAAAATATGTTGCTACCAATAAGAAAAACCAAAATGGCTCATCAGTGTCCACTGGCTGACCTCCCTGTGGCTGTTTATGGCCCTGTCTTTGTCAATAATTCACACACATATCTCACTTATCTTCACTGCAGCACTACATTACTTTATCTTCCGCTTTATACATTTATACATACATTATCTTCCGCTTTATCCTCTATTAGGGTCGCGGTGGCGTTCCCCATGTCCATCCAGGGGAGAACATCTCGGGCGCTGGGCAGATACACCCAGGACAGGGCGCCAATCTATCGCTGGGCACATACTCACTCACACAAACACACTCTATATGGGGCAATATGGAGAACTCAATTGACTTGATCCATGTTTTTGGACTGTGGGAGGAAACCCACGCAGACACGGGGAGAACATGGAAACTCCACCCAGATGGGGATTCGAACCGGGAATCCCTAGTGCTGAGAGGGGAACGTGCTAACCACTAAGCCACCGTGCCGCCCCTTATGAGAATCAGTCTTGTTAAATTGCTGTCAGACATCAATGCTGCCATTTTATTTTTCTTTACATCTGTGTGTGGGTGCAACTGACAATTTCCAGAAAAGTTGTGAAGTGAATTTTGTCATTTCAAAAGTGTTTAGGTAGATAATAAAACAATTTTTCCAGAACAAAGTTTCTACATAAAAAAGCACAGGACACATAATGTCCATATGCAACCATGTAAGACAACCACACAAATACTGGGGAGGGAAGATGGTGCAGTTCATTGCATTTATTACTACATCCATCACAAGGAATTGTGTTCTGTGCGTTGGTGTATTCGGTGTTTAAAGTTTTTTTACATTGGTGAAGGTGTTTAAAATGAATCTTTGTATTTAAGAAATGTTACAAGATTGTAAAAGTCAGTGGGCTCGTCCGGGATTTGAACCCGGGACCTCTCGCACCCTAAGCGAGAATCATACCCCTAGACCAACGAGCCTGCTGAGAACAGTCAACTCTCACCACTTGCCACGTTAAAGGTTTCTCCTGTTTTAACTTTGATGACAAAGTGCTGCCACCTTGCGGTTTTCGATGGAATTGTGTTTCCCATATTTTACTATATTAAACATGAAAATAAAGGATTTTTTAAATGATAGTTTAATATTATTGTATAAAATGATACGTCGCGTTAGAAGTAACGCATACGTACAATATAACTTGTTTCATGTCAGGTAAATTTGTTTTTGTATAAACTACTAAACTTTATCTATCACAGCCACAAAGAAATGTTAAAATATAATATTAATAATGAATATTAGTCACAGGTTGGCGCTTTGGTAAGTTTCTTAAACTTTTGCGCTAATATATTACTGAATACATTCTGCAAATTTAAATCTATTTTATCAAAGTCAAAGTCAAAGTCAAAGTAGGCTTTATTGTCAATTTCTTCATATGTACACTACATACAAAGTAATCGAAAATACGTTCCTCACTTTCCCGCGGTTACAGACATTTATGACATTTAACATGAAAAACATAAAAAAAAGTGAAATGCAGTGTGTGATGTATTGGAATTTACAGTAAAAAAATTTTAAGTTTTAAATACTATGATTTGTAGTGACAATGAAAGGCAGCGTAGATGCGAATTTAATTAGTAACAGTAATGATGATGATGATGATGATGATAATAATAATAATAATAATAATAATAATAATAATAATAATAATAACATAATAACTATAGTAATAATAGCAGTAACCAACAATAATAAATAGTAGTAATATTAATAATAATAATGCTAATAATAATAATAATAATAATAATAATAATAATAATAATAATAATAATAAAGTAATGAATAATAATAAATAAAAATATATGATTTGTAGGTTCGAATCCCCATCTGGGTGGAATTTCCATGTTCTCCCCGTGTCCGCGTGGGTTTCCTCCGGGTTCTCCGGTTTCCTCCCACAGTCCAAAAACATGGATCAAGTTAATTGAGTTCTCCAAATTGCCCCATACAGAGTGTGTCTGTGTGAGTGAGTGTGTACCCAGCGATGGATTGGCGCCCTGTCCTGGGTCTATCTGCCCGGTGCCCGGGACGTTCTCCCCTGGATGGGCATGGGGAACCCCACCGTGACCCTAATAGAGGATAAAGCAGAAGATAATGAATGAATATATATATAAAATATAGACCTGAGTTTGTGTTATACAGTGAGAGTTTTATTGTAGTATGTGTGTAGATTGTTACTTGTTTTGGAAATTAAGTGAAGTTGTATATTTACAGTTCCCTGTTCATCTAATTCTGTTTTCTAAACGTTACCTTTAACATAATAACAGGAACGTGGCTGAATTGTGATATACTTGCTGAACGAGTAATCCCCGCTAACCTACTTGATGTAGGGCACTAAGTAGGGAACACAACGATACGCGTCAAACAACGCATGCGCAGTGGTGGGCGGAAACGCTTTCAGGCCGGAGCGGAAACGCGTTCGTTCTTTTTCGACCTCACTCTCAGCCATGGTGAGCCTGTTTTTCTTCGCTTTAAGGAAATCTGTTTAAAACGCACCAAGAACCACGTTTAGGCTCAGCGTTCGTGTTTGAGAGGATGTGTGACGTGGTGGTGTAATGTTATATGGTTTCGTTTATGCACATGTCTTCATTTAATTAGTGAAACGGAGCGGGTTATAAACCCGACTAACAACGTGGTGCGGCTGCTGTTAGCTTTAGCATTAGCACCGCGCAGCCGAATCCGCTCGAAATTACAACGCAGTTCAGTCATAAAGTCCAAATACGTGGCTGTGTTTGTTCGTGGAGTTATTTGTGGACTGCTGTTCGGTTGGCATTAGGGTTGCCACCCGTCCCGCATTCAACACGTTTTTGAGAAGTGTGATTCTTTAAAAAAAAATAATAAACGCCTTTGCGCTAATATATTACTGAATGCATTCTGTAAATTTAAATCTGTATTATTGTAGTATGCGTGTAAATTGTTACTTGTTTTGGAAATTAAGTGCTCATAAAATGCTAATAAAACTTTGTCATTAGAGACTAATGCATGAAAGTTTATGATGGAGCTTATACACTGCCTGGCCATGAAAATGGTCACCACCAAAAAAGGGTCACACGCCTTGAGCTTTGTTTAAGGCATTTACTGTAGTATTGTTTCAATAAACTTCTGCAATGTCACTTTCTGTCCAGTACTGCATTATCCCCCCCCCCCCCCAAGGTCTTGCATTGATAATGGAAAAGCCTTCTCCAGCACATCCCAAATATTCTCAATGGGGTTAAGGTCTGGACTCTGATGTCCAATCCATGTGTGAGAATGTCTTTTGCTCCCTGAACCACTCTCTCAATTTGAGTCTGGTGAATCCTATAGTCAGCTGACCCCATTCTTTGAGCACATGCTGTTGCTGAACCTAGACCTGACCAATTGCAGTAACCCCAGCATCTTCACAGGTGTGTGTATACTGTAGGCACTAGGCATGATGGCTCCCTTCTTACCCTGATGCACCCATCACTCCGGAACAGGGTAAATCTGGATTCATCAGACCACATGGCCTTCTGTTGCTCCAGAAACTTTATATATACTGTCTGTATGCTTCTCAGCAAATTGAAGTCTTTTTTCCCTCCTTGGTTAGTTATACTGATTAGTGGTTTTCGTAAGGCTACACAGATGTTCAGTCCTAATCCCTTGTGTTCCCTTCGCATTGTGCATGTGGAAATGCTCTTGTCTATATAAGACGATGGGGCCCCACTATCCTTCCAGTTTTTAATAATGCACTGGACAGTTCTTAACCCAATTTTTTTTTTAGTTTTATGCAGTCTCCTTAGATGTTTTCTCTGCTTGATGCATGCCGATGATTCGACGTTTCTCAAACAGACTAACGTTTGGTCCACGACCATGGGATGTGTGTTTTGACATGGTTGTTTAAGACATGAGAAGCAATTCATCAAACCAGTTGGGGTTAAATAACTTGTTGCCAACTGAAAGAAAATTGCCCATGCAGTAATTATCCAATAGGAGGCTCGTCCCTTTTTGCTAAGTTACATCCAGTTGGTCACTTTTTTTTTGGCCAGAAATGCTTATGCTTGTGCTTTTGACAGAACGTCTGTGCATTTGCAGCTTATTGTAATAGAATATTGGTTTAGGATATTTTGTTTTTAAAGTCATAACCCTTTTAGGTTACGACAGCAGTTATACACTTAGTTACATCAAGTTTTTTTAAATATATTGTTGCACACTCAACACAGATTTTAAGTTTTAATTAGCTGAACTGCATAAGATAATGCGTTTATTGGTAATAAAAACTTCTAATCTTGAAATATGACTAATTGCTTAGTATTAAACCGCTAACATGTTTTTTCCCCATCTTTTAAAAGGTGTTTAAGCGCTTTGTCGAGATCGGCCGCGTTGCATTTGTTGCCTTCGGGCCCCATGAGGGAAAGCTGGTGGCCATTGTAGATGTCATTGACCAGAACAGGGTAAGAATGAACAAGTCAAAAAGCCAAATGCATTATTATTGGATCTATTGTTAAATAATTTTTTTGTCTCCATTAATGTCTTAGTTGAATAGTTTGCCGCTTTGTTTAACAGGCGCTGGTGGATGGTCCCTGCACTGGTGTGAAGAGGCAGTCCATGCCCTTCAAGTGTATGCAGCTTACTGATTACGTCATTAAAGTACCCCACGGGTAAACTCAGCTTTCTTTGTAGACTTTGAGAGGTCTTAATTTTATGTATTACTACTGCATTGCTTTTTAAACTTAATCACAGGATACAGAATGCAGTAGAAATTTTACATCACAGTCAATATTTCTGTTTTGGTCACATTTTATTTACTACATGGAAATGGCTTTTAGTTTCCTGTACCATTTGTACGTAAGTGTTGTTTTCTTAACGTTCCAGTGCTCGTCAGAAGTACGTAAGACGTGCCTGGGAGAAAGCAGAAGTCAGCAAGAAGTGGGAAGCCAGCAGTTGGGCCAAGAAAATTGAAGCCAGAGAAAAGGTAAAAAAAAAAAAAAACATAGTATTCAGCTGAATATAATTTTCCATTTAATAATAATAATAGTAATTTATTATTATTAATTTTACTATTCATACACACAACTCAAATTCAGTAGTATAGAATGTTGGTCTCCTCACCTAATTTTAAATTTTTGCTTAAGTAATTGTTTGGGTTCCTTATGAATTTTCTGTACATTTTATTACTGGACTGCATTAGGTACACTCATTAAATTTTTTCTGTTTGTCTAACGTGTCTATTTTCTTTCTCAGAGGGCCAAAATGAACGACTTTGATCGTTTCAAGGTCATGAAGGCAAAGAAAATGGTGAGTGCTGGCGCCAGTCTTGTAGTTGAATTTTAGGCTTATAACGGATGTAAAAATGTTTTTGTATATTTAATACTAGCATGTTATCAGTTTTTTTTTTATTATTATTATTATTCCCCCCCCCCCCTCCCTTTCCTGCCGCCACCCCGTGTTCGGACAACTACAATAGAAAACCCCTCGGTACTAAAAATTAAATGTGCACAAATGATCACAAAAGAGAATCTTATCCTTCCTTCTGTTTCCCTCCACAGAGAAACAAGATCATCAAGCACGAGTTGAAGAAGCTCCAGAAAGCTGCACCTGCTGCTGCAAAAAAGTCTTGAGCAAATCTTAATAAATCAGTTTAATAACATGTTTCGTCTTCAGTGCTTCACTTTTAAATTGGTTTATTCTAGCTTAAAAATGACCATTCAATACGCTATCTCACTTAAGGTCAAGTGTGTTCAAATAACACCTACACTACACTCACCGGCCACTTTATTAGGTACACCATTCTAGTAACGGGTTGGACCCCCTTTTGCCTTCCGAACTGCCTCAATTCTTCGTGGCATAGATTCAACAAGGTGCTGGAAGCATTCCTCAGAGAGTTTGGTCCATATGGACATGATGGCATCACACAGTTGCCGCAGATTTGTCGGATGCACATCCATGATGCGAATACCCCGTTCCATCACATCCCAAAGATGCTCTATTGGATTGAGATCTGGTGACTGTGGAGGCCATTTGAGTACAGTGAACTCATTGTCATGTTCAAGAAACCAGTCTGAGATGATTCCAGCTTTATGACATGGCGCATTATCCTGCTGAAAGTAGCCATCAGATGTTGGGTACATTGTGGTCATAAAGGGATGGACATGGTCAGCAACAATACTCAGGTAGGCTGTGACGTTGCAACGATGCTCAATTGGTACCAAGGGGCCCAAAGAGTGCCAAGAAAATATTCCCCACACCATGACACCACCACCACCAGCCTGAACCGTTGATACAAGGCAGCATGGATCCATGCTTTCATGTTGTTGACGCCAAATTCTGACCCTACCATCCGAATGTCGCAGCAGAAATCGAGACTCATCAGACCAGGCAACGTTTTTCCAATCTTCTATTGTCCAATTTCGATGAGCTTGTGCAAATTGTAGCCTCAGTTTCCTGTTCTTAGCTGAAAGGAGTGGCACCCGGTGTGGTCTTCTGCTGCTGTAGCCCATCTGCCTCAAAGTTCGACGTACTGTGCATTCAGAGATGCTCTTCTGCCTACCTTGGTTGTAACGGGTGGCTATTTGAGTCACTGTTGCCTTTCTATCAGCTTGAACCAGTCTGGCCATTCTCCTCTGACCTCTGGTATCAACAAGGCATTTCCGCCCACAGAACTGCCGCTCACTGGATGTTTTTTTCTTTTTTGGACCATTCTCTGTAAACCCTAGAGATGGCTGTGCGTGAAAATCCCAGTAGATCAGCAGTTTCTGAAATACTCAGACCAGCCCTTCTGGCACCAACAATCATGCCATGTTCAAAGGCACTTAAATCACCTTTCTTCCCCATACTGATGCTCGGTTTGAACTGCAGGAGATTGTCTTGACCATGTCTACATGCCTAAATGCACTGAGTTGCCGCCATGTGATTGGCTGATTAGAAATTAAGTATTAACGAGCAGTTGGACAGGTGTACCTAATAAAGTGGCCGGTGAGTGTATATACATACAATAAAATCCCTTGATAAATTTGACATTTTTTACTCGGTGTGTGATGTCAGATTTTTTTGAGGGCGGGGGAACAGGCATAAATACAATCAAATATTTAAATCGATTGAACAAAAATAGTTTGAAAAAGCTCTAATCAAAGCAAATAAAAAGTTTAATCATTGATGGGGTAATTTTATGATCTAACGGGCTAATCTTTTTATTTTACAGTAAAACATGCAGCACAGCAAATAGTTGTCTTAGTAAAATCAGTCTGTTTATAATAAATCTGCTACTTCAGTTTTTGTTGTGTAACTGCCTGTGCCATGAAAACAGATTTGAGTACTTAAACCAAAGTGCCTGAAATTGCCTACAAAACAGAAGATTATGAAAACTTGAGCTTACACAGTGTAAACCATAAAGAAATCCCCCCGCCCCATGTACTGCACAAGTATGGGTGTGGCAGCTCTGAAGGTTGAGGGTTAAAATCCAAGGGCCACTGAAGTTACCAGTGTGGGTCCTTGAGCAAGGCCCTTAACCCTCATTGCTCCAGGGATGTTGTGATTAACCCTGTGCTCACATTGTAAGTCGCTTTGGATAAAAGTGCTAAATAAATATATATATACTGTGATAGATTGGCGCCCGAAATGTTCTCCCCTGGATGGGCATGGGGAACCCCCCCCCGTGACCCTAATATTGGATAAAGTGGAAGATAATGAATGAATGAATGAATGAATGAATATATATATATATATATATATATATATATTAATTCATTCATTATTGTATATATATATACTGTGTGTATATATATATATATATATATATATATATATATATATATATATATATAAAATTCTCATTTTCTTCTTTAAAATTTAAATTTAAATGATAACTTTAAAATAACAGGGTAATCGGGGTCCGTGACCCATAATTTCGTTCTTATCTCATGTACCACATGTGTTAGTAATGACAATAAAATTTTCTTGAATCTTGAATCCTGGGTGCATCATGTCTGCCACATTTCATATATCATTTGAGGTAAGAGGTCACATCAGCACCGTGGTTTTACTATTTATGAAAAATATTTATTTGATGTAGCTTCCTTACACTGATGTTTTGTCTGTCTTAAATTGATCACACAATTCAACTTCAAAATTCAGTAGGTCATTCAGAGAATTGGCATGTACTACTCTTTGCTTTCTCTATGTAAAACTCATGCCAACATACACCTAGAAATAAAACAATGTATAATTACTAAATGATTGATAATGACTAATGTTAGGGCTTGCTCATTTTTTTTACGTCAAAGTTTCACATGACGGTGGCATGTGGTTAGCACGTTCGCCTCTCAGCGCTAGGGATTCCCGGTTTGAATCCCCATTTGGGTGGAGTTTCCACGTTCTCCCCGTGTCCACGTGGGTTTCCTCCAGGTTCTCCGGTTTCCTCCCACAGTCCAAAAATATGGATCAAGTCAATTTAATTCTCCAAATTGCCCCATGTGTGTATGTGTGCATGTCTGTGTGAGTGAGTGTGTGCCCAGTGATGGATTGGTGCCCTGTCCTGGGTCTATCTGCCCAGCGCCCGAAACATTATCCCCTGGATGGGCATTGGGAACCCCCCCCCCCCACGATCCTAATATAGGATAAAGCGGAAGATAATGGATGTATGGTTTCACATGACGTAAACAATTTAAGGAATCCTATAGACAGTCAAGTACTAAACTACTTTACAACAAATTTGTTGTAAAACTAGCTTTAAATTTACAAAGTCAGACAACAAAGCTTTATATTTTCAATGTACATAGACACGAGACAGTCAAATATGAAATCAAATGATAAATGTGACAAAGTTTATATATACATATTTTATGTTCTATTATAGCCCAGCGCTTGAGACGTTCTCCCCCCCACCGCGACCCTAATGGAGGATAAAGCGGGAGATAATGAATGAATGAATGAATGTTCTATTATAATCCAGTTGTGATCAACAACATGGAACACAGAACATCTTGTATCAGATCACACAAACAGACGATATATAATTTATTCCATGTGTTCTATTAAATGTATTAAAAAAAAATCTCTTGAAAAAATGTCTTGATTTTAGATTTTAGTCACGTGTGAAGACTGCATTTGTCAAAAAGGATAAGCCAACAACCAAGACGTATCTACTGGAGAAAATCAGATGAAAATCATTCAGAGGGAGTGTATGAGCACTGGATTTATTGGAGACAATCCTACAGTGTACCAAGCAATAGCTTGTCGAAGAACCACAATATATGCGATCACTTCTAGACATAAATACCAACAGAAACAGCTGACATGCAGAAGTTTTTATATTTTATCAGCACATTTCTTCAGGCAACATCAAGAACTATAAATTTTCGGTCACTACTTTGTTTCTGAGAAGTTTTGTGGAAATAACACTATCTACAAGTTAAGATTATATAAAGTTTCTCTAAGGCATGTAATTAAAATTACAGAGAGCACAGATAAATCAACGATTTTTATATTGATAATCCTCTCAGTTAAATCTACACTCTTTTATAATATATAAAAAAAGTTTTGTGACCTCCTCTTAGATTTTGCAGTGAGAAGGCGAGGAGAAATCTTTCATCATTACACTCGTCTGTTACTTCACATTTGATCTGTGAGCCTCATTGATGCAGACATGACCCTGGAGCTGCAAGAACGTGCATTCTCCTGCCAGAGGTAAAAAAAGCAATGCTGAATTTAAATGTTCAATGTTATTGGAAGATTATTCTTTGCAGCTTTGACATTCTTAGATTTTATTTGTATTAAATTGTTAGTCAAATTGTCTTTACCGTGATGAATTTAATAAAAAAAAAACATGCTGCTTTTTGACACTGATTGCTTTTGTTTGTGGTCAACATGAACTGTATCTATTAGAAACAGTTTAAGCTAATTCATCTTTAATAAGAGTAACAATATGTACAATTGGATTAGTCTGTTTGTGTGCAGTATTAAGAATCAGAGGTGTGTGAATATTATATGTGTTGGTGTATATACTTTAGGTCAGGGGTGCCCACACTTTTCTGGCCCGAGATCAACTTTTCCATTTGACAGGTCATCGAGATCTACCAGGGTCAATCTCTATTTTTAGACTTTTATATTGAAACCTGTTTACACACATCATGTTAGTATTGTCGAAGTTTAAATTGCTCTTTTATTAAAAACATTTCAGCAAATAGCACGAAGAAAACCTGATTTTAGTTAAACACACAGTATACAGCAGAAATGTAAAACAATCACTGTAACCTGCATTTCCCCAAACATCGATCCATTCATCCATTGTCCTATATTCCCCATACCCATCCAGTGGAGAACACTTCGGGCGCTGGGCAGATACACCCAGGACAGGGGGGCAATCTATCACTGGGCACACTCACACACACAAACACACTCTATATGGGGCAATTTGGATAATTCAATTGACTTGATCCATGTTTTTGGACTGTGAGAGGAAACCTGAGAACCCGGAGGAAACCCACGCAGACACGGGGAGAACATGGAAACTCCACCCAGATGGGGATTCGAACCGGGAATCCCTAGCGCTGAGAGGCGAACGTGCTAACCACTAAGCCACCATGCCGACTTCTTTTTAAATTTATAGTAGAAAATTATTAGCAAAATAAATTTTGTGACCTGGTCATGAAAGTAAAACTCTTATTTATTTCAGTGTAGAGAAATAAAAACTGAAGCGGTTTACTCACCTTTAACAAGTGGAATAAGTTCTGAGATCAATATTCTGTTATACACAATTCCATCAATTACCGTCACATCTTTAACCCTGAGGAGGAAGCTGAAATGTGGCAGTCTGAACAACCAAAATGAACAAAATTTAAAAAACATACTACATACATACACAATTACAAAGCAAATGGATGCAAGAATTATAGGATCTCTCATATTTTTCCTTGTATTTTATTATTTTCTGGCTGGATTACAATTAATAAAGTTTTGTTTTTAATTATTTATGTTGCTTGAATAAGAAATGTACTTTTTGGGGAAGAAAGACCGATAAAGTTGTTTCTTGTAAGCTCAATCCGAGAGGCATTATTTATTTTGGCATTATTTATAATACATCTTCTGAAAAAACACTGAGAAAACATAATTTAAAAGGCATATCTGTTTATAGTTTATAGGGATTTTATTGTTCACTCTACAGCATTTGCAAAAATACTGCGACCTACTTGGCATTAAATTAAATTAATGTAAAAATAAATATAAAGCAACGTATAGGCTTGATCAGCTCTACAATCCCTATATCACTCATCTGTGGATCCTGCATCACAGACATTTCATGTTCACCAGCCAACTGTCACACTCATTCTATTCTCACAGACATGTCAAATTTAGTCATTAAAATGTTACTTAATCCTGAATAGTAAGTGCATAAATTAAAGCATTTGACTGTTACCTTGTATCACAATTCTATGCAACCTCCATATACGAGTTTATTAAGTCTAATGTGTAAATTGTTTTAAAGTCTTGTACATAACGGCATCAAACACAAACATATAATTTCTTAGTACATGTTTGTATGTTAGTGAGATACCAAGTTGAATACGATGGCTCCCTCGATCTGCTTAAATTTTAAAACACTCTTAGTCAACTACTTTTAGTGTCAGTGGGCTTTCTCTAACTGTTGGTTATTAATAGAGATGTGATCATAAGAATGTTGAGAAAAAGAAAAATTCTGTAAGTTGCAACTGATTATTTTATTATTTGGATATTTCAATTAACTTCTAAAATTACAGCAAAAGTAATTTAAGCTGCTGAGGATTTCAGTCTAAACAGGGACAGCAGATCAGCTCTCCTGATAAAAGTCCAGTTTCCTTAACCACAGATCCAGTAGATATCACCAATAAGCTGGAAAAAAAGAACATGATT
This sequence comes from Corydoras sp. C115, assembly GCA_019802505.1. Classification (NCBI taxonomy): domain Eukaryota; kingdom Metazoa; phylum Chordata; class Actinopteri; order Siluriformes; family Callichthyidae; genus Corydoras; species Corydoras sp. C115. Next base: position 1,797,604 of record JAFMOC010000015.1, on the reverse strand, counting down.
ATTTATGTATGGAAATGCACAAAATTAAAGCCTATTAAAGTTTTTAGACTACTAATATTTTTTTTTAATGGTTGAATGTTTCCCTTTCCTTATTTATTTGTAGCTGAAAAAGTGGTCAATACATTTGGTAATTATTTAGTTACCTATTACTTACCTATTTACTAAAACAAGCTAATGAATGATGTTTTAAGAAAATAGTAGTTAAGCTATTTTTGAATAGTATGTAGAAGAGGAGGTGAATGATTGATTGATTAAATAAAACTAAAATGTACAGAAAATTCCAATGTACAGAAAAGTTCCAATCTATGTGGAGTTTGCATGTTCTCCCCGTGTCCACATGGGTTTCCTCCAGGTTCTCCGGTTTCCTCCCACAGTACAAAACATGGATTAAGGTCAACTGAGTTCTCCAAATTGCCCCATATGGAGATTCTTTGTCCGTGTGAGTGAGTGTGTGCCCAGCAATAGATTAGCGCCCTGTCCTGGGTGTATCTGCCCAGCGCCCGAAACGTTCTCCCCTGGATGGGTATGGGGTACACCCCGCAACCCTAATAGAGGACAAAGCGGAAGATAATGGATGGATAGAACTTTAATTATGATCATGGCATATACTGCTTAATATGGGGTCTGCTCCCTGCTGCAAATGTAATAATTTCAAATGATATTTACCTCCAAAAACTTTCACTTCACAGAGTGTAAGTACAGCTTTAGATCCAGGTACAAAAATGTTCACAAGTTGGCCTTTAGTGGGAGGAAATATGTATGTTGCTGTAGCGCCATCTAGCGGAGAGGTTATAGTAGCAACTCTGGAAAACAATAAGGATAAAAAGAGATGCAATAAAACAGTGTTTTGTACAATTTTAAACACAGCTTCACCCTATTTACATGTAAACACAATGTATGGATGTGCAATCGATCACACCCAATTCATACATTTTGTTATAAAAATTATTTCATTAGTCTGTAAAAAATGGATTTATTTAATCTTACAATTATTTGTAAGATAAGGTAGAGGTTCTGAATATTAAAAAGGGTGGTTTAAAATAAATGTTTCAAAATTACAAAAGTGATCACCAAACCTGTTAACAAAGTAATTATATATTTACACACATAAGGCAGATACAGGAAGAACATTCTTTAAAAGGCTACAAAAAATTTATTATTGGTAGTTCTTATTTATGTATCTAAAAAAATCTTACAGTTTGTTGTTATTGCCATTGTTATCAAGCCTGTCACCAATCAGAATATGAGCTCCATTCAAGCGAAATCCACAGCAGTCTCCACGATTAGTAATGACCACTCTACTTATGACATATGTTTTTGGTAGCTCCAGTCTCCACCAGGGGTTATCCTCAGTTTTTGTGTGAGTGCATGAATTCTTCTTGTAGTCTGGGTTACTGTTGCCATCAATAGCATTCTCAGCATGTCCGAGATCATTTTCTAATGATGACTGCACAGCTTTAGCTCCAAGTGCCAGGTTTACTGTACAGATACAAACAAAAAAAACAAAGAAATGTAAAAGTTGAATAAAGAAATTGACATTATTAACAAGATCACATAATGACTAATAAATAGAGACAAATTTTTTTAACTGAATAAATTGTATTATTTCTAAACCAGCATAAGGATATTTACTGTACCTCCATATACCTGCACCTCACACAGTGTGAGAATAGCTTTGACTCCAGGTAGGTAAATGTTAACAAAGCGACCTTCAGTCGGAATAAACGTGTATGTTCTTGTAGCTCCACTCTGCAGGGATGTTATAGTAGCAACTCTAGGAAATAGAACAATAAGGAAAGTTTTACTGAACAGAACATAGCAGTTTTACTAATATTAAACACAATTACTGACATTACAACACAATAAATGATAATCCACACACAACACTCCATTGAGCATTCCTCCTGGATCTGACTGGATTGTTTAATTCAGGTGCAAAAATTTACTTGAGTTTAGCCAGCAGAGTTAAATGATTTTACAGATCGGTTGTCTGATATACTAAGATTGTTTTAAAAAGTTTTTTTTCTGTTGCCAAATCTATTTTCATAAAACTGAGAGCATTGTCTGCTGCTGTGTGAACATTATTTTCTTCTGAAACATAACAGGCAATACTACAGACAAGACTGTCTGAACAAGAGGTTTAGTCACATTTTTGTGGTCTTATTTCACATAAAATTACTTACTGTTTGTTATTATTGCCATTATTCTGGAGTCTGTAACCGATGCGAATCTGAGCGCCATTTAAGCGAGATGCACAGCAGTCTCCACGATTAGTGATGACCACTTTATTTATGATGTACGCTTCTGGTAGCTCCAGTCTCCACCATGGGTTATCTTCAGTTTTTGTGTGAGTGCATGATGCCACCTTGAAGTCTGAGTTAGCGTTGCCATCAATAGCATTCACAGCATGTCCGAGATAATTTTCTAATGATGACTGCACAGCTTTGCCTCCAAGTGCCAGGTTTTCTGTACAAATCAATACCACAAATCAAAAAGCTAATGAAATACCAAGCACACAAGAGTATATACAGTGGCTTGAATAAGTATTCATACCCCTTGAACACTTGTTTTTGTTTTCTTTTTTTACATTTTGTCTCCTTACAACCACAAATCAATTTTGTGAAATGGCACCAAATTAATACATGGTTTTCAAATATTTATGAAATAAAAATCTGAATAATGTGGAACAAAAATGTTCAGCCTCTTTACTTTGATATTTCTTAATAAGATCCAGTGCAATCAGTTGCCTTCAGTCACTTAATTAGTTAATCAGCTGTGAGTAATTTAGTCTCAGTATGAATGCTTTTTGGACTAAATTCAAAGCACTACGTGTGGCAGAAAATTAAAATTTATCACCACAAACCATGATGGTGGCAGCTGGTGGAAGGATACTTTTTTCAGCCGGACTGATGAGAAAATAGATGGAGCTAAAATGTGATTCTCACTTTCCAGCATGACATTGACCCCACATATATGGCCAGAGCTACATATTTTTGCTCACCATTTAAAAGACAAAAAAAAGACAAAGTTAATAGATAGTTAATAGTTAAAGTTTTAAAAATAAAGTACTTGATAAATCATGTTACAAAACAGACAAAAATAAAACATCTGCAGAGATTTACAAAAATGATTAAAAACACTAAGTTTATTTTAATTATGGAACATTGTTAAAGTAGCTGTGCATCATCTTAAATCAGTAGCTATGTAGAGGCTTCTGTATAGTTTTTTGACTGGAGCTACTTGTTTGTATTTATTTATTGTTTTCAGGCATTTCTGTACTTACCTGCAGAATTGGTATGCATCTGAGGCAAAAGTGCAAAAAACACTACAAGATGTAGCAGCATCATCATCTTTCCTAAATGGCGGAACAATATGTTTAATAAATAAACTTGACAAAAAAAATTGCATTTAGCTAACATACCCATTAAAGGATAAAAAATCAGCTGATTAAATAATTTTTTACATTTAAACAGAAACATATTTACATTTAATGCATAGGCTTACAAATAAACACACTTTTTACAGCTGTGTCATACTGATCAGTTCCATGTGATGAATTTTGAAATTACTGGTTTTAATATAAATAAAATATGTTAACCTGTTTTGTTTACTTTTTGATAAATTGGAACATCTAAAAAGATGGCCTAAACAGGATGCCACTGCTGAGCATAAAAATCTTATCTAATTTATCTTATTTAATTTATCTTATCTTATCTAATTTAGCAATTTAACATTGTTTCATTTTTATTTAGCCAAAAAAAAAATTATGCAAGGTTTTTTTATATACCGGTGTACATACAATTACATTTACATTTAGTCATTTAGCAGACGCTTTTATCCAAAGCGACTTACAAATGAGAACATTACAAGTCAGAAGTTATGCAGAAAACCAACTACACTGTAAATTCATCAAACCTGATTGTTATTTGATGCTCTTCCCCCCCCCCCCCCCTTAATTAATTTTTAATGCTCTCCCCTGGATGGGCATGGGGAACCCCACCGCGACCCTAATAGAGGATAAAGCGGGAGATAATGAATGAATGAATGAATGAATTTTTATTTATTTACAACAGGTATTTGTTAAAGAGATGCGTCTTCAGTAGTTTCTTAAAACTGCTTAGTGATTCTGCCTTACGGACAGAGTTGGGAAGATCGTTCCACTATTTTGCAGTGGTGAACGCCACGGAGTGAGAATTAGCACCTCGGTGAGTTGGAATCATTACTGGAGCGAAGTGAACGAGTCGGAGTGTATTTTGAAAACATAGAGTGAAGGTAAGAGGGGGAAGATCCAGAAATGGTTCTGTAGGCCAGAGTCAGTGACTTGTAGTGAATGCGAGCAGCTAGAGGGAGCCAATAGAGGGAAATGAGTGATGGAGTGACATGAGTTCGCTTGGGCTGGTTAAACACAAGCTGGTTAAACACAAACTGCTTAGTGATTCTGCCTTACGGACAGAGTTGGGAAGATCGTTCCACTATTTTGCAGTGGTGAACGCCACAGAGTGAGAATTAGCACCTCGGTGAGTTGGAATCATTACTGGAGCGAAGTGAACGAGTCGGAGTGTATTTTGAAAACATAGAGTGAAGGTAAGAGGGGGAAGATCCAGAAATGGTTCTGTAGGCCAGAGTCAGTGACTTGTAGTGAATGCGAGCAGCTAGAGGGAGCCAATAGAGGGAAATGAGTGATGGAGTGACATGAGTTCGCTTGGGCTGGTTAAACACAAGTCGGGCTGCAGAGTTTTGAATTAGTTGAAGAGGTCTGATTGTGGAAGCTGGGATACCGGCAAGTAGCGCATTACAATAATCAAGCTGGGATAAGACTAGGGCTTGAACAAGCAGTTGGGTAGCATGTTCAGTCAAGAAAGGTCTGATCTTCCTTATGTTGTAAAGAAGGAATCTACAAGAACGGGCGGTTTTGATAACGTGATTATAGAGTTTAAGGTGGGACAGAACATCTGGCCTATCCAAATTAATGCACTATTACATTATGATAATAATAAAATAAATAAATAAAAACTATTAGAACAAGGGGGAGAGGGAGCATGATTAGCTCAGTGATTAGGGCGTTGGGCTATCAATCTGAAGGTTGGCGGTTCAAATCCCATGTCCACTGAAGTTACCAGTGTGGGTCCTTAGAGCAAGGCCTTTAACCCTCATTGCTCCAGGGATGTTGTGATTAACCCTGTGTTCACCTTGTAAGTCGCTTTGGATAAAAGCGTTTGCTAAATGACCAAATGTAAATGTAACAAGTCACAGAACAATACACAAAGAATAAAAAAACAGAATGATAAGTAGATCATTTTGTTAATCAGTAAGAAAAAAAATGATAAATTTAAATTGTCTTCAAAACAATAAGAAATACATGATATTTGCATTAACTTTATTAATACTTCAAACCAACATCCCGCTGTTCTCTGTAATAAACAATTAATTACAAAATTCCATGATTCTTTAATGATGTGTAAATTGTGCAGGAGGTTCTTACCTTTGTTAACGTAACAATGTTGTAGGACTGTTTTGTACCGCTGATCTAAATCTTTTATAGCTCTGTTTGGTCACACCCAAATAGACTTGACAAACTTTACTCTGTCAACATGAAGCAGAAATATAAAAGATAAAGAAGACAGGAAAAAACAATTCATGAATTAAGTTAAAAGTTTTAGCTGTTATTATGAATTTACTGTGTATAGAACTGTGTGTCTTTCTAGGGGCCAGTGCATGAAATTCAAAGGAAACAGTGTTGGATAAAAGTGTTGGGAAAAGAACAAACAAACCTGTTCCACCTCCTTTTTTGGTGATTTGAAGGGAGACAAATTTTACATCCTAGCTATAAGATTGGCCATACAGTCTCTGACAAGGTCAGGCAGTTCCTGTTAGGCAGTTGCTATGAGAAGTAAGATTTGTGTAATATTACTGATAAAGATATTTCCACTGTGCCTAGATATATCACACATTTAAACTGCTTATTCAGCACTTAGTATTTCAATTACATCTCATTCTGAAAACCATGTTCATTCTAAGCTTGACCTTTGCTATGAGCTTTACTAAAGCTGGTTACTTGGATGTGCTGGAATCTGTTGGAACACAGTGGAACATTTTTGGTTCTTAGATAATGCAATAACCTTAAGGTCAAATAATTAACATTAGAGAACATTACTGCATATTGCACATTAGAGATAATCTAACTGTTAGCAGGTAAATTAAACATACTTAATTGCTCCCAGGTATAAATAAGTTTTATTTAAGTGTCTGTGTTTACAACCTGTCCATGTTTCCACACCTATTGCACTTCAAGCTTCAGCACCCACCAAGATCAGGAATAAAGGATTGAAAAATTAAAACAAATTTGCTTTTTACATAAGGTATTTTTTTACATGTGTAATGCTTCTAACCTTTTCAACTTCTTAAAACAGTTGCTGACTCTGTCTTATTACCAAGCTCAAGTCATTTTTCTGAGATAACACCAGGTATGTCTTTTAGGGAGTGTCTGGTTCAGCAACAGGATGTCCTGTAACATAAGTTTTATATAGCAATAAAAATGTAACAAACTTAAATAATGTGTGATGTCTGTTAATAAGTTACTTTTAAAAATAATTCTTGAGGCTCTTTTTAAAAAGAGTTCTTGAGGCTAATTCCTTTCTTATTCCATTTGTGGACTTGGTTATACTTTCAATGATTGCAATTAGAAGTTCAGAAAAATAAAAAAAAGTTAAATATAATTTTTTTACAAACCTGTAGCTTTATGCGAATCTTACCTTTATGTCAGATCCAGTGTTGTTGAAGGTCCTCAGTTCAGACGTTAAGCAGAAATACACCTCCATATTTGCGTATCTTTACCAGCTCAATGTTTATAGCCCCAGGTATTACACACACAGTTTTAATTAAAAAATATCAATAGACTCTTAAAAACTTCAAATAAAAGTTTAAGTAAATTTGTAGGTGGGAAACATTTAAAATCTTTCACATACAAAGCTTAGAGAGGTCTGTAGTTACACTTTAACTGTGAGAGACAGAATAAACAAAAATCCAGAAAATCAGTGTTTGCATAATGGATCTTTCTCAGAATCATCTTTACAAAACGAGGTGGGATTTTGCATGGAGCCTCAGACTGAAAGGAACCTGACCATCATTTTGTGTTTCTTACATTTTCTATTAATTGCCTTCTCACACTGGGGGAGAAAAGGCAGAGTCATTGGCATAATTAACACACCTGACATGTAAAGCCTTCATAAGCTGTGACATCTCATGCCACAGGGGAAATGATCCATAAAACTCGAGGAGCGGGACTTGGGGAAATAACATCAGCCTACATTTGAATATTAATCTATTTTAAATACAGTGTTAATAATGCCCGTTCCTGTGAGTGATAAATCCTGACGTAATTTAGGTACCAACCACAGCTACATTGGTGCACTCACTCCTCGGCATGAGTGTTACAGCTTTCATAATCTGCACACATTCATCAGGTGGAGCTGTTTCAGGTGCATTAATTACTTTTAATTAAAGTCCATCACCGACAGCTCTGCCATTTCTACCCCAGCGCCATGGCTTTACCATCACATTCTCCTTGTGTAATTAATTAATTAAAGGAGTAAAGTCTAAAAAAAAAAAAAAAAAAAAAGTCAAATAAACCATTTAAATGTGCTAGACATTGTATACTGCTTTTACAAGTTTGAATGAATAACAGTAAGGAACCAGCAATAGCACATGGCAAAACTCTGGGACTATAGCCAGTTACATCTCCTTTATTTTGATACTTGTAAATGAATCAGAATAAAATTAAACAATTTTATGTAATTTTTTTTTGCTTGATTAAAATGAGTTGATCGCACTTAGATCTGAAGATATACATTCTTACTTTTAATGAATGTTAAAAATCATCTTCAGAATAATTTGTCAACAATTAATTGTCTTAACTTTAGTACAGTGAGATGAATAGATTAATAATAATTAAAGATAATTAGACATACGAAAGAAATATTAAACTACCACATTCTTTCCTAATTTGTGAAAGCAGCTAGAGATCTGATCATGAGAATGTCAAGCTGAAAGAAATCTAAGCAAGTTTACAACCGTTATATTTTAGGCTATTTTAATATATGGTGTTTAGAACATGATATCAAACAGAGCAACTTGAAGTAAAGACAAAGTACAATCTTAAAAGTACAGACAAAGTACAAGCAAACGAGGATAAGACTTAACAGTAGATCAGCTCTTCTGAGAAAAGTACTTTCCTTAACCACTGATCAAGTAGGTGTTATCGTACCAATAAGCTGGAAGTAAATGAATGAGATATACATATATACAGATATTAGTGAATAACATACACATTTATACTTTTACATTAAAAGCGCACTCAACACAGACCTTAAAAAAATAGATTATCACAGTCCTTTAAATTCTTTCTATTTTTGAACCACAATATTTTAATCTTTAGTTGTTATTAATTAAAACAACAAAATAGCTATTTTAAGCAAATAAAAATTAAGCCATATTGTTAAATAGTATGTTTATAGTAACTTTTCTTAGAAAGCCATAAATAAAGCCACTAATAGCTCATTGATGTCACATTGTTAATCTGAATCTTTTAGTTCTAGCTTGGCCTGTGAGCAAAGCTAATTAAGGAACTCCACTTGTGTTCATGGCTTATGGCTGGAACACATAACAGGGTAAGAATCAACCAGTCATGCATTCAGACAAAGTATACTGCTAACATTGTCAAAAAAGCCAAATGCATTATTATTATTGGATCTATTGTTAAATAATTTTCATGACTGAAAAAAAATGTATAATTACTAAATTATTGATAATGACTAATGTTCAAGCTTATCCTATAGACAATCCAGTACTAAACTACTTTGTAAATTTAAAGCTAGTTCATTCATTATCCATTCATTATCTTCCGCTTTATCCTATATTAGGGTCGTAGTGGGGTTCCCCATGCCTATCCAGGGGAGAACGTTTAGGGCGCTGGGCAGATACACCCAGTACAGGGCGCCAATCTATCACTGGCCACACAGTTACTCACACAGACACGCACGCATACACACTCGATATGGGGCAATTTGGAGAACTCATTTGATTTGATCCATGTTTTTTGTACTGTGGGAGGAAACCGGAGAACCCAGAGGAAACCCACGCAGATACGGGGAGAACATGGAAACTCCACCCAGATGAGGATTCGAACCAGGAATCCCAAGTGCTGAGAGGCGAACGTGCTAACCACTAAGCCACCGTGCCGCCTTAAAGCTAGTTTTACAACAAATTTGTTGTAAAGGCAGACAAAAAAGCTTTATATTTTCAATGTACATAGACACGAGAAATCAAATGACAAATATGACAAAGTTTATATATACATATTTTAAGTTCTATTATCCAGTTGTGATCAACAACATGGAACACAGAACATCTTGTATCAGACCACACAAACAGACGATATATAACATATTTTCCATATGTGTTCTATTAAATGTATTAAAAAAAATCTCTTGAAATGTCTATATTTTAGATTTTAGTCACGTGTGAAGACTGCATTTGTCAAAAAAGGATAAGCCAACAACCAAGACGTATCTACTGGAGAAAATCAGATGAAAATCATTCAGAGGGAGTGTATGAGCACTGGATTTATTGGAGACAATCCTACAGTGTACCAAGCAATAGCTTGTCGAAGAACAAGAATATATACGATCACTTCTAGATGTAAATACCAACAGAAACAGCTGACATGCAGAAGTTTTTATATTTTATCAGCACATTTCACATCAAGAATTATAAATTTGCGGTCACTAATTTGTTTCTGAGAAGTTTTGTGGAAATTGCACTATCCACAAATTATTTTTTATATAAAGTTTCTGTGATTTGAATTAATTCAAATCAATGATTTTCGATAATCCTCTCAGTTAAATCTTCACACTTTTATGATATAAAAAAAAAGTTTTGTGACCTCCTCTTAGATTTTGCAGTGGGAAGGCGAGGATAAATCTTTCATCATTACACTCGTCTGTTACTTCACATTTGATCTGTGAGCCTCATCGATGCAGACATGACCCTGGAGCTGCAAGAACGAGCACTCTCCTGCCAGAGGTAAAAAAAAATGCAATGCTGAATTGAAATGTTCAATGTTATTGGAAGATTATTCTTTGCATCTTTGACATTCTTAGAATTTATTTGTATTAAATTGTTAGTAAAATTGTCATTACCGTGATGAATTTAATTATTAAAAACATGCTGCTTTTTGACACTGATTGCTGTTGTTTGTGGTCAACACGAACAGTAACTATTAGAAACAGTTTAAGCTAATTCATCTTAAATAAAGTCTTTAATAAGAGTAACAATATGTACAATTGGATTAGCCTGTTTGTGTGCAGTATTAAGAATCAGTGTGATTAGTATATGTGTTGGTGTATATACTCTAGGTCATGGTGGATAAGCAGCTGGTTTCCTTCTTGGTGCCGCAGCTCATTCACTCATCTAAAGCAGGCAGAGGAGAAAATTTTGCAACGTAAGTAAGAGACAGAGGGAGATTGTGATCTTTGCCACTTTCTGACCTGGGATCTTTAGCAGCCAAACATCACAGAGTTTTATGTGCTTTAAGGTGCCAAGTTCATCACGAGAGTGTAGTTCATGTCTGTGTTGAAAAAAGACTATACAAATATTTGAATTTTAATTTGACCCACTTATCGTTACCCAATATACTTGAAATTTTGCATACGTACTCATGCCACCTAACAAATTTAAACTTAAAATTCATATGTAAATGTGAACGTATTAATTAATTAATTAATTAATTTTATATTAATAGTGGAAGAGTTAATGAGAAAAGAAGGTCTTTTTAAAAAACTTTTTTCAAGGTTATTTGTTTTTGTAATAATAATGGTACTGATACTCAGTGAATGAGACATAAATGTCTTGACATTTAATTTGCTATATACAACATTTTCTTGTGTTTTGGATCGGGTTCTTAGCTCTCGGGCTGCACATCAGCAAAGGACATGTACCAATATCGAATGGGAACTACATCTGGACTCTCTGCTCTGACAAGACGGCAAAGGTTGAAGGATCTGTTGCCCAAACATCAAGCCAATTCCAGAATGGTGGCTGTGACCACATACCTTTGGTGCTCCTGCACGGGTTTGGCGGTGGAGTGGGATTGTGGGTAAAAAACGTAAGTGCGTTAGCAGACATTGGTAGGCCTGTGTATGCTCTTGATCTACTGGGATTCGGACGGAGCAGTCGAACAGCCATTAGCGAGGATGCTCGAGAAGCAGAAGAGCAGTTTGTTCAATCATTGGAGGAGTGGAGGATGGCACTGGGAGTGAAGCACATGATCCTTATAGGTCATGACCTGGGAGGATACATCTCCACATCTTACACACTTATGTATCCTGACAGGTAGGTTGTAAAATGCATGATGTATAAGAAGTGATAGGGCCCATGCAACTGTCCTGTTTGGCCATTCAAGTTTGGCCAATTCACCCATGTGTTACTTCACAATAACCTGCATCAAATATAGATACAATAGATACAATAATTTATATATATACAGTATATATACATATTACAAAAATTTATATATATATATATATATATATATATATATATATATATATATATATATATATATATATATATATATATATATATATATATATATATATATATATATATATATATATATATATATATAGGCGGCACAGTGGCTTAGTGGTTAGCACGTTCGCCTCTCAGCACTAGGGATTCCCGGTTCGAATCCCCATCTGGCTGGAGTTTCCATGTACTGCTCGTGTCTGCGTGGGTTTCCTCCGGGTTCTCCGGTTTCCTCCCACAGTCCAAAAACATGGATCAAGTCAATTGAGTTCTCCAAATTGCCCCATATATAGTGTGTGTGCCTGTCTGTGTTAGTGAGTGTGTGCCCAGCGATAAATTGGCACCCTGTCCTGGCTGTATCTGCCCAGCGCCCGAAACGTTCTCCCCTGGATGGGCATATATATATATACACAGTGGGTTGCAAAAGTATTCATACCCCTTGAACTTTTCCATATTTTGTCACATTACAACCACAAACATAAATATATTTCACTGGAATTTAATGTGAAAGACCAACACAAAGTGGTATGCAATTGTGAAGTGGAAGGAAAATTATACATGAATCAACATTTTTTTTACAAATAAAAAACTGAAAAGTGCGACGTGCAAAAGTATTCAGCCCCCCTGAGTCAATACTTTGTGGAGCCACCTTTTGCTGCAATTACAGCTGCAAGTCTTTTAGGGTATGTCTCCACCAGCTTTGCACATCTAGTGACTGAAATTCTTGCCCATTCCTCCTTGCAAAACAGCTCAAGCTCAGTCAGATTGGATGGAGAGCGTTTGTGAACAGCAGTTTTGAGATCTTGCCACAAATTCTCAATTGGGTTTAGGTCTGGACTTTGACTGGGCCATTCTAACACATGAATATTCTTTTTTTTAAACCACTCCATTGTAGCTCTGGCTTTATGTTTAGGGTCGTTGTCCTGCTGGAAGGTGAACCTCCGCCCCAGTCTCAAATCTTTTGCTGACTCCAACAGGTTTTCTTCCAAGATTGCCCTGTATTTGGCTCCATCCATCTTCCCATCAACTTTGACCAACTTCCCAGTCCCTGCTGAAGAGAAGCACCCCCAGAGCATGATGCTGCCACCACCATATTTGACAGTGGGGATGGTGTTTTCAGAGTGATGCGCAGTGTTATTTCTCCGCCACACATAGCGTTTTGCATTGTGGCCAAAAAGTTCAATTTTGGTCTCGTCTGACCAAAGCACCTTCTTCCACATGTTTGCTGTGTCCTCAACATGGCTTCTGGCAAACTGCAAACGGGACTTCTTATGGTTTTCTTTTAACAATGGCTTTCTCCTTGCCACTCTTCCATAAAGACCACATTTGTGTAGTGCACGACTAATTGTTGTCCTGTGGACAGTTTCCCCCACCTGAGCTGTGGCTCTCTGCATTTCATCCAGAGTCACCATGGGCCTCTTGGCTGCCTCTCTGATCAGTGATCTCCTTGTTCGGCCTGTAAGTTTAGGTGGACGGCCTTGTCTTGGCAGGTTTACTGTGGTGCCATACTCTTTCCATTTCCGGATGATGGATTGAACAGTGCTCCGTGAGATGTTCAAAGCTTTGGAAATCTTTTTATAACCTAAGCCTGCTTTAAACTTCTCCAAAACCATATTCCTAACCTGTCTGGTGTGTTCTTTGGACTTCATGATGCTGTTTGCTCCCCAATATTCTCTTAACCAACATCTGAGGCCGTCACGGAGCAGCTGTATTTGTACTGATATTAGATTACACACAGGTGGACCCTTTTGAGTCATTAGCACTCATCAGGCAACTTCTGAATGCAATTGGTTGCACTCAGGGAAAAGGGGGCTGAATACTTTTGCACGTCGCACTTTTCAGTTTTTTATTTGTAAAAAAAATGTTGATTCATGTATAATTTTCCTTCCACTTCACAATTGTATACCACTTTGTGTTGGTCTTTCACATTAAATTCCAGTGAAATATATTTATGTTTGTGGTTGTAATGTGACAAAATATGGAAAAGTTCAAGGGGTATGAATACTTTTGCAACCCACTGTATATACACTCATTTGAAATGTCACATTGTCTGGTTTCTAAAGAATTTATTTGCAAATAATGGTGGAAAAAAAGTATTTGTTCACCTACAAGGGGCTCCACGCAAGATCTCAGCCCGTGGGATCAAAATGAAGTTATAGTTGGCACAGTAGCTTAGTGGTTAGCACATTCATTTTACAGATGGATTTTTGCAAACACTACTTTTTTTCTGTTTTATAAATACTGTCTGAGGGAAAAAAGAAGATATATTCCTAAATAATGAACAAAAGCTGTGTTTTCATGGCAGGGTAAAACATTTGGTATTGGTGGAACCATGGGGTTTCTCAGAAAGACCAGAAAGTCATGAAACATGCAGGATTCCCATGTGGATAAAAGTTCTGGGTAAAGCCATGAATCCCTTCAACCCTCTCGCTCTGCTTAGACTGGCCGGTCCACTGGGTATGTACAAACATGCACAAAGTCTGACTTTGCTTGTAGAATTATTTTGAAATGTCTTGTTGCACAAGGCAAACTATGAAAAGGTCATTTGGATGTTTAGGTTTAAAATGTTGCAAATTTCATTCAAATTTCATCTAATATTGAAAAAAAAACAGAAATCAAACTCATTTATAAGCATGCTAATTCTTACAAACTAAATAACATTTAACAGAATTTGTACTTTCAGTTGCCTGTTTTTACAGTGTTGTAAGCATTTTCTAATTCTCAAGCGGCTGATAACTTCTGTCCCGATTTCACATGTACTGCCTGGACAAAGGAAAGAAAAATAGTGCTTGATGTTCGATTGGTCAGGGGTCACTGAACATTAAGTTGAGGCTGAGATACACATACACAGTTTTATTTGTTGCCTGTTTATGTATTTTAGTCATTTACCCAGTTAATCTTCACATTTCGTCATTCCGCACTGTACAATTTTTCAAGGCCATATACCAAACTTAAATGACAAACAAGCAAGTACATTAGCTTGTTTACTTAAAGGACTAGAAAGGAATTTGGGCAACCTATATGTTAAATTAATGTATAAATGTTTTTGTTCACATGCTATATAGATAAAAAAGCTTATATTTTGTATTGCTTTCAATTTTACCTATATACATAAACATGCTGCTGCAGTTTGCATATTGACACATTTGTTTTAGAGCAGAGTAAACTGGAAAAGTGACAAGAGAGCTCAAAATCAATATAAGTATTTAAATACATACTGTATATACGCATTTACATGTACGACATGGACAATGGTTGCATCTAGCACCTAGCCATGCCATCTTCTTTATAATGATATTTATTATTCATGAATAATTAAGAAATTGTAAAGAACACACTGGAATTGGATGCACCACTTCATAAAAATAGGCCATAAAATTCCTTAACTTTTATATACAATAAATATTAAGTGGTATAATAAACAGTAAAATAATTTTGGAACAGCTGCACATCACCAGGCACAATGCCAAGTGTCAGATGGGGTGGTGTAAAGTATGTTGCCACAGCACTGTGGAAAGGTGGAACACTGTTTACACTGTGCTGCTTAAAAGTTTGGTGGAAGGGGAATATTGCTATTGCTAAGTTCAGTGCAGAGAAACCTTAAAGCTTCAGCATGGCAAAATATTTTAAACATTTATATACTTCCAATTTTGGAAGAAGAGGTTACACCAGGGTCTTTTGTTTTTGACTATGCATAAAAACCAGATGTTCATAAACACAGGACGTCTTAAAAGTGTTTGGGACAAAGACTGTTTCTAAAGCATTAGAAGCTGTTTTAATAACAAAGGTCAATGAACTGGGATCTGATGTCATAAAAGCTCCTGTAAGTTTAATATGCAGCTGTATCAATACTACTGTTCATATAGTGTATATCTACATCCATTTATGCAAATACGTTTTAATTGTACATTAAGGGATTTCAATTATAAATTCTGAATAATAAAAAAAATATGTGCCTTTTTGTCAGGTCCATTGTTGTTGCAAGTTCTCAGGTCAGACTTCAAGCAGAAATACACATCCGTATTTGAGGATGACACAGTGCCTGAGTATCTGTACCATCTCAATGTTCAGACCCCCAGGTATTACACACACAACCATAATTAAAAATAATAATTAGAAACTTTAGTCATTAGAAACTTTAATATTCAGGTTGTTATTGTTGCTGCAACACATGGGGTTCTTATATTGCAAATTCAGGCATGATGGCTATGCTTTTTTTCACATGAATCTAATTTTAACTTTTTTAATTTATAGTAGAAAATCATTAGCAAAACAATTTTAGTGACCTGGTCATGAACATAAAAATCTTTTTCAGTGTAGAGAAATAAAAACTGAAGTGTTTTACTCACCATTAACAAGTGGAATAATTTCTGAGATCACTTTTTTGTTATACACAATTCCACAGCTGACATCAATTATCGTCTGAGGAGGAAGTTCAAATGTGGCAGTCTAAACAACCAAAATTAAAGAAAAAGAAAAAAAAAAACATACTACATACATACACAATTACAAAGCAAATTGATGCAAGTGTTATAGTATCTTGTATTTTTCCTTGTATTTTATTATTTTCTGGCTGGATTAAAATGAGTTTTGTTTTTAATAATTTATTTTGAATGAATAAGAAAAGTACTTTTTTGGGAAGAAAATACAGATAAAGTGGTTTCTTGTAAACTCAAGCCGAGAGGCATTCTTTATTTTGGCATTATTTATAATACATCTTTTGAAAAAACACGGAGAAAAAATAGTTTAAAAGGCATATCTGTTTATAGTATAAGGCGATTTTATTGTTCACTTTACAGCATTTGCAAAAATACTGCTACCTACTTGGCATTAAATTAAATTAATGTAAACGTAATTATAAAGTCTACAAAAAATACACTGGAATTAGCATAAAATTTCCAATGCTGCAGAAATATGAACAAAGAAAACAGGAGTAATTGATGACAGTTAAGCAATAACACAGTATGATGATAAGGTTTTATTATTACCATTTTAGTGGTGAGACCGCATTCAGAAACATGACGATCCCATATGGCTGGCCCCAGCGACCCATGCTTCAACGTATAGGCTTGATCAGCTCTACAATCCCTATATCACTCATCTGTGGATCCCGTTCCTGCATCGATGGTCTATCAGGTCAAATTATTCAAGAGCTGCGACCTTACTCACGCACAGACGTTATTGTGAGCATAAACTTTTAAATTATAATCTTGTTCTCTTTAACCTTTGTACAGCTGGTTAAAATGATGTAGCAATTTCTAATGTTGACAAACTGCCAGCAGAATAAAAATTGTCCACATTTCAGCACTTTTCACTCTACTGAGGATCAGATGGACTTTGATGATTTAACTTGCCAAATTAACCATTATTGTTCCAACACACTTGGTTCTAATGAACAGAACCTTTATTTCTGATAGACAAACGGGATGTATAAGCACTTAAATATACAGTGGGTTGCAAAAGTATTCATACCCCTTGAACTTTTCCATATTTTGTCACATTACAACCACAAACATAAATATATTTCACTGGAATTTAATGTGAAAGACCAACACAAAGTGGTATACAATTGTGAAGTGGAAGGAAAATTATACATGAATTAACATTTTTTTTACAAATAAAAAACTGAAAAGTGCGACGTGCAAAAGTATTCAGCCCCCTTTTCCCTGAGTGCAACCAATTGTATTCAGAAGTTGCCTGATGAGTGCTAATGACTCAAAAGGGTCCACCTGTGTGTAATCTAATCTCAGTACAAATACAGCTGCTCCGTGACGGCCTCAGATGTTGGTTAAGAGAATATTGGGGAGCAAACAGCATCATGAAGTCCAAAGAACACACCAGACAGGTTAGGAATATGGTTTTGGAGAAGTTTAAAGCAGGCTTAGGTTATAAAAAGATTTCCAAAGCTTTGAACATCTCACAGAGCACTGTTCAATCCATCATCCGGAAATGGAAAGAGTATGGCACCACAGTAAACCTGCCAAGACAAGGCCGTCCACCTAAACTTACAGGCCGAACAAGGAGATCACTGATCAGAGAGGCAGCCAAGAGGCCCATGGTGACTCTGGATGAAATGCAGAGAGCCACAGCTCAGGTGGGGGAAACTGTCCACAGGACAACAATTAGTCGTGCACTACACAAATGTGGTCTTTATGGAAGAGTGGCAAGGAGAAAGCCATTGTTAAAAGAAAACCATAAGAAGTCCCGTTTGCAGTTTGCCAGAAGCCATGTTGAGGACACAGCAAACATGTGGAAGAAGGTGCTTTGGTCAGACGAGACCAAAATTGAACTTTTTGGCCACAATGCAAAACGCTATGTGTGGCGGAGAAATAACACTGCACATCACTCTGAAAACACCATCCCCACTGTCAAATATGGTGGTGGCAGCATCATGCTCTGGGGGTGCTTCTCTTCAGCAGGGACCGGGAAGTTGGTCAAAGTTGATGGGAAGATGGATGGAGCCAAATACAGGGCAATCTTGGAAGAAAACCTGTTGGAGTCAGCAAAAGATTTGAGACTGGGGCGGAGGTTCACCTTCCAGCAGGACAACGACCCTAAACATAAAGCCAGAGCTACAATGGAGTGGTTTAAAAAAAAGAATATTCATGTGTTAGAATGGCCCAGTCAAAGTCCAGACCTAAACCCAATTGAGAATTTGTGGCAAGATCTCAAAACTGCTGTTCACAAACGCTCTCCATCCAATCTGACTGAGCTTGAGCTGTTTTGCAAGGAGGAATGGGCAAGAATTTCAGTCACTAGATGTGCAAAGCTGGTGGAGACATACCCTAAAAGACTTGCAGCTGTAATTGCAGCAAAAGGTGGCTCCACAAAGTATTGACTCAGGGGGGCTGAATACTTTTGCACGTCGCACTTTTCAGTTTTTTATTTGTAAAAAAAATGATGATTCATGTATAATTTTCCTTCCACTTCACAATTGTATACCACTTTGTGTTGGTCTTTCACATTAAATTCCAGTGAAATATATTTATGTTTGTAATGTGACAAAATATGGAAAAGTTCAAGGGGTATGAATACTTTTGCAACCCACTGTATATACAGATATAATAAACATAACACATTTTTGGCCTATACCTGTTAACAGTGCCAGTTGCTCAAGAAGTACAAGAATCCCACTTAGTCTTGATCCTCACAAGTTGCCTCCATTAAAAAACAAATACTAGAGAGTTGTTGCTGTTTTTTTTTGTTTGGGGTTTCAGGCTTAAAAGTCTGTAAAGCTGCTTTGAGGTGAAACACTGTTGTAAAAAGTGCAATACATAAGTGGTGTTGACATCAAAATGCAGAATATAATTGTAGCTGCACATGGTCTGATGTTCCTTAGGTTATCAGAGGGGCAGGACACTATGTGTTTGCTGATCAAGCTGAGGAATTCAATCAGGTGCTGCTGAAGATATGCAGAGAAGTAAATAAAACTGAAGAAACACCCGAAAAAAATAAAGAAAGTGGAAATCCAGAAGAGTTAGAGGACAAAGAATAAACAGTTATTCAGTGAACGGCATCTCCAGAAATACTGTTTTTTCACCTGCATCACAGACATTTCATGTTCACCAGCCAACTGTCACACTCATTCTATTCTCACAGACATGTCAAATTTAGTCATTAAACTGTTATTTAATCCTGAATAGTAAGTGCATAAATTAAAGCTTTAGTTTATATACAACATAAACCTTTCAACAATTATAAAGCATTTGACTGTTACTTTGTGCCACAATTCTATGCAACCTCCATATACGAGTCTATTATGTCTACTAATGTGTAAATTGTTTTAAAGTCTTATAAAAAAATGGCATCAAATACAAACATATAAGTTCTTAGTACATGTCTGTATGTTAGTGAGATACCAATTTGAATATGATGGCTCCCTCGATCTGCTTAACTTTTAAAACATTCTTAGTCAACTACTTTTAGTGTCAATGGGCTTTCTCTGACTGTTGGTTATTGAGATGTGATCATAAGAATGGTGAGCAAAAAGAAAAATTCTGTAAGTTGCAACTGATTATTTTATTATTAGAATCTTTCAATTAACTTCTAAAATTACAGCAAAAGTATTTTAAGCTACTGAGGATTTCAGTCTAAACAGGGACAGCAGATCAGCTTTCCAAGAAGCTCCAAGAGAAAAGTCCAGTTTCCTTAACCGATCCAGTAGATATCACCATCCCAATCAGCTGGGAAAAAAGAACATGATTATTTATGTATGGAAATGCACAAAAATAAAGCCTATTAAAGTTTTTAGACTACTACTATTTTTTTTTTTTAATGGTTGAATGTTTCCGTTTCTGTATTTTTTTTGTAGCTGAAAAAGCGGTCAAAACATTTGGTAATTATTTAGTTTCTTACCTATTTACTAAAACAAGCTAATGAAGGATGTTTTAAGAAAAAAGTAGTTAATCCATTTTTGAATAGTATGAAGAAGAAGAGGTGAATGATGATTGATTAAATAAAACTAAAATGTACCGGGGCGGCACGGTGGCTTAGTGGTTAGCATGTTCGCCTCTCAGTGCTAGGGATTCCCAGTTCGAATCCCAATCTGGGTGGAGTTTCCATATTCTCCCTGTGTCCGCGTGGGTTTCCTCCGGGTTCTCCGGTTTCCTCCCACAGCCCAAAAACATGGATCAAGGTCAATTGAGTACTCCAAATTGCCCCATATAGAGTGTGTGTGAGTGAGTGTGTTCCCAGAGATAGATTGGCGCCCTGTCCTGCCCAGCACCCGAAACGTTCTCCCCTTGATGGGCATGGGGAAACCCCCCCCCCCGCGACCCTAATAGAGGATAAAGTGGAAGATCATGGCTGGATGAATGGATGGATGGAACTTTAATTATGATCATGGCATATACTGATTAATATGGGGTCTAATCACCGCTGCAAATGTAATAATTTCAAATGATATTTACCTCCAAAAACCTTCACTTCACAGAGTGTAAGTATAGCTTTAGATCCAGGTACAAAAATGTTTACAAATTGGCCTTTAGTAGGAGTAAATGTGTATGTTGTTGTAGCTCCATCTAGCGGAGAAGTTATAGTAGCAACTCTGGAAAACAATAAGGATAAAAAGAGATGCAATAAAACAGTGTTTTGTACAATTTTGAACACAGCTTCACCCTATTTACATGTAAACACAACGTATGGATGTGCAATCGATCACACCCAATTCATAAATTTTGTTATAAAATTACTTTACTGGTCTGTATAAAAATGCATTTATTTAATCTTACAATTGTTTGTAAGATAAGGTAGAGGTTCTGAATATTAAAAAGTAGCAACTGCAAATGTTTCAAAATTCCAAAAGTGGTCACCAAACTTGTTAGCAAAGTAATTATACATTTACACATGTAAAGCAGATACAGGAAGAACATTCTTTAAAAGGCTACAAAAAATGTATTATCGGCTGTTCTTATTTATGTATCTAAAATAAATCTTACAATTTGTTGTTATTGCCGTTGTTATCAAGACTGTCACCAATCAGAATATGAGCTCCATTCAAGCGAGATCCACAGCAGTCTCCACGATTAGTAATAACCACTCTACTTATGACATATGTTTTTGGTAGCTCCAGTCTCCACCAGGGGTTATCCTCAGCTTTTGTGTGAGTGCATGACTTATTCCAGTAGTATGGGTTACTGTTGCCATCAATTGCACTCTCAGCCATTCCAAGATGATGATGCATTGATGACTGTACAGCCTTGGCTCCAAGTGCCAGGTTTACTGTACAGATACAAACAAAAAAAACAAAGAAATTATTAAATAATTTATTATTTAATAATTATTTAAATACCTGTTGTAGAGAAAAAAAAAGGAAAGAAAAAAAAAAAGGGGGGGGGGGGCGCAGCATCGAATAACAATCAGGTTTGATGAATTTACAGTATAGTTGGTTTTCTCCATGGCTTTTGACTTGTGGTGTTCTCATTTGTAATTCGCTTTGGATAAAAGCGTCTGCTAAATGACTAAATGTAAATGTAAATGTTAAATGTAAAAGTGGGATAAAGAAATGGAAATTATTAACAAGATCACATAATGACTAAAAAATAGAAATAAACATTTTAAACTAAATAAATTGTATTATTTCTAAACCAACATGAGGATATTTACCTCCATATACCTGCACCTCACACAGTGTGAGAATAGCTTTGACTCCAGGTAGGTAAATGTTAACAAAATGACCTTCAGTCGGAGTAAACGTGTATGTTCCTGTAGCTCCACTCTGCAGAGATGTTATATTAGCAACTCTGGAAAATAAAACAATAAGGAAGGTTTTACTGATAAGAACATAGCAGTTTTACTAATCTTAAACTCCATTACTGACATTACAACACAATAAATGATAATCCACACATAACACTCCATCAAGCATTCCTCCTGGATCTGACTGGATAGTTTAATTGAGGTGCAAATATTTACTTGAATTTAGCCAGCGGAGTTAAATTATTTTACAGATCGGTAGTCTGATATACTTTTGTCATAAAGGAGTTTCAGCAATAATGTGAAATAAGATTATTTTAACAAGTAACATATTGAGGCTTTTTCTGTTGCCAAATCTATTTCCATAAAGCTGAGAGCATTGTCTGCTGCTGTGTGAACATTATTTTCTTCTTAACCATAACAGGCAAGACTACAGACAAGACTGTCTGAACAAGAGGTTTAGTCACATTTTTGTGGTCTTATTTCACATAAAATTACTTACTGTTTGTTATTATTGCCATTATTCTGGAGACTGTAACCGATGCGAATCTGAGCACCATTTAAGCGAGATGCACAGCAGTCTCTACGATTTGTGATGACCACTTTATTTATGATGTACGCTTCTGGTAGCTCCAGTCTCCACCATGGGTTATCTTCAGTTTTTGTGTGAGTGCATGATGCCACCTTGAAGTCTGAATTAGTGTTGCCATCAATAGCATTCACAGCATGTCCGAGATAATTTTCTAATGATGACTGCACAGCTTTGCCTCCAAGTGCCAGGTTTTCTGTACAAATCAATACCACAAATCAAGAAGCTGATGAAATACCAGACACACAAGAGTATACACAGTGGCTTGAATAAGTATTCATACCCCTTGAACACTTTTGTTTTCTTTTTTTACATTTTGTCTCCTTACAACAAATCAATTTTGTGAAGTGGCACGGAATTAATATGTGGTTTTCAAATATTTATGAAATAAAAATCTGAATAATGTGGTGTGCAAAAATATTCAGCCTCTTTACTTTGATATTTCTTAATAAAATCCAGTGCAATCAGTTGCCTTCGGTCACTTAATTAGTTAATCCAGCTGTGAGTAATTTAGTCTCAGTATGAATGCTTTTTGGACTAAATTCAAAGCACTACGTGTGGCAGAAAAGTAAAATTTATCACCATGAACCATGATGGTGGCAGCTGGTGGAAGGATACTTTAGGGGAAAAAAGATAAAGGTAAAATGTGATTCTCACTTTCCAGCATGACAATGACCCCCACATATATGGCCAGAGCTATATTTATGCTCACCATTTAAAAGACAAAAAAATGAAGTAATACACTGAAAGTTATAAAAATAAATTTCTTGATAAATCATGTTACAAAACTAAAATAACAAAAATAAAACATCTGCAGAGAGTCACTAAAATGATTAAAAACACTAAGTTTATTTTAATTATGAAACATCGTTAAAGTAGCTGTGCATCATCTTACATCAGTAGCTATGTAGAGGATTCTGTGTAGTTTGTATTTATTTATTGTTTTCAGGCATTTCTGTACTTACCTGCAGAATTGGTATGCATCTGAGGCAAAAGCGTAAAAAACACTACAAGATGTAGCAGCATCATCTTTCCTAAATGGCAGAACAATGCGTTTAATAAATCAACATGACAAAAAAAATTGCAATTTTTAAAGGTTTAAAAATCAGCTTTTTACATTTAAACAGAAACATATTTACATTTAGCGTGTAGGCTTACAAATAAACACACTTTTTACAGCTGTCAGCTGTCAGTTCCATGTGATGAATTTTGAAATTACTGGTTTTAATGTAAAAAATATGTTAACCTGTTTTGTTTACTTTTTGATAAATTGGAACATCTAAAAAGTTGTCCTAAACAGGATGACACTGCGGAGCATTAAAATCTTGTTTGCTATTTATTAATTTAGCAATTTAACATTGAGCGGCACGGTGGCTTAGTGGTTAGCACGTTCGCCTCTCAGCGCTAGGGATTCCCGGTTCGAATCCCCATCTGGGTGGAGTTTCCATGTTCTCCCCGTGTCTGCGTGGGTTTCCTCCGGGTTCTCCGGTTTCCTCCCACAGTCCAAAAATAAGAATCAAGTCAATTGAATTCTCAAAATTGCCCCATATAGAGTGTGTCTGTGTGAGTGAGTGAGTGCCCAGCGATGGATTGGCACCCTGTCCTGGGTCTATCTGCCCAGCGCCTGAGACATTCTCCCCTGAATGGGCATGGGGAACCCCACCGCAACCCTAATAGAGGATAAAGCGGGAGATAATGAATGAATGAATTTAACATTGTTTCATTTTTATTTTGCCAAAAAAAATATGCAAGTTTTTTTTTATATACCAGTGTACATCTGGCCTGTCCAAATTAATGCACTATTACATTATGATAATAATAAAATAAATAAATAAAAACTATTAGAACAGGTCACAGAATAATACACAAAGAAGTAAAAAACAGAATGATAAGTAGATAATTTTGTTAATCAGTAAGAAGAACAAATGATAAATTTATATTGTCTTCAAAACAATGACATATACATTACATTTGCATAAACTTTATCAATACATCAAACCAACATCCCGCTGTTCTGTACTAAGCAATTATTTATAAAATTCCATGATTCTTTAATGATGTGTAAATTGTGCAGAAGCTTCTTACCTTTGTTGACGTAACAAAGTTGTAGGACTGTTTTGTACCACTGATCTAAATCTTTTATAGCTCTGTTTGGCCACACCCAAATAGACTTGGCAAACTTTACTCTGTCAACATGAAGCAGAAATATAAAAGATAAAGAAGACAGGAAAAAACAATTCATGAATTAAGTTAAAAGTTTTAGCAGTTATTATGAATTTACTGTGTATAGAACTGTGTGCGTTTCTAGGGGCCAGTGCATGAAATTCAAAGAAAACAGTGTTGGATAAAAGTGTTGGGAATAAGAACAAACAAACCTGTTCCACCTCCTTTTTTGGTGATTTGAAGAGAGACAAATTTTACATGGATGTGCTGGAAACTGCTGGAACACAGTGGAACATTTCTGGTTCTTACATAATGCAATAACCTTAAGGCAGTGCTTCTCAAATAGTGGGGCGCAGTGCGGTGCCTGGGGGGGCGCATAACAAGATTTCACAGATCAATTGATATTGATGTAAGTGTACAAACCCTCAAGAGACAACATGGAAAAATATTTAACAGAGATGGCAGAGAGAAAGGCGGAGAGAGACGAAGATAACGAGACCAACAAAAGTCAACCGAAAACTAAAACGAGGAAACAATGTCGAAGCTTATGTAGCGATTGGTTTCACTGTAACTGAGGTGGGAGACGAAGAAAGACCGGTGTGTCTTCTGTGTCTGAAAATGTTGGCAGCGGACAGTGTGAAGCCAAATAAATGAAGGTGTCACTTAAAGATATTACGCCCCAATCCCACTGATAAGCCGCTTGACTTTTTAATCGAAAATATGACGCTCAGAGCCAGCAATCATCCCGCTTTATGAAAGCTACTTCAGAAAAGCTGTGCTGTAAAACGGGCGCGTTGGAGACATGAGTTCTGTCTTCATTATTTTGATAAAAAATGTTGCTGATGAATTTGAATGTATTATTATTTATTGTTTTTATTTAACTTAATTTTCCAGTATCAAATTCCAGTCAGTTCAAAAATGTTTCTAGTTTAAATAAGGATTTCATTCGTTACAAACTACAAAACAAAGATAATAAAATGATTCTTTGTTCTAAGTTGATCTATATTTCTTTCTTTTTTGTTTTCTTTCTTGTTATAAAAGAGGTGTACTTATAACAAATTTATAGACAAATCATACTACAATGGTCGTAGTGGACGGGGGTGGGGGGTGAGGTGAGTGTGCGTGTGTGTGAGTGTGGGGGAGGGGCACAAAATGTTTTCTTTTTCCTAGGGGGGGCTTAACAGAAAATAATTGAGAATCACTGCCTTTAGGTCAAATAATAAACATTAGAGCAGGGGTCTCAAAGTGCCGGCCCGCGGGCCACATTCCCGCAAAGCAGTCTTTTTTGGCCCCTCAAGGGTTAACAAAATAAGCACTAAAGAAAAAAAAAATATATATAATCTGGCCCGCAATTTGGTTTAATTATTTATACATTATTATGTTAATTTTTATATTTTATCTTAATTTGTAATGTGGTGTTTGTGTGATGTCTTTATTCTTTTGCGTATGCTGCGTTGCCTGGTGATTAGCACCTGCTGCGTAAGCCCCACCCACTCGTAAGCTGCACGTCTCTGCGTGTAACGGGTTGAACTCAGAAACGAAGCCGGAGTGGATGAACAGTGTAACAGTCACTGGTGTAGATGTGTCGCTGATGCTAATGAAAGACACAGACTCGTTTAGTAATAAGAACTCCGAATCGCTTTACTCTTTTCCACATGTATCGTACATCTCTCGTGTGTCACACCTTTATTCGTCCACCCGCAACGCATACCTTAAGCATAGTGCCCATGTTACAGCACAACATTCTACAACTGGTTTATTGAAAACAGCGCTCAAACCCCAGTAAATGTACTGATGGTGTAACGCCGCAATGAAGATGATCGCAGACACTCTGGGAAACCGAACTCTCCAGAGAGGTAATCCATAGAACAGAATGTTGACTTGGAAAAGTTGACTTGGAAAAAAAGTACATATGTGTGTGAAAACTCTTCTCAACTGTAAAATTTAATAAATCCAAGCACAGATCCAGACTGACCGATGCCCATCTCCAGTCCATCATCAGAGCGTCCACTGCAAACTCACTTAAAGCAAATGTGGCTCATTTGTGTCAGAAGAAGCACTGTCAAGTTTCTGGTAGCAAGCACTGAGCAAACACTGAGTGTATTTGAATGTACAATGTACAAAATGTATTTGAATTACAATATGTACATGGCGGCACGGTGGCTTAGTGGTTAGCACGTCTGCCTCTCAGCACTAGGGATTCCCGGTTCGAATCCCCATCTGTGTGGAGTTTCCATGTTCTCCCCGTGTCTATGTGGGTTTCCTCCGGGTTCTCCGGTTTCCTCCCACAATCCAAAGACATGTATCAAGTCAATTGAGTTCTCCAAATTGCCCCATATGTGTGTATGTGTGCGTGTCTGTGTGAGTGTGTGCCCAGCAATAGATTGGCGCCCTGTCCTGGGTGTATCTGCCCAGCGCCCGAAACGTTCTCCCCTGGATGGGCATAGGGAACCCCCCCCGCGACCCTAATATAGGACAAAGCGGAAGATAATGAATGAATGAATGAATGAATATGTGTGCATAGTTATTATATCAATAGTTGATTTTCCATTTTCCCGCTGCTTTTTGTTGCAATTCTTTAATCTGGCCCCTCATCGAAAACACAGCCTGGTTAGTGGCCCCCAGGTAATTTGAGTTTGAGACCCCTGCATGAGAGAATACATTACTGCATATTGCACATTAGAGATAATCTAACAGTTAGCAGGTAAATTAAACATTCTTAATTGCTCCCAGGTATAAAATAAGTTTTATTTAAGTGTCTGTGTTTACAACCTGATTGAAAAATGAAAACAAATTTGCTTTTTACATAAGGTAATTTTTTACATGTGCAATGCTTCTAACCTTTTCAACTTATTGAAACAGCAGTCTGTACAGATAATGCTGAGTCTGTCTTATTACTAAGCTCAAGCCGTTTTTCTGAGATAACACCAGGTACTGTATGTCTTTTAGGGAGTGTCTGGTTCAACAACAGGATGTCCTGTAATATAAGTTTTATATAGCAATAAAAATGTAACAAAATTAAATAATGTGTGATGTCTGTTAATAAATTACTTTTAAAAATTCTTGAGTTCTTGAGGCCTATTTCTCTTTTATTCCATTTGTGGACAACAGTGTCTTGTTTATACTATCAAAGATTGCAATACGAAGTTCAGAGTAATAATAATAAAAAAGTTAAATATAATTTTTTACAAACCTGTAGCTTTATGAGAATCTTGCTTTTATGTCAGGTCCATTGTTGTTGAAGGTCCTCAGTTCAGATGTTAAGCAGAAATACACCTCCATATTTGCGTATCTTTACCATCTCAATGTTTAGAGTCCCAGGTATTACACACACACAGCTTTATTAATTAAATTATTTAATTAATAAAAAAAAAAAACTAATAGACTCTTAAAAACTTCAAATAAAATTTTAAGTAAATTTGTAGGTGGGAAATGTTTAAAATCTTTCACATACAAAGCTTACAGAGGTCTGTAGTTACACTTTAACTGTGAGAGACAGAATAAACAAAAATCCAGAAAATCACAATGTTTGCAAAATGGATCTTTCTTAGAATCATCTTTACAAAACAAGGTGAGATTTTGCATGGAGCCTCAGAGTGAAAGGAAACTGACCATCATTTTGTGTTTCTTACATTTTCTATTAATTGCCTTCTCACACTGGTGGAGAAATGGCAGAGCTGTTGGCATAATTAACACACCTGACATGTAAAGCCTTCATAAGCTGTGACATCTCATGCCACATGGGAAAAGATCCATAAAACTCTGCGCAAAGCCTTCTCCAGCACATCCCAAAGATTCTCAATGGGGTTAATGGGGTAAAGCCTGATGAATCCTACAGTCAGCTGACCTCATTCTTTGAGCACATGCTGTTGCTGAACCTAGACCTGACCAATTGCAGCAAAACCAGATCATTTCATTGTCTCCACAGCCTTGTACAGTAGGCACTAGGCATGATGGGTGCTTCACTTCACCTGCCTCTCCTCTTCTTACCCGATGCACCCATCACTCTGGAACAGGGTAAATCTGGACACATCAGATCACATGACCTTGCATTGCTTCAGAGTCCAATCATTATGCTTCCCAGCAAATTGAAGCCCTTTTTACGGCTAGCCATACTGATTAGTCCTTTTCCTAAGACCACACAGCTAGTTTAAGTTTCCTTTGCATTGTGCATGTGGAAATGCTCTTACTGTCGTTATAAGACAATAGGGCCCCACTATCCTTTCAGTTTTTAATGATGCGATGGACAGTTCTTAACCCAGTTTTAGTTGTTTCTGCAATCTCCTTAGTTTTCTCTGCTTGATGCATGCCGATGATTCGACCCTCAAACAGACTAACATTTTGTCCACGACAATGGGATGTGTGTTTTGACATGTTTTTTAAGCCACGAGAAGCAAGTCATCACATCAGTTGAGGTTAAATAACTTGTCGACAGCTGAAAGATAATCACCAATGAAGTAATTATCCAATATGAGGCTCGTCCCTTTTTGCTAAGTTACATCCAGTTGGTCACTTTTTTTTTTTGGCCAGACAATGTTTATTCTTGTGCTTTTGACAGAACGTCAGTGCATGTGCAGTTTATTGTAAGAGAATATTGATTTAGGATGTTTTTAAGTCATAAACCATTTTAGGTTACAACAGCAGTTATACTCTTTAAGTTACATCAATTTCTTAAATTAATTACTTGTTTTTTTATTAACTGTTGCACACTCAACAAAAGGTTTTATTTAAGGTTTAATTAGCTGCACTGTATATGTATAAGATAATGTGTTTATTGGCAATAAAACCTTCTAAGCTTGAAATTTGACTAAATGCTTAGTAATAAATTGTTTTGTCTTTTAAAAAGTGTTTAAGCGCTTTCTCGAGATCGGTCGTGTTGCATTAGTTGCCTTCGGGCCCCATGAGGGAAAGCTGGTGGCCATTGTAGATGTCATTGACCAGAACAGGGTAGTTAGTGGAACCATGGAGTTTCTCAGAAAGAACAGAAGGTCATGAAATAGAGTGCAGGATTCCCATGTGGATAAAGGTTCTGAGTAAAGCCATGAATCCCATCAAGCCTCTCGCTCTGCTTAGACTGTCTGGTCCACTGGGTATGTACAAACATGCACAAAGTCTGACATTGCCATGGATGTCTTGTAGTAAATAAATGTTTTGTTGCACAAGGCAAACTACGAAAAGGTCATTTGGGGTTTTAGGTTTATAATGTTGCAAAGCTCATTTGAAACAATCTAGTATTGAAAAAAACACTAAAACACTGAAACTCATTTATAACTAAATAACATTTAACAAAATTTTGTACTTACAGTTGCCTGTTTTTACAGTGTTGTAAGCATTTTCTTATTCTCAAGTGGTTGATAACTTCTGTCCCAATTTCACATGTACTGTCTTAAAAGTGTTTGGGAGAAAGAACTGGGATCTGATGTCATAAAAGCTGCAAGTTTAATATGCAGGTGTATCAATACTACTGTTCATATTGTGTATATCTACATTTTTGGCCTTAAACACACAAAAATTTGCCATGAGATCCATTTATACAAATACGTTTTAATTGTACGTTAAGGGATTTCATTAAAAAATTCTGAATAATAAAAAATATGTGGCTTTATGAGAAAAACCTTGCCTTTGTGTCAGGTTCATTGTTGTTGCAGGTTCTCAGGTCAGACTTCAAGCAGATATACACATCCGTATTTGAGGATGACACAGTGCCTGAGTATCTGTACCATCTCAATGTTCAGACTCCCAGGTATTATACATGCAACAATAATTTAAAAATATAATACAGTGATACCTCAGTTCACGAACGCCTTGACTTTCGACCAAATCGGTATTCGACCAGGAAATTCGAGAAAATTTTGTCTTGGAATCCAAACAAATATTTGGAACTCGAACATCCGAATGTCCGAGATGAGCCGAGTTGAGCGCGCCTTGCTTGCGTCATCAGTGTGAGTGCAGAGAGAGAGTCATGTTTTTTTGGAGAGAGTCACGCTTTGTGGAGAGAGAAACACCCGAAGAGCAGTTACCCTCTGTTTTAATTGAAGAGGACTCCCCTTCAAAACAATAACCATCCCTCTTCCCTCCTCCCTCCACATTCATTCCCTCCAAATGTTGGTACAGGTACAGTAAATAAAACACAATTTACTGTACTGTACATTTAATTTTTTTTTTGTTTTAATAAATACACTTTTATTTCTTATTTCTTGTTGAGACTCATGTTTTTCTACATATTATATACAAATTAGGCCAGTAAATAGGCATTTTCTGGGGCTTGGAATGAATGAATCCAGTTTCCATTATTTCCTATGGGTTTCATTGCTTCGGTTCTCGAACAATTTGGTTCTCGACCGTCCTCCCGGAACGAATTATGTTCGAGAACCGAGGTATCACTGTAATTAGAAACTTTAGTCATTAGAAACTTTAATATTCAGGTTGTTATTGTTGCTGCAACACATGTGGTTCTTATAGTGCAAATTCAGACATGATGTGTATGCTTGTTTGATTTAAACTTAGACAAATTTATAGAAGAATATCATTAGAAAAACAAATTTAGTGACCTGGTCATGAAAGTAAAAATCTTATTTATTTCAGTGTAGAGAAATAAAAACTGAAGCGGTTTGCTCACCATTAACAAGTGGAATAAGTTCTGAGATCAATATTCTGTTATACACAATTCCACAGCTGACATAAATTACCGTCACATCTTTAACCCTGAGGAGGAAGTTTAAAAGGTGCAGTCTGAACAACCAAAATGAACAAAATTTAAAAAACATACTACATACTTGGACAATTACAAAGTAAAGTATTATAGGATCTCTCATATTTTTCCTTGTATTATATTATATTTTGGCTGGATCACGAGTTTTGTTCTTAAATATTTATATTGCATGAAAACAGGAGTAATTGATGACAATTAAGTAATAACACAGTATGATGATGAGGTATTATTATTACCATTTTAGTGGTAAGACCGCATTCAGAAACATGATGATCCCATATGGCTGGCCCCAGCGACCCATGCTTCAACGTATAGGCTTGATCAGCTCTACAATCCCTATATCACTACCGTTCTTGCATCGATGGTCAATCAGGCCGAATTATTCAAGAGCTGTGACCTTACTCACGCACAGACGTTATTGTGAGCGTAAACTTTTAAATTATAGTCTTGTTCTCTTTAACCTTTGAACAGCTGGTTAAAATGATGTAAAAATTTCTAATGTTGACAAACTGCCAGCAGAATAAAATTGTCCACATTTCAGCAGAACTAACTTTTAAATTATTTTTTAGAAATTGTTTAATTCTCAGGGCGGCATGGTGGCTTAGTGGTTTAGAACGTTCGTCTCTCAGCGCGAGGGATTCCCGGTTCGAATCCCCATCTGGGTGGAGTTCCATGTTCTCCCCGTGTCTGCGTGGGTTTCCTCCGGGTTCTCCGGTTTCCTCCCACAGTCCAAAAACATGGATCAAGTCAATTGAACTCTCAAAATTGCCCCAAATAGAGTGTGTCTGTGTGAGTGCGTGTGTGCCCAGCGATGGATTGGCGCCCTGTCCTGGGTCTATCTTCCCAGCACCCGAGACGTTCTCCCCTGGATGGGCATGGGGAACCCCACCGCGACCCTAATAGAGGATAAAGCGGGAGATAATGAATGAATGAATGAATGAATGAATGTTTAATTCTCATCACTATCAGAATGATACAGCAGTGATGTCAGTGCACTTTTCACTTTACTGAGGATCAGATGGACTTTGATGATTTGACTTGCCAAATAAACCATTATTGTTCTGACATAGGGCGGCACGGTGGCTTAGTGGTTAGCACGTTCGCCTCTCAACACTAGGGATTCCTGGTTCGAATCCCCAGCTGGGTGGAGTTTCCATGTTCTCCCCGTGTCCACGTGGGTTTCCTCCGGGTTCTCCGGTTTCCTCCCACAGTCCAAAAACATGGATCAAGTCAATTAAGTTCTCCAAATTGCCCCATGTAGAGTGTGTTTGTGTGAGTGTGTGCCCTGCGACAGATTGGAGCCCTGTCCTGGGTGTATCTGCCCAGCGCCCGAAACGCTCTCCCCTGGATGGGCATGGGGAACCCCCCTGCGACCCTAATATAGTATAAAGCGGAAGATAATGAATGAATGTTCTAACACACTTGGTTCTAATGAACAGAACCTTCATTTCTGATAGACAAACAGGACCTTTAAGCACTTAAATATACATACACATGTATATTAAATATATTTACACATAAAACATTTTTGGCCTACCCATTGTAAGACATGACTCTCTCGCATCTACAAGCTCGCGTTAACCACGCCTCTCACTGGAAGGGGGGCGTAGGATGTCACCTGCGTTTTAATTGACGCCTCTATTTAAGGTGCGCAGGTAATGGGATTTGGCTCGTTGGATCGTTGCAGTTAGCACGCTACTCTGAGTGAGTTTTTCTTCATCCTTATCACTGTTTTCTAGCCCTAGCCTTTGTCAAAGTCTTTATCCCGCTACGCTCTTGCGGCTGCTCCGGAAACTCACCTGCTGCACCCGTGGCTCAGCGTCTCGATGCCCCACGGATCCTGAGGCCTACTCCCTGGTTTTTGTTTTTTCATTTTCAGAAGTTGGACTTCGTTTTCTCTCATTTGTTGCGAAACAAAACTGCTCAATAAAGCACCTTTTTTCTCAACACGAGATTTGGCCTGATCTCTGGGCTCGGGACGTCATGAAACCCATATTTAACAGTGCCAGTTGCTCAAGAAATACAAGAATCCCACTCAGTCTTGATCCTCACAAGTTTCCTCCATTAAAAAAAAAAACAAATACCAGGGGGTTTTGCTGGTTTTGTTTGGGGTTTCAGGCTTAAAAGTCTGTAAAGCTGCTTTGAGGTGCAGCACTGTTGTAAAATGTGCAATATAAAAAGTATTAAATAATCATAACCAATTGGCGACATTTGAAACCCTCTGGTCCCCACTGATCAGCTCCATCACATGATGGGGTTGGCCGGCTGTGGCCTTGTCCTGCGGTATAGCTGGCGGGTGGGTGGGGGGGTGGGGGGTCTTGGGCTTTCAGGGGCTCTTGGGTGGGAGACATTGGCCTCCGCCTTGTGGTCCCTGTGGGCGGGCTGTGGTGGTTGGTAGGGGGGGGGTACGGGCGGTTGCTTTGGCGGTCTGCGGGTGTATATCTGGGGGTCTGTGGTGGCGGGTGCCAGCCTTGTCACGATGGCGGACCTCCCTTATGGGGTCGGGGTGCGGGGCCTTGGGCCCTGGCGCCCGGGGTGGCCTGTCTCGCGGCTGGGTGCCTCGCCGCGCAGGGGGAGTCTAGGATCCCCTGGGCGCTCTGCCACGTGGGGCGATCGGCCTGCGTTGGGGTGTCTGGCTGGCATTACGGGGCTCTGGATGCCTCCCCGGTGGGGGGGGGTCGCGCCCAAGAGAAATACCAGCGGGGACAGTCGAGTACAGATTCAGCGGGGCCAGTTGGGTACAGCGGGGCCTGGGTGTGTGTGTGCACGTGCGGATGTGCATGCGTGGTCGAGTGAGTGAGGGAATATGTGTGTGAATGTGTGGATCTAAACAAGCCAATTGATGTCTATTGTTGTTGTCTGTATGCATGTAGGTATGTATGTTTCTGTTGTGTTTGTGGCATGGACGGGGGGACGCCGGCTGTTTTGGGCCCAGGGCCGGCCTTCTTCGCTCTGTGGTGGGGTGTGTGGGGCTGGGGTGCCTAGTGAGCCGGATGGCCGGCTCTCCTCTTCCGGGAGTTCACTGCCTCCCGGTCTT
Organism: Corydoras sp. C115; assembly: GCA_019802505.1. NCBI lineage: Eukaryota > Metazoa > Chordata > Actinopteri > Siluriformes > Callichthyidae > Corydoras > Corydoras sp. C115. Next base: position 1,763,326 of record JAFMOC010000015.1, on the reverse strand, counting down.
CATCTTGGCACTTCCCCTCCTCCCACCCCAGAAACATTTACATTGCTCATACACTGGTTGGGGGGGGGGGGCACATGTTGCATGGTGTCCCTCCTCTCTTCTCTTCCCCCTACATCATACAGTTCACATCATATCACACATAGGGCCTTGGGGGCGGGTATGCTACGTGGTGGTTGGTGGGTGGGGCTGCTGAGGTGCTCTCCACTGGTCTGCTCACTGATGCCTGTCCCTCAATCTTAATTGCATGTTAGACACTAAGGGCCTTGGGGGGGGCTGTGTGACTGGGTGCTGTTATTCAGTGCTCATGTTACATCGGTCCCCCCAATTTTATTTGCACTGTAGCTTTCAGACACACTTCCACTTTACACATTCACTGCAACACGTTGGGTAGGAGGAGGGGAATGGCGGGTCCTCACACGCCTGGCCCTGTGCACCCTACCTGGGGTGGGGACTGGCTGGCTGCCTCGCTGGGACACTGCAGGCCCAATGCTGGTGTCCCCTGGCTCACGACAGTTGTCCTTATTTGTTAAATGTGTGTGCAGGAGTGTGAGATTGGTGTGTACAATTGGCATGTGCAATTGGGATGAATGAGCACGTATGAATGGGCACTTGTGTGAATGTGAGAGTGTGGACGACGGGTCCTGGATCTGTGGCCTGCTGAGCTCGTCACATTGAGGGATGCTGGGCGTCGCTGTCACCACCCCCTGGGGCTGCGTGTCTGTGTGCCCTGGGGTGTCCGGCTGGGTGTCTTGGCATGGGGTCTGACCTGTTCCCTTGGTGGTGATGTCCTGGGGGTGGTTTGGGCCTCCTTGGTGTGGGGGGGGGCTCTGTTGGGGGTCGGGTCGCTTGCGGGTGCTGGAGCCTTGGGGACCGCATGCTCGGCTCTTGCCGGGGGTGCCGGCCTGGGGGGGAGGGTTGGATGTCTCGTTGCCTCTGGCTCTCCGGGTTCCTGCCCCCTGTCCGTGGGGGCCTCGTCTGGGGTCTCCGTCCTTCCTCCTCTGCGGTGCTTGTGCGGTGGCCATCAGGTTGTGTGGCCTCTGGTCTTCAGGTTCCTGTTGGCCTCGGGTGGTCTGGGTCCCCCTGGTCTTTCCCTATCCGTCACTGGGCCATGGGAACATGGTCGCGGTTTCTTGCCCTCATCATAAATGCATTCCATAACAGGGGCACAAACATACGCACATGAAGAGACACACACAATTTCTAACAATATTAGGAAGTGTGTGTATGTATGTATGTATGTATCTATGTTTGTATATAGGTATGTATGTGTATATAACTGTGTATATATGTACAGTATATAGGAATGTGGGGCGGCACGGTGGCTTAGTGGTTAGCACGTTCGCCTCTCAGCGCTAGGGATTCCCGGTTCGAATCCCCATCTGGGTGGAGTTTCCATGTTCTCCCTGTGTCTGCGTGGGTTTCCTCCGGGTTCTCCGGTTTCCTCCCACAGTCCAAAAACATGGATCAAGTCAATTGAATTCTCAAAATTGCCCCATATAGAGTGTGTCTGTATGAGTGAGTGTGTGCCCAGCGATGTATTGGTGCCCTGTCCTGGGTCTATCTGCCCAGCGCCTGAGACGTTCTCCCCTGGATGGGCATGGGGAACCCCACCGCGACCCTAATAGAGGATAAAAGCGGGAGTTAATGAATGAAAATATAGGAATGTATGTATAGGTTGTTTCTTTTTTCCCCCTCTCTCTCCTTTTCCTCCTCTTTTTTCCCCTGTCATGCAATGGCTGAATAATTCAAATAAATCAAATAAAAGCACAATTAACAGGAATAGGCTACAATAATCTGTAGAAATGTTCCTGTAAAAACATAAAAGCAAACATGTATGGTACATCAGTGCAGTCAGATTACCATTCAGATTGCAAAAGCTACCAGACATGACAGGTTAAAAAAAGTATGAAATAAATAAATATGTGAGTGGTTTTTACATCAAATTGCAGAATATAATTGTAGCTGTTATAATGCACATTGTCTGATGTTCCTTAGGTTATCAGAGGGGCAGGACACTGTGTTTGCTGATCAATCTGAGGAATTCAATCAGGTGCTGCTGAAGATATGCAGAGAAGTAAATAAAACTGAACAAACACTCGCAAAAAGTAAAGAAAGTGGAAATCCAGAAGAGTTAGAGGACAAAGAATAAACAGTTATTCAGTGAACGGCGTCTCCAGAAATACTGTTTTTTCACCTGTATCACAGACATTTCATGTTCACCAGCCAACTGTCACACTCATTCTATTCTCACAGACATGTCAAATTTAGTCATTAAACTGTTATTTAATCCTGAATAGTAAGTGCATAATTTAAAGCTTTAGTTTATATACAATGTAAACCTTTTAACAATAATAAACATTAACATTTGACTTTTACTTTGTACCACAATTTTAAGCAACCTCCATGTACGGGTCTATAAAGTCTCCTAAAGTGTAAATTGTGTTAAAGTCTTGTACATAACAACATCAAACACAAACATATAAGTTCTTGGTACATGTTTGTATGTTAGAGAAAACGATGGCTCCCTCGATCTGCTTAGCTTTTAAAACATTCTTAGTCAGCTTCTTTTAGTTTCAGTGGGCTTTCTCTGACTGTTCGTTAATAATAGAGATGTGATAAAATGTTGAGTAAAAAGAAAAATTCTGTAAGTTGCAAATGATTATTTTATTATTAGTATATTTCAATTAACTAAAATTACAGCAAACGTAATTTAAGCTGCTGAGGATTTCAGTCTAAACAGGGACAGCAGATCAGCTCTTCTGAGAAAATTCCAGTTTCCTTAACCATCGATGCAAATCATATCACTATCCCAATCAGCTGAAAAAAAAAGAACATGATTATTTATGTATGGAAATGCACAAAAATAAAGCCTATTAAAGTTTTTAGAGTACTACTAATTATTTTTTTTAAATGGTTGAATGTTTCCGTATCTGTATTTATTTTGTAGCTGAAAAAGTGATCAAAACATTTGGTAATTATTTAGTTTCTTACCTATTTATTAAAAGAAGCTAATGAGGGATGTTTTAAGAAAATAGTAGTTAATCCACTTTTGAATAGTATGAAGAAGAGGTGAATGATGATTGATTAAATAAAACTACTGAAAACACCAATGTTCATTAAATGGCTTTTTGATACATTCAAATTTAACTGAACTTAAGTGATACTGGTTAAAAATACTCTTTTTTTATAGCAAAACCATAAACAAAGCTAATGCCATGGCAATGAATTCGTAACCAGAAGGTTTTAGCTGTAATTTGACCTAAAGGTAGTTATGTACTCTTTAATTATGATCATGGCATATACTGCTTAATATGGGGTCTGCTCACTGCTGCAAATGTTTATTCATTCATTCATTCATTATCTTCCACTTTGTCCTCTATTAGGGTCGCGGTGGGGTTCCCCATGCCCATCCAGGGGAGAAAGTTTCGGGCGCTGGGCAGATACACCCAGGACAGGGTGCCAATCTATCGCTGGGCACACACTCACTCACACAGACAGACACATACACACTCTATATGGGGCAATTTGAAGAACTCAATTGACTTGATTCATGTTTTTGGACTGTGGGAGGAAACCGGAGAACTTGGAGGAAACCCACGCAGAAACGGGGAGAACATGGAAACTCCACCCAGATGGGGATTCGAACCGGGAAACCCTAGCGCTGAGAGGCGAACGTGCTAACCACTAAGCCACCGTGCCACCCTTTGCTGCTAATTTAATAATTTCAAATGATATTTACCTCCGAAAACCTTCACTTCACAGAGTGTAAGTATAGCTTTAGATCCAGGTACAAAAATGTTTACAAATTTGCCTTTAGTGGGAGGAAAAGTGTATGTTGCTGTAGCTCCATCTTGCGGAGCGTTTATAGTAGCAACTCTAGAAAACAAGAGGAAAAAAGGAAAAAAGAGATGCAATAAAACAGTGTTTTGTAAAATTTTACACACAGCTTCACCCTATTTACATGTAAACACAATGTATGGATCTGCAATCGATCACATCCAATTCATAAATTTTGTTATAAAAATAATTTTACTGGTCTGTATAAAAAATGGATTCATTTAATCTTACAGTTATTTGTAAGATAAGGTAGAGGTGCTGAATATTACAAAGGGTGGCTTAAAATAAATGTTTCAAAATTCCAAAAGTGATCACCAAACCTGTTAACAAAGTAATTATGCATTTACACATATAAAGCACATACAGGAAGAACATAAAAGGCTACAAAAAATGTATTACCGGCAGTTCTTATTTATGTATCTTAAAAAATCTTACAGTTTGTTGTTATTGCCGTTGTTAACAAGACTGTCACCAATCAGAATATGAGCTCCATTCAAGCGAAATCCACAGCAGTCTCCACGATTAGTAATGACCACTCTACTTATGGCATATTTTTTTGGTAGCTGCAGTCTCCACCAGGGGTTATCCTCAATTGCTGTGTGAGTGCATGAATTTTTCCAGTAGTCTGGGTTACTGTTGCCATCAATAGCATTCTTAGCCTTTCCCCGGTAATCGTATAATGATGACTGTACAGCCTTGGCTCCAAGTGCCAGGTTTACTGTACAGATACAAACAAAAAACAAACAAAGAAATTATTCAATGTAAAAGAGGGATAAAGAAATCAAAATTATTAACAAGATCACATAATGGCTAAAATTTTTTTTTTTTTTTAAGTAAATAAATTGTATTATTTCTAAACCAACATAAGGATATTTACCTCCATATACCTGCACCTCACACAGTGTGAGAATAGCTTTGACTCCAGGTAGGTAAATGTTAACAAAGCGACCTTCAGTAGGAGTAAACGTGTATGTTCCCGTAGCTCCACTCTGCAGAGATGTTATAGTAGCAACGCTGGGAAATAAAACAATAAGGAAAGTTTTACTGATCAGGACATAGCAGTTTTACTAATGTAATCTTCTTCTTAACCATAACAGACAAGACTAGTATCTGAACAAGAGGTTTAGTCACATTTCTGTGGTCTTATTTCCCATAAAATTACTTACAGTGTGTTAAAATTGCCATGTTTCTGGTGACTGTAACCTATACGAATCTGAGCGCCATTTAAGCGAGATGCACAGCAGTCTCCGCGATTAGTGATGACCACTTTATTTATGATGTACGCTTCTGGTAGCTCCAGTCTCCACCATGGATTATCTTCAATTGCTGTGTGAGTGCATGAATTCTTCATGTAGTTTGGGTTTCTGTTGCCATCAATAGCATTCACAGCATTTCCAAGATGATTGTATACTGATGACTGCACAGCTTTGGCTCCAAGTGCCAGATTTTCTGCACAAATCAATACGACAAATCAAAAAGCTGATGAAATATCAAACAAACAAGAGTATATACAGTGGCTTGAAGTATTCATACCCCTTGAAGAATTTTTTTTTCTTCTTTTACATTTTGTCCCCTAACAACCACAAAACAATTTTGTTAAGTGGTATGGAATTAATACATGGTTTTCAAATTTTTATGAAATAAAAATCTGAATAATGTGGTGTGCAAAAGTATTCAGCCTCTTCACTCTGATAACTCTTAATAAAATTAAGTGCAAACAGTTGCCTTCAGTCACTTAATTAGTTAATCATGTAGTAATTTAGTCTCAGTATAAATACTTTTTGGCCTAAATTCAAAATTCAAATTCATAACAATGAGCCAAGTAATACACTGAAAGTTAAAAAAAAAAAAAAAGTAAATGATAAATCATGTAGCAAAACAGACAAAAAAAAAAAACATATGCAGAGAGTCACTAAAATGATTAAAAACACTAAGTTTATTTTAATTATGGAACATCGTTAAAGTAGCTGTTCATCATCTTAGATCAGTAGCTATGTAGAGGCTTCTGTGTAGTTTGTTTGACTGGAGCTACTTGTTTGTATTTGTTTGTATTGTTTTCAGGCATTTCTGTACTTACCTGCAGAATTGGTATGCATCTGAGGCAAAAGTGTAAAAAACACTACAAGATGTAGCAGCATCATCTTTCCTAAATGGTAGAACAATGTGTTTCATAAATAAACATGACAAAAAAATTGCAATTAGGAAACATACCCAATAAAGGTTTAAAAATCAGCTGATGAAATGCTTTTTTATATTTAACAGAAACATATTTTGCCATTTAATAATAATTACATTTAGTGTGTAGTCTTACAAATAAATGCCACAGCTGTGCCATACTGATCAGTTCCATGTGATTACTGGTTTTAATATAAAATAAAATGTTAACCTGTTTTATTTAGTTTTTAATGAAAAAACATCTCCATGATTCTTTAATGATGTGTAAATTGTGCAGGAGCTTCTTACCTTTGTTAACGTAATAAAGTTGTAGGACTGCTTTGTACCGCTGATCTCAATCATTTATAGCTCTGTTTGGTCACACCCAAATAGACTTGACAAACTTTACTCTGTCAACATCTATCCATCCACCCATTATCTTCCACTTTATCCTCTATTAGGGTCACGGGGTTGTTCCCCATGCCCATCCAGGGGAGAATGTCTTGGGTACTGGGCAGATACACCAAGGACAGGGCGCCAATCTATCGCTGGGCACACACTCACTCACAAAGACACACTCTATATGGGGCAATTTGGAGAATTCAATTGACTTGATCCATGTTTTTGGACTGTGGGAGGAAACCGGAGAACCCGCAGGAAACCCATGTGGACACGGGGAGAACATCGAAATTCCACCCAGATGGGGATTCAAAAAGGGAATCACTAGCGCTGAGAGGCAAACGTGTTGACCACTAAGCCACCGTGCCGCCCACTCGGTCACCATGAAACAGAAATATAAAAGAAAGAAGACAGGGGAAAAAATCATGAATGAATTAAACGAAAAGTTTTAGCAGTTATGAATTTACTGTATATTGAACTGTGTGTCATTTTAGTGAATATTGGACAGACCTGGTCTAGACTAGTAGCCAAGGTGGAGCAGAATGTGCTGAATGCAGTGTTAGTATCATGGGTTGAAAAGTTGATTGATGCAAGGTGTATTAGAAAGATTGCTAAGATTACAACATGGCTGTGTGGTTTAGGGGATGATTGAGGAAGGTGAAACAGAGGACTGAAGAAAAAAAGTGATCTGGCTCATGAAGCGGAATGATGTGGAGATCAGAAGTGACAAAAGAGTGCATCCTAGATGTAAGATTGGCCATACAGTCTCTGACAAGGTCAGGCAGTTCCTGTTAGGCAGTTACTTGATGAGAAGTAAGATTTGTGTAATATTACTGATAATAATATTTCCACTGTGGTCTAGATATAATCACACATTTAAACTGCTTATTCAGCACTTAGTATTTCAAATCTCATTCTGAAAACCATGTTCATTCTAAGCTTGAACTTTGCTATGAGCTTTACTAAAGCTGGTTATTTGGATGTGCTGGAATGTGTTGGAACACAGTGGAACATTTTTGGTTCTTACGTAATGCAATAACCTTAAGGTCAAATAATTAACATTAGAGAATACATTACTGCATATTGCACATTAGAGATAATCTAATTGTTAGCAGGTAAATTAAACATACTTAATTGCTCCCAGGTATAAATAGGTTTTATTTGAATGTCTGTGTTTACAACTGTTATCGATTGTCCGTCTTTCCCCGGAAAAGGGCGGCTACGCGGAGGAATTGCGTACGACCGCTCGCGCCTAGTGAGCGCTTTCCGGGTACCGACCACGCGAGGAATAATGCATGTGTCGGTCCACGGAAGCACTCCCACGAATACGACCTGCGCAGAGAAGATGGGCAGCGCCGTACCATGGTTGAATGCGGAAGGAGAGTCCAGAAAAACACCGGGATAAAATCCAAAATCTAATTTATTAAAAATTGGTGACGGGACACCAACAGAAAGGGGGGAACAGAACAAACACAATAACATTGGGTATAAAAACCACAAAACAAAGACGTGCGCCGACTTAAAGGAAAACGGAAACTAAATAATAAACCAACTAATCACGTGCACAAAACAAACCAATCACCCAGCTAAGACAATTAAGGACAGGTGCCCCAGGCACCTGTAACAACAACCTGTCCATTGAAAATGAAAACAAATTAGCTTTTTACATAAGATATTTCTTTACATGTGCAATGCTTTTAACCTTTTCAACTTCTTAAAAGCAATCTGTAGAGATAATGCTGACTCTGTCCTATTACCAAGCTCAAGCCATTTTTCTGAGATAACACCAGGCATATCTTTTGTGTTTGGTTCAACAACAGGGTGTCCTGTAATGCAAGTTTTATATATAAAATATATAAAAATGTAACAAAATCAAATAATGTGTGATGTCTGTTAATAAATTACTTTAAAAATCAATGAGTTTTTGAGGCTTATTCCTCTCTTATTCAATTTGTGGACAACAGTGTCTTTGTTCATAGATTGCAATTAGAAGTTCAGAATAATTAAAAAAAAAAGTTAAATATAAATAATTTTTACAAACCTGTAGCTTCATGAGAATCTTGCCTTTATGTCAGGTCCATTGTTGAAGGTCCTCAGTTCAGACGTTAAGCAGAAATACACCTCCATATTTGCGTATCTTTACCATCTCATTGTTTAGAGCCCCAGGTATTACACACACAGCTTTAATTAAAAAATAACCAATAAGTCTTAAAGTCTTAAAAACTTCAAATAAAAGTTTAAGTAAATTTTTAGGTGGAAACCGATTAAAATCTTTCACATACAAAGCTTAGAGAGGTCTGTAGTTACACTTTAACTGTGAGAGACAGAATAAAAAAATCCAGAAAATTACAATGTTTGCAAAATGGATCTTTCTCAGAATCATCTTTACAAAACGAGGTGAGATTTTGCATGGAGCCTCAGACTGAAAGGAAACTGACAATTATTTTGTGTTTCTTACATTTTCTATTAATTGCCTTCTCACACTGGTGGAGAAATGGCAGAGCCATTGGCATAATTAACACACCTGACATGTAAAGCCTTCATAAGCTGTGACATCTCATGCCACAGGGGAAAAGATCCATAGAACAAGAGGAGCGGGACTTGCAGAAATAACATCAGCCTACATTTGTATTTTAATGCATTTTAAATACAGTGTTAATAATGCCCGTTCCTGTGTGTGATAAATCCTGACGTAATTGTAATAAAATTAAACAATTATATGTTATTTTTGCTTGATTAAAATGAGTTAAAAATCATCTTCAGCAAAATTTGTCAAGGATTAATTGTCTTTAGTTCTTATTAATTAAAACAGCAAAATTGCTGTTTTAAGCAAATAAAAATTAAGCAATATTGTTAAATAGTATGTTTATAGTAACTTATTTCTATGAAAACCATAAACAAAGCCACTCCTAGCTCATTAATGTCACATTGTTAATCTGAATCTTTTAGTTCTAGCTTGGCTTGTGAGCAAAGCTAATTAAGGAACTCAACTTGTGTTCATGGCTTATGGCTGGATAAGGGTGTCTGGTTAATGTTATATGTTTGTACCAATAATATTTGTTCAAAAATTGTTAAATTTTTACCTCCAAATACCTTCACCCCACATAGTGAGAGAGTAGCTATAAATCCAGGTAAAAATATGTTAAGTCGACCTTTATTGGTAAATGTGTATGTTCCTGTAGCGCCGCACTGCAGAGAGGTTAGAGTAGCAACTCTGGAAAAAAAGACTTAATAATTAAAAACACATTTCCACTTTTTTAATGCTCTGTATGAACTTCTGTTTACTTTTTTTCCCAATCATTTTTAGCATCAGGTTCTGTGTTCAAAGTGTTAAAAAAAAGGAGATAATTTAATATCACAGGATAATTAAAATTAGATAACCAAATCTCATTATCTTTTGCCTTATTCTCCATTTATTCATTTTAAAAGCCCTCAAAAAGCCCTTTAAAAAGCCCTCTAGTTTATTCTTCTTAAGCTGAATTGGTGCGATTAATACAGCTTCAACCACTTAACATACAGAACCCATTCCAAACATCGTTATATAGGTAATGATGACCTGTGCTATGTATTTTTGGAGTTTGTGTCATTAACATCCTCTTTCTAATGGTGGCTGAAGCAATAGGTGAAAGATTTGCTGAGTTATGAGGTGGTGAGGCTGCTGATGTTAGCATTAGCACCTCACCGCCGAATCTGCTCTAAATTACAACTTAGTTCGCTCATAAAGTCCAAATAAGTGACTGTGTTTGTTTGTAGAGTTAGTTGTGAACTGATGTCCGGTTGGCATTAGGTTTGCCACCCGTCCAGTAAATAGTGGAATTGTCCAGTATTCAACACGTTTATGAGAATTGTGATTTTTAAATTTTGACCCGTATGACTAAACTCAAGTAAATAAAGACTACGCCACTCCCTGATTATATAGGGTGGGAGAACCCTATTTAATTATACTGTTCCCTGCAACGGTTCACTCAAACGATCACACAGCTGCTGAATACAATAACTTTATTTAAAACAAAATTAACCAAATGTCAATTACACATTTATACGTTTCCCCTTAGAAAGCTCTAGAATTTCAGTCAAAAATATAAAACATGAAGCATGTACTGCGAGTAAAAGCCACAACTCATAGTCCAGTATAGAAATAATAACCACAATCAATATATTATTAAATTTTGATCTTCCCACCCAGGTATCTATTTCCACACCAAAAATCTCAATTGTTGTTCACCCAAACCACCACACATGAACTGGGCTTGAAGTTGGCTTACACACCCGTCTGACAGCAACAATCTAAAACAGAAAAGAAAGGTTACAAACACTTCCAATATTTAAAACAGAGCTCTAAACCATTCATTGCAATTAATACCTGGTCTTCATTAAAAATAGGACATTAATACACAACTTAAACTCAAACAGACCATCAATTCTCATCACACTGAAAAAACAAAATCAAATATATAAAACATGAGTAACAACAAAATAAAATAGTGAGAAAATAGAAAAACAGTGAAAAATAATAATAAAAAATCAACTGAGAAAAACAGTGGCTACATCCTATGCTGGCCACTAATCATTCCTATAAAGAGACTAAATTAATATTAATACAATTTCCAATATTAAAAAGCAATTTCCTCAAACCTGCATTCTACACACTCTTCCACAGGCCCTGGTTTCCCTGGATAACTAAACATTATTTAATTAAAATACAACCACTGGGGCCGACAACAAACAACCAAGTCGTATTGAGCCACCCTATTATAAGGATCAACAGCCCCACAATCTACAGTCATTAACCAACATTGCTAAAAAGCATCGCTACCTGTAACTCCACTCCTCTCTCCAATATTACTGACGGAATACCCAGAACAAATCCTCAGTACTGCATTCAGCTACAGGATAAATAAACAGCCAATTGAGCCAACCCAGAGAAATATCAGCTACTCATGCACTTTAAATAAGCAACCACTAAGGAGTTGACATACCGTATCTCCTGCGTTTGAATCTCACACACCACAAGCAAAGAATTAAAGTCGGAAACTCGAGACTAGCTTTCTGAGTACACTTCTCAAAGATGCCGGCACGCTATGGATCCCTAGGGAGTTCAATATATTCATTCATTCATTATCTCCCGCTTTATCCTCTATTAAGGTCGCGGTGGGATTCCCCATGCCCATCCAGGGGAGAATGTTTTGGGCGCTGGGCAGATAGACCCAGGACAGGGCGCCAATCCATCACTGGGCACACACTCACTCACACAGACACATTCTATATGGGGCAATTTGGAGAATTCAATTGACTTGATCCATGTTTTTGGACTGTGGGAGGAAACCGGAGAACCCGGAGGAAACCCACGCAGACACGGGGAGAACATGGAAACTCCACCCAGATGGGGATTCGAACCGGAAATCCCTAGCGCTGAGAGGCGAACGTGCTAATCACTAAGCCACCGTGCCGCCAGCTCAATATATATTCGCATTAATTACTCTAGAGGCAGTGCTTCCTGCTAGGTCCTAATGCCCCTCTGATTTCTTTCCCTACTGGGACCTTATGTCCCACAAGCTACACAAAAAAATCTTTCAGTCATTTGAGACTAATACTCTATGAAACATTATGATTGAGATTATACACTGCCTGGACAAGAAGTCACCACCAAAAAAAAGGAGTGACACTAATATTTTGTTGGATTGAGCTTGACTGCTGCGCAAAGCCTTCTCCAGCACATCCCAATGATTCTCAATGGGGTTAAGGTCTGGACTCTGTGGTGGCCAATCCATGTGTGAGTGATGTCCCATACTCCCTGAACCACTGTCTTACAATTTGAGCCTGATGAATTCTATAGTCAGCTGACCTCATTCTTTGAGCACATGATGTTACTGAACCTAGACCTGACCAATTGCAGCAAAACCAGATCATGGCACCTCCAGAAGCTTGTACAGTAGACACTAGGCATGAATTGTGCATCACTTCACCTGCCTCTCCTCTTCTTATGCTGATGTGCCCATCACTCTGGAACAGGTTAAATCTGGACACATCAGATCACATGACCTTACATTGCTTCAGAGTCCAATCATTATGCTTCCCAGCAAATTGAAGCCCTTTTTACTGTTAGCTATAGGTCACACAGCTGTTCTCTCCCAATCCCTTGAGTTTCCTTCGCATTGTGCATGTGGAAATGCTCTTACTGTTGTTATAAGATGATGAGGCCCTACTATCCTTCCAGTTTTAAATGATGCGATGGACAGTTCTTAACACAATTTTAGTTGTTTCTGCAATCTCATTAGTTTTCTCTGCTTGATGCATGCCGATGATTCGACGTTTCTCAAACAGACTAACGTTTTGTCCACGAACATGGGATGTGTGTTTTGACATGGTTGTTTAAGACATGAGAAGCAATTCATCACACCAGTTGGGGTTAAATAACTTGTTGCCAGCTGAAAGATAATCGCCCATGCAGTAATTATCCAATAGGAGGCTTTTCGCTTTTTGCTAAGTTACATCCAGTTGGTCACTTTTTTTTTTTTTTTGGCCAGGCAATGTTTATGCTTGTGCTTTTGACAGAACGTCAGTGCATGTGCAGCTTATTTAAAGAGAATATTGATTTAGGATGTTTTGTTTTTACGTCATAAACCCTTTAGGTTACAACAGCAGTTATACTCTTGAAGTTACATCAATTTCTTAAATTAATTAGTTGTTCTTTTTATTAATTGTTGCATACTCAACAAAATATTTTATTTAAGTGTGGCCCGTATGAGTAAAACCAAGTAGATTTCGACTACTGAGCTTTGGCTCCAAGTGCCAGATTTTCTGCACAAATCAATACGACAACTCATAAAGCTGATGAAATATTAAACACACAAGAGTATATACAGTGGCTTGAACAAGTATTCATACCCCTTATCAGTATTCATACCCCTTAAATTTTTTTTTTTTACTTTTACATTTTGAATACTTTTTAATACATGGTTTTCATTTTTATGAAATAAAAATCAAAAGATTCACTCTGATAACTCTTAATAAAATCCAGTGCAATCAGTTGCCTTCAGTGACTTAATTAGGTAATCATGCAGTAATTTAGTCTCAGTATGAATACTTTTAGGCATAAATTCAGAATTCATCACAATGAGCCAAGTAATACACTGAAAGTAAAAAAAATAAAGTACATGATAAATCAGGTAGCAAAACAGACAAAAATAAAACATATGCAGAGAGTCATCACTAAAATGATTACAAACACTAAGTTTATTTTAATTATGGAACATCGTTAAAGTAGCTATGCATCATCTTAGATCAGTAGCTATGTAGAGGCTTCTGTGTAGTTTGTTTGACTGGAGCTACTTGTTTGTATTTATTTAGTGTTTTCAGGTATTTCTGTACTTACCTGCAGAATTGTTATGCATCTGAGGCAAAAGTGTAAAAAAACACTACAAGATGTAGCAGCATCATCTTTCCTAAATGGCAGAACAATGTGTTCCATAAATAAACATACCCAATAAAGGTTTAAAAATCAGCTGATGAAATCATTTTTTATATTTAACAGAAACAAATTTTGCCATTTAATAATAATTACATTTCGTGTGTAGTCTTGCAAATAAATGCCCCTTTTACAGCTGTGCCATACTAATCAGTTCCATGTGATGGATTTTGAAATTACTGGTTTTAATATAAAAGAAAATGTTAACCTGTTTTATTTAGTTTTTAAGGAAAAAACATCTAAAAAGTTGGCCTATGCAGGATGCTACTGCGGAGCATTAAAATCTTTTTTACTTTATATTAATTTAGCAATTTAACATTGTTTCATTTTTATTTAGCCACAAAATTTAAGTTTTTAATACACCAGTGTACATCTGGCCTATCCAAATTATTATGCATCATTTCCTAATGATAATAATAAAATAAATAAAAATCTAACTATTAACAAGTCACAGAACAAAACAAGTCACAGAACAAAACACAGAAAAAACAATGATACAGTGCATCCGGAAAGTATTCACAGCACTTCACTTTTTCCACATTTTCTTACATTACTGTAAGAAATTACAATGTTATTCCAAATTGTATTACATTAATCTCTTTCCTCAAAATTCTACACAAAATACCCCATTATGAACATGTGAAAAAAGTTTTATTGAGAGTTTTAAAATTTTTTTAAAAATAAAAAACTAAGAAATCACATTTACATAAGAATTCACAGCGTTCGCCATGAAGCTCAAAATTGAGCTCAGGTGCATCCTGTTTCCACTGATCATCCTTGAGATGTTTCTACAGCTTAAATGGAGTCCACCTGTGGTAAATCCAGTTGATTGGACATGATTTGGAAAGGCACACACCTGTCTATATAAGGTTCCACAGTTGACTGCATGTCAGAGGGCAAACATGAAGCAACATGAAGTCAAAGGAATTGTCTGTAGACCTCCGAGACAAAATTGTCTCGAGGCACAAATCTGGGGAAGGATACAGAAAAATTTCTGCTGCTTTGAAGGTCCCAATGAGCACGGTGGCCTCCATCATTCTTAAATGGAAGACGTTTGGAACCACCAGGACTCTTCCTAGAGCTGGCCGGTCGTCTAAATTGAGCGATCGGGGGAGAAGGGCCTTGGTCAGGGAGGTGACCAAGAACCCGATGATTACTCTGTCAGAGCTCCAGCGTTCCTCCATGGAGAGAGGAGAACCTTGCAGAGGGAAAACCATATCTGCAGCAATCCACCAATCAGGCCTTTATGGCAGTGGCCAGGCAAAAGCCACTGCTTAGTAAACGGCACAAGGCAGCCCATTTGGAATTTGCCAAAAGGCACCTGAAGGACTCTCCGACCATGAGAAACAAAATTCTCTGGTCTGATGAGACAAAGATTGGACTATTTGGTGTGAATGCCAGGTGTCATGTTTGGAGGAAACCAGGCACTGCTCATCACGAGGCCAATACCATCCCTACAGTCAAGCATGGTTTTGGCAGCATCATGCTATGGGGATGTTTTTCAGCAGCAGGAACTGGCAGACTAGTCAGGATAGAGGGAAAGCTGAATGCAGCAATGTACAGAGACATCCTGGATGAAAACTCCAGAGTGCTCTTGACCTCAGGCTGGGGCGAAGGTTAATTTTTCAGCAGGACAACGACCCGAAACACACAGCAAAGATCTCAAAGGAGTGGCTTCAGGACCACTCTGTGAATGTTCTGGAGTGGCCCAGCCCAGCCAGACTTGAATCCGATTGAACATCTCTGGAGAGATCTGAAAATGGCTGTGCACAGACATCTCCCATCCAACCTGATGGAGCTTCAAAGGTACTGCAAAGAAGAATGGGCAAAACTGCCTAAAGATAGTGTGCTAAGCTTGTGAGCATATATCAAAAAGACTTGGGGCTGTAGTTCCTGCTAAGGTGGTTCTACAAAGTATTAAGCAAAGGCTGTGAATACTTATGTAAATATGATTTCTTTGTTTTTTATTTTAATAAATTTTCAAAACTCTCAAGAAAACTTTTTTCACATGGTCATAATGGGGTAGTGAGAACCTTGCAGAGGGAAATTTAATACATTTGAAATCTGCAGCAAAATGTGGAAAAATGAAGCGCTTTAATACAGTGGCCGGATGCAAAGTAGACTGCTTCAGTAAGAAAGCACAAATCAAACATTTATTGTCTTCAAAACAATGACATAAATTACATTTGCATAAATTTTATCAATACATCAAACCAACATCCCGCTGTTCTCTGTAATAGGCAATTAAAAAATTCCATGATTCTTTAATGATGTGTAAATTGTGCAGAACCATTGTTATCGTAACAATGTTGTAGGACTGTTTTATCCTCTATTAGGGTCGCGGGGTTGTTCCCCATGCCCATCCAGGGGAGAGTGTCTTGGGTGCTGGGCAGATACACCAACGACAGGGTGCAATCTATTGCTGGGCACACACTCACTCACACAGCCACACTCTATATGGGGCAATTGGGAGAATTCAATTGACTTGATCCATGTTTTTGGACTGTGGGAGGAAACCGGAGAACCCACAGGAAACCCATATGGACACGGGAGAACATGGAAACTCCACCCAGATGGGTATTCATAAAGGGAATCCCTAGCGCTGAGAGGCGAACGTGCTAACCACTAAGCAACCTTGCCGCCCACTTGGTCAACATGAAGCAGAAATATAAAAGAAAGAAGACAGGGGAGAAAATCATGAATGAATTAAATGAAAAGTTTTAGCAGTTATTATGAATTTACTGTATATAGAACTGTGTCTTTTTAGTGAATATTGGACAGACCTGGTCTAGACAAATAGCCATGGGATGAAAAGTTGATTGATGCAAGGTGTATTAGAAAGGGTGCTAAGATTACAACATAGGAGATGATTGAGGAAGGTGAAACAGAGGACTGAAGAAAAAAGTGATCTGACTCATGAAGCGGAATGATGTGGAGATCAAAAGTGACAAAAGAGTACATCCTAGATGTAAGATTGGCCATACAGTCTCTGACAAGGTCAGGCAGTTCCTGTTAGGCAGTTGCTTGATGAGAAGTAAGATTTGTGTAATATTACTGATAATAATATTTCCACTGTGTCTAGATAGATCACATATTTAAACTGCTTATTCAGTAGTATATATATATATATATATATATATATATATATATATATATATATATATATATATATATATATATGTCACGAGCACCTGCTGCACCTGTCCCTCATTTTCGGTTCTCATTATCTCACTTGGGTGATTGGTTGTTTTTGTCACGTGTTTAGTTGGGTTTCCTATTTAATCTGTTTTCACCCGTAAGTCTGAGCACGTCTTTGGTTTGTGGTTACTATACCCGACGTTACGTTCTGTTTTGTTATCCCCGTTCTGTTGGTGCTTCGGCACCATCTTCTAATAAATTCTGTTTTGGATTTTATCCCGGTGTTCCAGTCGCCTCCTTCCCGCATTCCTGCCACGGTGTGTCGCTGCGCTGGCGTTCCGCGCAAGTCACATCCGTGGGAGCGTCTCCCTCTGTCTAGACCGGCGGACGGGGTGGTCTACGCGTCGCCGGATCCCGGGAGACGCTCATCTATGCGCGAGCGGCGTCCGCGATGTTCGGCGGACCCGCTCAACTCTGGGGGATTACGGACAGTTCTTGATAGAAAGACGTGCCGAACATCGGAGGCTACTGGACACCTGGGGTCTCCCAACATGTGTTGAGAACCAGACGCTGAACCACCGATCCGACCGAGTCCGAGGGCCGGGGACCGCCAGCGGCAGAGCCCGGCTACCGGAGGGCGGCAGTCGTTGAGTCGGGACCGACTGAGGCCGTTCGCCATCGGTCCCGAGCACCAGAGGCCGCCCATTTCGGACTCGGGGCACCAGGAGGTGCATGCCCCAGCCTCGCAGCCAGAGGACGTCGATCTGCGCTGCGAGAGGACGCGTCTTCGCTGTCAGCTGGGAGCAACCGGCTGGTTACAGCCCGAGGGACTTGTTACCCCCCCCGTTTGTTATTTTCTGCGTGCATTTATTATTGTTATTATTTTTGTTCTTTTGGTTTGGGTCGCTTTCCCTTTTGCGCGACCCTTGGGGTGGGGGTATGTCACGAGCACCTGCTGCACCTGTCCCTCGTTTTCGGTTCTCATTATCTCACTTGGGTGATTGGTTGTTTTTGTCACGTGTTTAGTTGGGTTTCCTATTTAATCTGTTTTCACCCGTAAGTCTGAGCACGTCTTTGGTTTGTGGTTACTATACCCGACGTTACGTTACGTTTTGTTATCCCCGTTCTGTTGGTGCTTCGGCA
The DNA here is from genome assembly GCA_019802505.1 of Corydoras sp. C115. Taxonomy (NCBI): domain Eukaryota; kingdom Metazoa; phylum Chordata; class Actinopteri; order Siluriformes; family Callichthyidae; genus Corydoras; species Corydoras sp. C115. The sequence goes on along the minus strand of JAFMOC010000015.1, from coordinate 1,745,187 downwards.
CCATCTTCTAATAAATTCTGTTTTGGATTTTATCCCGGTGTTCCAGTCGCCTCCTTCCCGCATTCCTGCCACGGTGTGTCACTGCGCTGGCGTTCCGCGCAGGTCACATCCGTGGGAGCGTCTCCCTCTGTCTAGACCGGCGGACGCGGTGGTCTACGCGTCGCCGCATCCCGGGAGACGCTCATCTATGCGCGAGCGGCGTCCGCGTTGTCCGGCGGACCCGCTCAACTCTGGGGGATTCAGGACAGTTCTTGACAGAAAGACATGCCCAACATCGGAGGCTACTGGACACCTGGGGTCTCCCAACGTGTGTTGAGAACCGGACGCTGAACCACCGATCTGACCGGGTCCGAGGGCCGGGGACCGCCAGCGGCAGAGCCCGGCTACCGGAGGGCGGCAGTCGTTGAGTCGGGACCGACTGAGGCCGTTCGCCATCGGTCCTGAGCACCAGAGGCCGCCCATTTCGGACTCGGGGCACCAGGAGGTGCATGCCCCAGACTCGCAGCCAGAGGACGTCGATCTGCGCTGCGAGAGGATGCGTCTACGCTGTCAGCTGGGAGCAACCGGCTGGTTACAGCCCGAGGGACTTGTTACCCCCCCCCCCCCCCCGTTTGTTATTTTCCGCATGCATTTATTATTGTTATTATTTTTGTTCTTTTGGTTTGGGTCGCTTTTTCCCTTTGGCGCGACCCTTGGGGTGGGGGTATGTCACGCCTTAACGCGCTGAAGGGAGCCAGGCACACAGGTAGCAGAATCAAAGGGATTTATTAAAGGTGTAGGGACACCAAAAAACACAGAGGTAAAAACGCGAGCGAACATAAACCTACGACGTGCACGGAGGAAGGGGAACACTGGAAATAAATACACACAGACACCCGACCACGTGCACAAAACAAACCAATGAAAGGAAAGAGTTAATTAACTAAACTAACGACCATGAACAGAGTTAATTAACTCAAAGAACAGAACAACAGAAGAACAGGTTCCCTAGGCACCTGTTACACATGGTTATCAGTATAGAATTGAAAAAAGAGTTGAAAAAACTCCAGAAAGCTGCACCTGCTGCAAAAAAAAGTCTTGAGCAAATCTTAATAAACATGTTTTCTCTAAATAACATGTAATAAATCTAAATAACATGTTTTGTCTTCAGTGCTTCACTTTTAAATTAATATGTATTTTATCTTGTTAAAAGGAGAGAATAGTTTTTTTCCTTGTCTAACCACAATTCAGCAACATGGTTAAAATATTTACGATTCAAGACATTATCCCACTTAAAATCAAGTGTGTTCAAATAACACCTACACTATATACATATAATAAAATCCCTTGATAAATGTACTTTTTTACTTTGTTAGTGTGTGATGTCAAATTTTTTTGGGGCAGGGGGAACAGGCATAAATACAATCAACTATTTCAAAGAAGTTTAATGTGTATGCATTACAATATTTTTTGGCCACATATGTGTCCACTTGTTCTATTTTCATTTTTTTTAAAGGTGCAATAAAAACTTGCAAGAAAGAAAGTTAGAAAAATCTCTAATCAAAGCAAATAAAAACAGTTTAATCATTGATGGGGTAATTTTATGATCTAACAAGCTAATCTTTTTATTTTACAGTAAAACATGCAGCACAGCAAATAGTTGTCTTGGTAAAACCAGTCTGTTTATAATAAATCTGCTACTTCAGTTTGTTTTGGTGTGTAACTGCCTGTGCCATCAAAACAGATTTGAGTACTTAAACCAAAGTGCCTGAAATTGCCTACACAAAACAAAAAAAAGAAAGTTATGAAAACTTGATCTTACACAGTTTAATCCATAAATACCCCCCTCCCCATGTACTTCACAAGAATGGGTGGTAGTTCAGTGGTTAGGGTGTTGGGCTATCAATCTGAAGGTTGGTGGTTCAAAAAAAAATAAAAAAAGCGTCTGCTAAATGACCAAATGTAATGTAATTGTAAGTATTTAGACACCATAGAACCTGGGTGCATCATGTCTGCCACATTTCAAATATCATTTGAGGTAAGAGGTCACATCAGCACTGTGGTTTCACTATTTATGAAAAATATCTATTTGTTGTAAATTCCTAACACTTGGAAAGAGCTAACTCAGCTTTCTGACATTTTGTATGTCTTAACTTGATCACATAAAAAATGTTCATTACTTGAATGTTTATTGTTCATTACTTGAATGTTTATTGTTCATTACTTGAAAGTTTATTGTTCATTACTTGAATGTTTATTGTTTACTGTACTGTGTATCGTCCTGTATTTATTGTAATCCTTATGTTTGTACATGTGCACTTTGTGTTGGCTGTTATATGTAGCACCTTGTTCCGGGGGAACGCTGTCTCGTTCCACATATATTGCACTGTGCTTTATATTGTGGAACGGCTTACAATCCAGTAGGTCATCCAGAGAGTTAGCATGAACTACTCTTTGCTTTCTCTATGTAAAACTCATGCTAACATACACCTAGAAATAAAAAATATATATATAATTTCTAAATTATTGATATTGACTAATGTTCAAGCTTGCAATTTTTTTTTACGTCAAGGTTTCACATGATGTAAACAATTAAAGAAATCCTATAGACAATCCAGTACTAAACTCATTCATTCATTATCTCCCGCTTTATCCTCTATTAGGGTCGCGGTGGGGTTCCCCATGCCCGTCCAGGGGAGAACGTCTCGGGCGCTGGGCAGATAGACCCAGGACAGGGCGCCAATCCATCGCTGGGTACACACTCACACACTCAAACACACTCTATATGGAGCAATTTAGAGAACTCAATTAACTTGATCCATGTTTTTGGACTGTGGGAGGAAACCGGAGAACCCGGAGGAAACCCACGCAGACACGGGGAGAACATGGAAACTCCACCCAGATGGGGATTCGAACCAGGAATCCCTAGCGCTGAGAGGCGAACGTGCTAACCACTAAGCCACCGTGCCGCCCCCAGTACTAAACTACTTTGTAAATTTAAAGCTAGTTTTACAACAAATTTGTTGTAAAGTCAGACAAAAAAGCTTTATATTTTCAATGTACATAGACACGAGACAGTTAAATATGAAATCAAATGATAAATTTGACAAAGTTTATATATTGTTAGAAATCCGTCCGCTGTCTCTCTCACTCCGTCTGCTCCCTGCACGCGCTCTCCTAGCCCCGCCTACTAACTTCCAGCGCGCGCCTTCTCTCACACCGGGTGTTCATTCATTTGATTGGTGCTTTTATTTCTCAGGGTTTATAAGGCTCTCGTTTCTCACCGCGCTTCGCGAAGTATTGTTAGTTCTTTTGGCGACATACCGAGCGTTTCTAAGGCATTTATTATTCTACTTTCCTCTAGTTAACTTAGTGTTTCTCTCTGTTTGTTTATTGTCACCGTCGGGTGAGTCTTGAGCGTGATTGTGGTTTGTTTGTGTATGTGTTAAATCTCCTAGCTTCCCCGTGTGTCCTGGGTTTACCTCCTTTCCCTTCTCCCTCCTTAGTATCTGTGTCTTGGGGTGCATGTGTTTGAAAGGAACGGTCCTTTGTGAATTTTTGTCGCTCCGAGAGTTTCTGTCTGTAAATAGAATTAGTGATTCCTTTTCTCCTCCTCTGTGTTTCCCTGCGTTCGTCCAGGAGCGTTTTGTTTTTGGTGTCATTCCTGTGCACACTAACTTTTCTATCTTTAGTACTAACACCCCCCCTATCGGTGGACTAACCTTCTCTCTGTCTCCCTGTACTAACACTCTCTCTCTCTATTTTCACTACCCCTCTGTTAACACCGTCTTCTCTATCTCTGTGTTTTCTTGCTATCCCTGGTCTTTAGTTAGCGTTTGTTTTTCTTTTGTGTCTCCTTTAGACACCTCTCACCAGTTTGTTTTACTCTCTGTTCGCACGCATAGCCAGTGTAGGGTTCTCTTGCTACAGTGTATTTTACTCTATCTGAACCTCTGTTTTGTTTGTTTGTTAGTCTGCTCGGTGTTGTCCTCTGCTCTCTCTGTCCCATCCAGGTCTCCATCTCACCCCTGGAGTCCAGTCTCAGCATCCCATTGCTCCTCCTGCACATTGCCTCCATCATACCCACTCGACAATTTTACCTTCAATAAAAGATACTGTTTTGCATCTACGTCTCCTCTCTCATCCATTACCCAGTGTCTGACAGAATACTTCGCCTACAACATGGAGACGGCGGAACAGATGATCCGGCGCCTGATGCAACAGGTGGCCGACCAGGGTAATGCTATACAGGCCCTGGCTCAACAGGTCCAGAACCTCTCAGTAAGGACCTTGACGGGCACCCCAGCTTCCTCAGTTCCCTTAGTCAACCCTGGGGTGCCTCCGGTGCCCGTTGTTAACCCCCAGGCGTCACCCGTCGCACCGCCCACCATACGGATCCCCATTTCTGAGCCACCATTCTACTCTGGTGATCCTGAGACCTGCGAAGAATTTCTCCTCAAGCTATCCCTCTTCCTCACCAGCCGTCCACCCATTCCTGACCGTAATGCCATAGCCCTGGTGATCTCCAGACTTACAGGTGATGCCTCTGCCTGGGCCACCGCCGTCTGGCACGCTAATGGACCGGAGGTCCAGGATTTCCAACGTTTCCTGTCTGCTTTCCGTAGCACCTTTCATCACCCCGCCACGGTGTCTCGGCTGGAGACGAGCTCCGCACACTAACCCAAGGGAGGAGATCCGTGGCGGAATATGCGCTCAAGTTCCGCACCTTGGCGGCATCCTGTGGCTGGAATGACATAGCGCTGGTCTCTCAATTTAAGGCTGGTCTCAATCCCAAGATGCAAGGGGAGCTTGTCTATCGCTCATTGAACATGGGTTTGGGGGAGATCATCGACCTCGCCATTCAGCTGGACTTTAATGGCACAGGATCAACTCCTTCCCAGCAAACCAGTCAGTTCCGCCAGGTCTCCGGCACCCCCAGTCAAGAACCGATGGAGATGGGCCGTTTGCGACTAAGTGAGAGAAAGGAACAACGGCGTCAGGAGCGGATGAAGAAGGGACTTTGTCTCTATTGTGGAGAAGCAGACCACCTTCCGGAATGTCCCGTTCGCCCGGTGAGGAGATCAGAGGCAGCAGGAGGAGCGAAGAGTTCGAAGGCTGCACCACAGAGACCGGGGAGCGCCCAATTAGACCCGTTTTGTCGTAAGACCAATGCCAACTCACGCATGGACATTCAACTAACCCATAATTCTACTACATGTCTAGTAGCTGCGTTGATTGACTCCGGGTCAGAGGGCGACTTCATCGTGGACCGATTGGTGCGGAGACTCCAGATCCCCACGGTACCCCTCAAGCTCCCTCGTCGTGTGTCTGGGGTCGACGGCAAGATCTTGACCAATGTCACCCATCAAACTGTTCCCATCACAGTGAGAGTGGGTGCGGTTCACGAGGAGAAGCGAGTGTTCCTCATCATGCCGGCCACCATCTCTCCGGTCATCCTGGGTCAACCCTGGTTGGCTACTCATAATCCCACCATCTCCTGGTCTCCTCTGGATATCCGTGCCTGGGCTCCCCAATGCCTGCGGAGATGCATTAAATCACCACGTAGGGAGGTCGCTGTGGCGTCCCTTAACTCCTCGCCTGAGACGCTACCTGTCAATGTGCCCTCCGAGTACCTGGATCTCGCCCCCGCTTTTAGCAAGGGTCAAGCCTGCCGTCTTCCTCCACATCGCGAATATGACTGCGCTATAGACCTGATGCCAGGAGCGAAGGTACCACGAGCCACTCCATACCCACTCTCAGTAAAGGAGACTGCTGTGATGGAGGAATACATCCAGGAAGCCTTGTCCCAGGGGTTCATCCGTCCTTCGAAGTCTCCGGCCAGTTCGAGTTTTTTCTTCGTCCCAAAGAAGGATGGTACTTTGCGACCCTGCATTGATTACAGAGAACTGAATAAGATCGCTTTCCTGGGATATATTATAAACGCCCATGGCATCCAGATGGACCCCACCAAAGTCAAGGCAGTGCTAGAGTGGACCACCCCTAGAACCCTTAAGGATGTCCAAAGTTTCCTGGGGTTCGCAAATTTTTTCCGCCGTTTCATCCAGTCTTTTAGCCAAATTGCGCTTCCTCTCACCAGTCTATTAAAGGGCAAGCCAAAACGTTTGGTATGGTCCGAGAAGGCGGAGAAGGCTTTCGAGAAGCTCAAGCAAGCGTTCACTACTGCTCCGGTGCTAGCCCACCCTAACCCTGAATCTCCTTTCATCGTCGAAGTGGACGCATCATCCCTGGGGGTCGGAGGGGTCCTCTCCCAACGTCTAGGCAACCCCCTTCGTCTTCACCCCATAGCCTACTTCTCCAGGAAGCTCACCCCAGCCGAACAGAATTATCACGTGGGAGATCGGGAGCTTCTCGCCATTAAACTGGCATTCGAAGAGTGGCGCCACTGGCTAATGGGCGCAAATTTCCCTGTCCAGGTCATCACTGATCACCGGAACCTTGAGTCCCTGAAGTGCGCCCGCCGGCTTAACGCCCGTCAGGCCCGGTGGTCTCTGTTTTTTAACAGATTTGATTTTTCTGTCACTTATAGACCCGGTAAGGACAACGCCAAGGCGGACATCCTCTCCCGCAGGTACGAGGACCAAGAAAGGGCGGAAGCCCCTGTGAAGCCTATTCTTCCCCCTCACGTGGTCATCCAAGCCGTCTCCTGGGACCTAGACAAGGAGATCCAGGAGGTAAATGACTCAGAGCCTTTCCCCCCGAAAGTCAAGAGTCCTCCAAATGTGGTGTTCGTGCCTCCTCAATTCCGTCAAGAATTAATTTCCTGGGCTCACACCAACCCTAGCTCTGGTCATCCGGGCGCCGAACGCACCTTCAGCAAGATCAACCGTAAATACTGGTGGCCCTCCATGCGGGCCGAAATCTCCAGGAGCATTGCCTCGTGTGCTACCTGCGCAGCGTCCAAGGTTCCCCGGCATCTACCAGCAGGTGAATTAAAGCCCCTACCGGTCCCACACTGCCCATGGAGTCACATAGCGGTAGACTTCGTCACCGATCTCCCTATGTCCGAGGGCCACACTACCATCCTTACTGTCGTGGATCGTTTCTCCAAAGGGGTCAAGTTCATTGCGCTACCAGCACTACCCTCCGCTTTCCAGACCGCAGAGGCACTATTTCACGAGGTTTTCCGTCACTATGGCCTCCCAGAAGATATCGTCTCCGATCGGGGCCCCCAGTTCACCTCGGCCGTCTGGGAAGCCTTCATAAAGAAGCTGGGTTCTTCTATTAGCCTGACGTCGGGATACCACCCAGAAAGCAATGGGCAGTGCGAACGGGCTAATCAAGAACTAGGGAAGTTCCTCCGCTCGTACTGCCAACGTAACCAACATGACTGGGCCACGTTTCTTCCCTGGGCGGAGATAGCCCAGAACTCCCTGAGGAGCTCCAGCACGGGTATCACCCCCTATCAATGCTTTCTGGGGTTCCAGCCGCCTTTCGCCCCGTGGGATCCTACGCCTTCTAATGCTCCGGCCGTAGACGAATGGTTTCGCAAGAGCGAGAACGTCTGGGAGACTGTACACCAACGGATCACGGTGAGCAATGCCCGGACTAAACGCTTCGCGGACAGGAGAAGGAGTGAGGCCCCCAAGTATCAAGTAGGGGACAAAGTATGGCTCTCCACTAGAGACCTGCACATCCCTGGATGCAGGAAATTAAATGCCAGGTACATCGGGCCTTACACCATCACAAAGAGGGTGAACGACGTCACTGTTTCTCTCCAGCTACCTGTCCGTCTCAGAATATCTCCTTCATTCCACGTCTCCCTCCTTAAGCCATACACCCCGGGTTCTCTCGACTCTCAACCCCATCAACAACTTCCCCAGGAACTCATCCGGGAAGAGCCAGTCTACACCATCAACAGAGTCATGGATTCTCGCAGGACGGAAGGGGGTCTTGAGTATCTGATTGACTGGGAGGGTTACGGCCCAGAGGAGAGAAGTTGGACTAAACGTTCTGATATCCTAGATAAAGCCTTACTAGCTCAATTCCACCTCACACACCCGCATTGCCCTGCTCCCAGGCCCAGAGGTAGACCTGCCCGTCCGGTACCCCATAGGCTTAGGGGTCGCCCCCGATCCCGACCCGTGTCAGAGGCTCGTCCCCTACCCTCTTCCCGTAGAGGTAGCCCTACCCTTCCCGTTCCCAATAGGCGTAGGGGTCGCCCCCGATCCCGACCCGTGTCAGAGACTCGTCCCCTACCCTCTTCCCGTAGAGGTAGCCCTACCCTTCCCGTTCCCAATAGGCGTAGGGGTCGCCCCCGATCACGTCCCATTAGTGAGGCTCGTCCCATCTCCCCGCATGCAGCACATAACACATATCACTCTTCATCTCCCCTGAGCAGAGACACCCGCAGCTCTTTTTCCCGCTCCGGCCCTCCCCGAGTAGTTTCCGCTAGGTCGTCTCCCGGTGTCCCCGGTGGTGCCCCCATGACGACCTCTTCGGGGGGGGGGCTATGTTAGAAATCCGTCCGCTGTCTCTCTCACTCCGTCTGCTCCCTGCACGCGCTCTCCTAGCCCCGCCTACTAACTTCCAGCGCGCGCCTTCTCTCACACCGGGTGTTCATTCATTTGATTGGTGCTTTTATTTCTCAGGGTTTATAAGGCTCTCGTTTCTCACCGCGCTTCGCGAAGTATTGTTAGTTCTTTTGGCGACATACCGAGCGTTTCTAAGGCATTTATTATTCTACTTTCCTCTAGTTAACTTAGTGTTTCTCTCTGTTTGTTTATTGTCACCGTCGGGTGAGTCTTGAGCGTGATTGTGGTTTGTTTGTGTATGTGTTAAATCTCCTAGCTTCCCCGTGTGTCCTGGGTTTACCTCCTTTCCCTTCTCCCTCCTTAGTATCTGTGTCTTGGGGTGCATGTGTTTGAAAGGAACGGTCCTTTGTGAATTTTTGTCGCTCCGAGAGTTTCTGTCTGTAAATAGAATTAGTGATTCCTTTTCTCCTCCTCTGTGTTTCACTGCGTTCGTCCAGGAGCGTTTTGTTTTTGGTGTCATTCCTGTGCACACTAACTTTTCTATCTTTAGTACTAACACCCCCCCCTATCGGTGGACTAACCTTCTCTCTGTCTCCCTGTACTAACACTCTCTCGCTCTATTTTCACTACCCCTCTGTTAACACCGTCTTCTCTATCTCTGTGTTTTCTTGCTATCCCTGGTCTTTAGTTAGCATTTGTTTTTCTTTTGTGTCTCCTTTAGACACCTCTCACCAGTTTGTTTTCCTCTCTGTTCGCACGCATAGCCAGTGTAGGGTTCTCTTGCTACAGTGTATTTTACTCTATCTGAACCTCTGTTTTGTTTGTTTGTTAGTCTGCTCGGTGTTGTCCTCTGCTCTCTCTGTCCCATCCAGGTCTCCATCTCACCCCTGGAGTCCAGTCTCAGCATCCCATTGCTCCTCCTGCACATTGCCTCCATCATACCCACTCGACCATTTTACCTTCAATGAAAGATACTGTTTTGCATCTACGTCTCCTCTCTCATCCATTACCCAGTGTCTGACATATATTATATATTATATATATTTTATGTTCTATTATAATCAAGTTGTGATCAACAACATGGAACACAGAAAATCTTGTATCAGACCACACAAACAAAGGATATATAACTTATTCCAAATGTGTTCTATTAAATGTATTAAAAAAATCCCTTGACAAAAAAATTCTTGATTTCAGATTATTTCCACCACAGAAATTGTCGGCTGGATCAGCGAGGATCGCCGCGGCAGCACCGACTGAAGCCCACTGAGGACGCTCCTTAGTCTTGGACTAAGCTGGAAAACAGGAACCCCACGAGAGAAGGGAAAGTACCACCAGAGCGAGGTGCGGTCGGAGCTCCGTGTGTGATTTCTGCCTGATTCTTAAAAGAACAAGTGGTGGACATTCTGAGTAAGTAAATCTTATATCCACTCAAGAAAGGTGTCGGAGTGACTTTCAGAGTATAGTTCAGGGGAACTATTAGTAGTTGGATGGGGATCCAACATAAGGGAGTTGGACGGGGATCCAACCCAAGAATACGGGATCGAGGATCGTAAGCACGTCTAGGACGTGAGGTTTCAGAAGCCTAATTGGGAAATTGGCCGTTCTTGTAGACGTACATTAACATAAGTTTCGGACCACTGAAACACTCTTTAGGAGATACTTTCTTGAAGTTTTTTTCATGGATCTAAATTGTGACACAAAACAAGGTATTGAAAGAACTGATTAACTTTTCTATATTGGGATAGTCATAAAATAAGAGGGAATATGAGGAAATCACAGAGTAAATACATTTTCAACGTGGATGATCAGAGTAGCACAATCTATACGCAAATGTGTGATAAATATAGTAGTGATTGTTGCGAGCATGTGAATTATTGGAAAGAAAACTGCGGTTTCCCACCCAATGGTACTTTGGGAGTGACCTATTTAGACCTATTGTCTAAAACTGCAAAAAAAAACCTGATAAACGTAAAAGAGCAGCATGTAAATATTTTGAAAAAAACAAGGAAGATATGGGAAACACGGCTAAAGAGTGACTCGAGGAAGTTCAGATCAGACTACAAATGCAGAAAACTCAAAAACAAACTAGAGAAGCGAATCGCGGAGAACCTACTAATGCAGTCTCTCAGTGTGTCTCTCTAGTCAATCCTGACCTTGATGCAGCCCCACCCCAGACCCATCGTGGCAGCTCAAGTGCATCCTCCAGCCAGACGTACAGCAGCTCCACTGGCCCTCAAACTAGACCCATTTGCCTTGCCATTGAACCCTTACTCTGAGGCCAGAGAACATCTAAAGCAAACAATGGATCCTTCAGCAACTCCTTCACCAGCCTGGCCTGATCCACCAGTCTTGTCTGGGACCAGATCACAGACAACCTACAAGACTACAACCCATTTCACACCCACCCACTGCCTTCGCAGGGAAGATTTCAGCAAATGCTCTGCACACATGATATAAATATTGACGCTCTCTGCCTACAAGGCAGAGAGTGGGGGGTAGGATTTTCTTTACACTCTCTTATTTCCTTTCGGTTGTCTTTTTTGTTCTTTTAAATAAACATAACTTCTTTTGATACGCATTGTCTCACAAGAATAATATTTCCACCACAAAGAACCATAATATATATGATCACTTCTAGATGTAAATACCAACAAAAACAGCTTACATGCAGAAGTTTTAATATCTTACCAGCACATTTCTTCAGGGAACATCAAGAACTTCTTATAAATTATAAGAAATATAAGAAACTTTGTTTCTGAAAAGTTTTGTGGAAATGGCACTATCAAAAAGTTAAGATTATATAAAGTTCAAAATCAACAGTCTTGCCTTTGAATTGTAATTTCAAATTCAAAATTCTTTACCTATATCTCTCATGGGAAGAGTTGCCACAATTAAAATGATGATTTTGCCAAAAATCAACTATCTGTTTTCACTGATCCCTAATAAACCCTCTGCTGCATGGTTTAAATCATTAGACTCACATATTTCAAAATTCTTATGGAAAGGCAAAACACCGAGAATAAGTTTGAAAACTTTGCAAAAGCTAAAATGCAACGGTGGTCTAGAACTTCCAAACTTTTATCACTATTTTTTTAGCTAATAGATTGCAGTATATTTCAAGATGGACCAAGTTAAATTCTTTAGATAACCCATGGTTGGAATTAGAACAAACATTTTGTGGGAAATTGAAAATCTCTGACTTACCTTTCATTAGCTCTATTATTAAGTGTTATAACTGTTTTAAAAGCCTTAACATTAAGACCACTCTGACTGCCTGGTGGGAATTTTTAAGGTTAGCCACTAATCCCATGTAAAATGACACCTATTTGGAACAATCCAGATATATGTCAAGCACAGGCAGTACTGAATTTTACAGAATGGCAAGAGAAAGGAATAAAGAATTTAGAACATGTTATTTCTGAGGGGACCTTTATGTCATTTGAAGATATCATTTCTAAATATGGGATTAGCAGTAACAAATTTCTCGAATATCAGCTCCATTATTCAGATCCATCATTCAGTCGAAATTCAAACTAAATAAGCTTAAATGGGAAACTGCAGTATTGATAACAGATTTTCTAAATCTCTATAATCCTAAACTCCTGTCAAAAATATACAAATTATTGTTCAAAGTTGATGACTCCATATGCCTGCCAGTTACAAAATGGGAGCGAGATCTCTCCATCGATCCGGATGAAAACTTCCCAAACGCTGACGGCGAGCGGTGGCTCGCTAGCGGTGTGGAGCGGCTCGCAGGGTGGATTATCGATCCGAGGGCTATGAGGAGGATCGCTCACAGCGCGGAGCGGCACGCCGGCGACGCGGGACGGCTCGCTGGCGGTGCTGAGCGGCTCGCTGGTGGCGCGCAGTGGCTCGCCGGCGGCGCGCAGCGGCTCGCGGGGCGGCACGCTGACGGCGCCGAGCGGATAGCCGGTGGCGCGCGGAGGCATACAGGTGGAGCGGCTCGCGAGGTGGCTCGCTGACTGGCCGTGGCGGCTCGCTGTCGGCACGTGGTGGCTCGCAGGCGGCGTGCGGCGGATCGCAGGGCGGATTCCTGATCCGCAAGCTCCGAAGCTGTCTGCTCACAGCGCACAGGTGCTCGCTGACGGGGGGGAACCTTCCTAAGAACCGACTGGCGGGTCGAGAGGCAGCCATCCCCGGTGGCCACTAAGCTCTTTGCCCACCTCCGCGTGGGTCCCAGAAGTCTGGAGAGGTAGAACAGCTCCCACTCCCTGTCCGATAGCTCCCGACTGGTCACATTTTCAAACAAAGGGGCGCGCAGTCCGTCCAAAGGTGGCGCTGCGCGGTGCTACACAGGGTGAGGTGCTCGCGGTGCGAAAAGAGCGAGCCAGGCGACCAGGTAAGCAGCAAGGAGCAGTTTAATCAAGAACGCAAGCACGAAAACCCAGAGCATGGGCGGAACGTGCCGGGACAACCAAAATACAGAATCCACACAAAACGAAAGTAAACGCAACTGAAGAGAACATAAACTGAGTGCACCATACATATAGACAAATGTAACGATAGTAATGCTGGCCTGCTAACTCAGGGAGCATGCGCTCCTTAAGTGTAGTCAGCAGGCAGCATATGACTAGGTAGGACCAATCCCAGGTCTCGGGGATGGGACCTACCTACGGGAAACCCGAACGGTCAAAACCCGAAGTTAGAAAACAGGGGGGAGTGGCCTAGCAATCCCAAACCTGACACATTACCGTGATGAATTTAATTTTCAAAAACATGCTGCTTTTTGACACTGATCGCTTTTGTTTGTGTTTAACACGAACTGTATCTATTAGAAACAGTTTAAGCTAATTCATCTTAAGTAACGTCTTTAATAAGAGTGACAATATGTACAATTGAATTAGCCTGTCTGTGTGCAGTATTAAGAATCAGATGTGTGTGATTATTATATGTGTTGGTGTATATTCTCTAGGTCAGGGGTGCCCACACTTTTCTGGCCCGAGATCTACTTTTCCATTGTACAGGTCATCGAGATCTACCAGGGTTAATCTTTTTTTTTTTTTTTTTTAGGCTTTTATATTGAAACCTGTTTACAAACATCATGTTAGTATTGTTGAATGCATGGAGAAAACCTGATTTTAGTTACACCCAAACCACCAAACACACAGTATACAGCAGAAATGTAAAACAATCACTGTAACCCGCATTTCCCAAAACAGAACATCCATCCATCCATCCATCCATAATCTTCCACTTTATCCTCTATTAGGGTCGCGGGGGGGTTCCCCATGCCTATCCAGGGGAAAACACTTCGGGCGCTGGGCAGATACACCCAGGACAGGGTGCCAATCTATCACTGTATACACATTAACTCCCACAGACACACTCTATATGGGGCAATTTGGAGAACTCAATTGACCTTGATCCATGTTTTTTGGACTGTGGGAGGAAACCAAAGAACCCGGAGGAAAACCACGTGGACACGGGGAGAACATGGAAACTCCACCCAGATTGGGATTCGAACCGGAAATCCCTAGTCTTGAGAGGCAAACGTTGATATTTTTGTTCACATGCTATATAGATTTAAAAAAAGCTTATATTTTGTATAAATATCAATTTTACCAATATACACGCAGACTGCTGCAGTTTGCATATTGACTAAATAAACTAAATAAACTAAAATAATTTTGGAACAGCTGCACATCACCAGGACAACGCCAAGTGTCAGATGGGGTGGTGTAAAGTATGTTGCCACAGTACTGTGGAAAGGTGGAACACTGTTTACACTGTGCTGTTTTTGTTTGGGGTTTCAGGCTTAAAAGTCTGTAAAGATGCTTTGAGGTGAAGCACTGTTGTAAAATGTGCAATATATAAGTTGTGTTTACATCAAATTGAAGAATATAAATGTAGCTGTTATAATGCACAATGCCTGATGTTCCTTAGGTTATCAGAGGGGCAGGACACTATGTGTTTGCTGATCAATCTGAGGAATTCAATCAGGTGCTGCTGAAGATATACAGAGAAGTAAATAAAACTGAACAAACACCAGAAAAAAATAAAGAAAGTGTAAATCCAGAAGAGTTAGAGGACAAAGAATAAACAGTGATTCAGTGAATGACATCTCTAGAAATACTGTTTTTTCACCTGCATCACAGACATTTCATGTCCACCTGCCAACTGTCACACTCATTCTATTCTCACAGACATGTCAAATTTAGTCATTAAAATGTTACTTAATCCTGAATAGTAAGCTTTAGTTTATATACAATGTAAACCTTTTAACAATAATAAACATTTGACTTTTACTTTGTACCACAATTTTAAGCAACCTCCATGTACGGTCCATAAAGTCTCCTAATGTGTAAATTGTTTTAAAGTCTTGTACATAACGGCATGAAACACAAACATATAAGTTCTTAGTACATGTCTGTATGTTAGTGAGATACCAAGTTGAATACGATGGCTCCCTCGATCTGCTTAAATTGTAAAACATTCTTAGTCAACTACTTTTAGTTTCAGTGGGCTTTCTCTGACTGTTGGTTATTAACAGAGATGTGATCATAAGAATGTTGAGCAAAAAGAAAAATTCTGTAAGTTGCAATTGATTATTTTATTATTATGATATTTCAATTAACTTCTGAAATTACAGCAAACGTAATTTAAGCTGCTGAAGATTTCAGTCTAAACAGGGACAGCAGATCAGCTCTCCTGAGAAAAGTCCAGTTTCCTTAACCATCGATCCAGTAGATATCACCATCCCAATCAGCTGGAAAAAAAAGAACACGATTATTTATTTATGGAACTGCACAAAAATAAAGCCTATTAAAGTTTTTAGACTATTACTAATTATTTTTTTAAAAGGTTGATTTAAACTTTTTCTGTTTCTGTATTTTTTATCTAGCTGAAAAAGCTGTCAAAACATTTGGTAATTATTTAGTTTCTTACCTATTTACTAAAACAAGCTAATGAAGGATGTTTTAAGGAAATAGTAGTTAATCCATTTTTGAATAGTATGAAGAATGAGAGGTGAATGATGTTTGATTAAATAAAACTAAAATTTACAGAAAATACCAATGTTCATTAAATGGCTTTTTGATACATTGAAATTTAACTGAACTTAAATGATACTGGTTAAAAATACTTTTTTTAGCAAAACCATAAACAAAGCTACTGCCATGGCAATGAATTCGTAACCAGAAGGTTTTAGCTGTATTTTGACCTAAAAGGTAGTTATGTACTCTAACTTTAATTATGATCATGGCATATACTGCTTAATATGGGGTCTGCTCCCTGCTGCAAATGTAATAATTTCAAATGATATTTACCTCCAAAAACTTTCACTTCACAGAGTGTAAGTATAGCTTTAGATCCAGGTACAAAAATGTTTACAAATTGGCCTTTAGTGGGAGAAAATGTGTATGTTGCTGTCGCTCCAGCTTGCGGAAAGGTTATAGTAGCAACTCTGGAAAACAATGAGGAAAGAAAGAGATGCAATAAAACAGTGTTTTGTACAATTTTAAACACAGCTTCACCCTATTTACATGTAAACACAATGTATGGATGTGCAATCGATCACACCCAATTCATAAATTTTGTTATAAAAATTATTTCATTAGTCTGTAAAAAATGGATTTATTTAATCTTACAATTATTTGTAAGATAAGGTAGAGGTTCTGAATATTAAAAAGGGTGGTTTAAAATAAATGTTTCAAAATTACAAAAGTGATCACCAAACCTGTTAACAAAGTAATTATATATTTACACACATAAGGCAGATACAGGAAGAACATTCTTTAAAAGGCTACAAAAAATGTATTATTGGTAGTTCTTATTTAAAAATCTTACAGTTTGTTGTTATTGCCGTTGTTATCAAGCCTGTCACCAATGAGAATATGAGCTCCATTCAAGCGAAATCCACAGCAGTCTCCACGATTAGTAATGACCACTCTACTTATGACATATGTTTTTGGTAGCTCCAGTCTCCACCAGGGGTTATCCTCAGTTTTTGTGTGAGTGCATGAATTCTTCTTGTAGTCTGGGTTACTGTTGCCATCAATAGCATTCTCAGCATGTCCGAGATCATTTTCTAATGATGACTGCACAGCTTTAGCTCCAAGTGCCAGGTTTACTGTACAGATACAAACATAAAAAACAAAGAAATTATTAAATGTAAAAGAGGGATAAAGAAATCGAAATTATTAACAAGATCACATAATGACTAAAAAATAGAAACAAACATTTTGAACTAAATAAATTGTATTATTTCTAAAACAACATCTCTAGTTTAGTAAGAATATTTACCTCCATAAACCTGCACCTCACACAGTGTGAGAATAGCTTTGAATCCAAGTATGTAAATGTTAACAAAGCGACCTTCGGTCGGCGTAAACGTGTATGTTCCTGTAGCTCCACTCTGCAGGGATGTTATAGTAGCAACTCTGGGAAATAAAACAATAAGGAAAGTTTTACTGATCAGAACATAGCAGTTTTACTAATATTAAACACAATTACTGACATTACAACACAATAAATGATAATCCACACATAACACTCCATTAAGCATTCCTCCTGGATCTGACTGGATTGTTTAATTCAGGTGCAAAAATTTACTTGAATTTAGCCAGCGGAGTTAAATGATTTTACAGATCGGTTGTCTGATATACTTTTGTTATTAAGAGATTTCAGCAATAATGTGAAATAAGATTGTTTTAAAAAAAAATTTTTCTGTTGCCAAATCTTTTTCCATAAACCTGAGAGCATTGTCTGCTGCTGTGTGAACATTATTTTCTTCTTAACCATAACAGGCAAGACTACAGACAAGACTGGTCTTATTTCACATAAAATTACTTACTGATTGTTATTATTGCCATTATTCTGGAGACTGTAACCGATGCGAATCTGAGCACCATTTAAGTGAGATGCACAGCAGTCTCCTCGATTAGTGATGACCACTTTATTTATGATGTACGCTTCTGGTAGCTCCAGTCTCCACCATGGGTTATCTTCAGTTTTTGTGTGAGTGCATGATGCCACCTTGAAGTCTGAGTTAGCGTTGCCATCAATAGCATTCACAGCATGTCCGAGATAATTTTCTAATGATGACTGCACAGCTTTAGCTCCAAGTGCCAGGTTTTCTGTACAAATCAATACAACAAATCGTAAATTAATTAAAATAAGTATTCATACCCCTTGAATATTTTTTTTTCTTTTTTACATTTTGTCCCCTTACAGCCACAAATACATTTTGTGAAGTGGCATGGTATTAATACATAGTTTAAATCTGAATAATGTTGTGTGCAAAAATATTCAGCCTCTTTACTCTGACATTTCTTAATAAAATCTAGTGCAATCAGTTGCCTTCAGTCACTTAATTAGTTAATCCAGCTGTGAGTAATTTAGTCTCAGAATAAATATTTTTTGGCCTAAATAAAAAAAAAAAAAGATCACCCTTAACCATGATGGTGGCAGCTGGTGGCAGGATGATTTTTTCAGCCGGACTGGGCTGATGGGAAAATAGATGGAGCTAAAATGTGATTCTCACCTTCCAGCATGACATTGACCCCACATATATGGCCAGAGCTACATATGTATGCTCACCATTTAAAAGGAAAAAAAGACGAAGTAATACACTGAAAGTTATAAAAATAAAGCACACGTTAAATCATGTAACAAAACACGAGTATATATTGAGCTCCCTAGCGATTCGTAGCGGGCCAGCATTGGGAGAGGTGTCTGGAGTTTCCAACTTTAGTCCTTGCTTGTGGTGTGTGGGATTCACCGGTTTCTCGCAGGAGAAACGCTGAATGCAGTGCTGAGGATTTGTTCTGGGTATTCCGTCAGTAATATTGGAGAGAAGAGTAGTGTTACAGGTATCCAGGGAAACCAGAGCCTGGGGAAGTGTGTAGAAGGCATTGGCAGACATTACTGAGCAAACTACGGTAGGGAATGATTGATGGCCAGCATAGGATGTAGCCACTGTTTTTCTCACTGTTTTTCTGTTATTTTTCTCACAGTTTTTCTATTGTTTTTCTCACTGTTTTTCTATTGTTTTTCTCATGTTTTATTTATATTTGATTTTTGTTTGTTTCATTGTGACAAGAATTGACGATCTGTTCTGACGTTTAAAGTTGTGTACCAATGTCCTACTTTTAATGAAGACCAGCTATTAATTGCGACAAATTGTTTAGAGCTCTGTTTTAAATATTGGAAGTGTTTGTAACCTTTTCTTTTCCATTTTAGAATGTGGCTGTCAGGCGGGTGTGTAAGCCCACTTTTAGCCCAGTTCATGTGTGGCAGTTTGGGTGAACAACAATTGTGATTTTTAGTGTGGTAATAGATACCTGGGTGTGTAGATCAAAATTGAATAATATATTGACTGAGGTGATTATTTCTATACTGGGCTATGGGTTGTGGCTTTTACCTGCAGTACATGCTTCATGTTTTACATTGTTGACTGCAATTCTAGAGCTTTCTACGGGGAAATATATAAATGTGTAATTGATACTTGGTTGATCTTGTTTTAAATAAAGTTATTGTATTCAGCAGCTGTGTGATCTTTTGAGTGAACCGTTGCAGGGAACAGTGTAATTAAATAGTGTTCTCCCATCCTTTATAATCAGGGAGTAGCGTAGTTGTAATCTACTTGGGTTTAGTCATACGGGCCACAAAGTAGCTGTTCATCATCTTAGATCAGTAGCTATGTAGAGGCTTCTGTGTAGTTTGTCAGACAGGAGCTACTTGTTTGTATTTATTTATTGTTTTCAGGCATTTCTGTACTTACCTGCAGAATTGGTATGCATCTGAGGCAAAAGTGCAAAAAACACTACAAGATGTTGCAGCATCATCTTTCCTAAATGGTAGAACAATGTGTTTCATAAATAAACATGACAAAAAATTGCAATTAGCTAATAGACCCATTAAAGGTTTAAAAATCAGCTGATGAAATCCTTTTTTACATTTAAACAGAAACATATAATACATACATAAATATTTTATATTTATATATAATTATTATGCACTATTACATTACAATAATAAAATAATAAAATAAAAACTATTAGAACAAGTCACAAAACACAAAAAAGAAAAAATCAGAATGATAAGTAGTTCCTTTTGTTAATCAGTAAGAAAAACAAATGATAAATTTATATTGTCTTCAAAACAATGACATAAATTACATTTGCATAAACTTTATCATTACATCAAACTAATATCCTGCTGTTCTCTGTAATAAGCAATTAATTATAAAATTCCATGATTCTTTAATGATTCGTAAATTGGGCAGGAGCTTCTTACCTTTGTGAGCGTAACAATGTTGTAGGACTGTTTTGTACCGCTGATCTCAATCCGTTATAGCCCTGTTTGGTCACACCCAAATAGACTTGACAAACTTTGTTCTATCAACATGAAGCAAAAAATAAATAAATAAAAAAAAAAAGGTAAAAGAAGACATGAAGATATAGAAGATAAGGAAGACAGGAAAAAACAATTCATGAATTAAGTGAAAATTTTAGCAGTTATGAAATTACTGTATATAGAACTGTGTGTCTTTTTAGTGAATATTGGACAGACCTGTCCTAGACAAGTAGCCAAGGTGGAGCAGAATGTGCTGGATGCAGTGTTAGTATCATGGGTTGAAAAGTTCTGTAGAAAAAAAAGTGCATTAGAAAGATTGCTAAGATTACAACTTGGCTGTGTGGTTTAGGGGATGGTTGAAGAAGGTGAAACAGAGAACTGAAGAAAAAAATTGATCTGACTCTTGATGATGATGACAAAATGACATTTCACTGGTACTGTGATGGCCAGTGCATGAAATTAAAAGAAAACAGTATTGGATAAATGTGTTGGAAATAAGCAAACCTGTTTCAGCTCTTCTTTCGGCGATTTGAAGGGAGAAAAAGTTAAAATTTGTTTAGATTGCGGCATTTTACATCCTAGTTGTAGGATTGGCTATACAGTCTCTGACAAGGTCAGGCAGTTCCTGTTAGGCAGTTGCTTGATGAGAAGTAAGATTTGTGTAATATTACTGATAAAGATATTTCCACTGTGTCTAGATAGATCACACAATTAAAATGCTTTTTCAGCACTCAGTATTTCAATTACATCTCATTCTGAAAACCATGTTCATTCTAAGCTTGACCTTTGCTATGAGCTTTACTAAAGCTGTTTACTTGGATGTGCTGGAATGTGTTGGAACACAGTGGAAGATTTTTGGTTCTTAGATAAAGCAATAATCTTAAGGTCCAATAATTAACATTAGAGAATACATTACTGCATATTGCACATTAGAGATAATCTAACTGTTAGCAGGTAAATTAAACATACTTAATTGCTCCCAGGTGTAAATAAGTTTTATTTAAGTGTCTGTGTTTACAACCTGTCCATGTTTCCACACCTATTGCACTTCAAGCTTCAGCACCCACCAAGATCAGGAATAAAGGATTAAAAAATGAAAACAAATTTGCTTTTTACATCAGGTATTTTTTTACATACATTTGCTTCTAACCTTTTCAACTTCTTAAAACAGCAGTCTGTACAGATAATGCTGACTCTGTCCTATTACCAAGCTCAAGCCGTTTTTCTGAGATAACACCAGGCATGTCTTTTGTGTTTGGTTCAGCAACAGGATGTCCTGTCCTGTAATATAAGTTTTATATAGCAATAAAAATGTAACAAAATTAAATAATGTGTGATGTCTGTTAATATGTTATTTTAAAAAAATAATGAGTTCTTGAGCCTTATTCCTCTCTTATTCCATTTGTGGACAACAGTGTCTTGGTTATGCTTTCAAAGATTGCAATTAGAAGTTCAGAATAATAAAAAAAGTAAAATATAAATTTTTACAAACCTGTAGCTTTATGAGAAACATCTTGCCTTTATGTCAGGTACAGTGTTGTTGAAGGTCCTCAGTTCAGACGTTAAGCAGAAATACACCAGAGCAGAATATTTGCGTATTTTTACCATCTCAATGTTTAGAGTCCCAGGTATTACACACACAGCTTTAATTAAAAAATAACCAATAGACTCATAAAAACTTAAAATAAAAGTTTAAATAAATTTGTAGGTGGGAAACGATTAAAATCTTTCACATACAAAGCTTAGAGAGGTCTGTAGTTACACTTTAACTGTGAGAGACAGAATAAAAAAAATCCAGAAAATTACAATGTTTGCAAAATGGATCTTTCTCAGAATCATCTTTACAAAACGAGGTAAGATTTTGCATGGAGCCTCAGACTGAAAGGAAACTGACCGTCATCTTGTGTTTCTTACATTTTCTATTAATTGCCTTCTCACACTGGGGGAGAAAAGGCAGAGCCATTGGCATAATTAACACACCTGACATGTATAGCCTTTATACGCTGAGACATCTCATGCCACAGGGGAAAAGATCCATAAAACTCAAGGAGTGGGACTTGCGGAAATCCTCTATTTTTTTTCCTCTAGGATTTATTATCCTCTATTAGTGTTGCGGTGGGATTCCCCATGCCCATCCAGGGGAGAACGTCTCGGGCGCTGGGCAGATACACCCAGGACAGGGCGCCAATCCATTGCTGGGCACACACTCACTCACACAGACACACTCTATATGGGGCAATTTGGAAAATTCAATTGACTTGATCCATGTTTTTGGACTGTTGGAGGAAACCAGAGAACCTGGAGGAAACCCACGCAGACACGGGGAGAACATGGAAACTCCACCCAGATGGGGATTCGAACCGGGAATCCCTAGCGCTGCGAGGCGAACGTGCTAACCACTATGCCACCGTGCCGCCCCATTTGTATATTAAAGTATTTTAAATGTTTAACAGTGTTAATAATGCCCGTTCCTGTGCGTGATAAATACTGACGTAATTTAGGTACCATCCACAGCTACATTGGTGCCGAAAAGTCTCGGTACTGCCTTTCCATAGAATCTCACTCATTCACTCCGCGGCATGAGTGTTACAGCTTGCATAATCTGCACACATTCATCAAGCGGAGCTGTTTCAATACTTTTAATTAAAGTCCATCGCCGAAAGCTCTGCCTTTTCTACCCCAGCGCTGTGGCGCTGCCATCACATTCTCCTCGTGTTATTAATTGATTAAAGGAGATAATCAATCCATCCATTACCTTATGCTTTATCCTACATTAGGGTCGCGGGGGGTTCCCCTTGCCCAACAAGGGGAGAACGTTTCGGGCACTGGGCAGATACACCCAGGACAGGGTGCCAATCTATCTCTGGACACACACTCACTCACACACACAGACACACTCTATATGGGGCAATTTGGAGAATTCCATTGACCTTGATCCATGTTTTTGGACTGTGGGAGGAAACTGGAGAACCTGGAGGAAACCCACGCAGACACGGGGAGAACATGGAAACTCCACCCAGATTGGGATTCGAACTGGGAATCCCTAGCGCTGAGAGGCGAACGTGCTAACCACTAAGCCACCTTGCCGCCATCTTAGGCTCATATGTTTTTTGTTTTTTTTAGTTAAAAAGCATTGTAGCATTTAGATAAGCAAATGCTTAATGTCAGAATTTCAGTAATTAAATTTAATCTTAATACATCAAATCTTAATACATCAGTTTAATAACATGTTTCGTCTTCCGTGCTTGACTTTAAATTATTTGTTAAATTAAATATCTTATTAAAAGTAGGGAATCGTTTTTTTCCCCTTGTCTAACCACAATTCAGCAACATGGCTAAAAAATTACCATTCAAGATATTATCACACTTAACATAAAGTATATATACATGTATACATAAAATAATCCCTTGATAAATTTATGACTTTTTTTAACTCATGTGTGATGTCACATTTTGTTGGGGTGGGGTCAACAGGCATAAAGACAATCTAATATTTCAAAGTTTGATGTGTATACATTACAATATTTTTGGCCACATATGTGTCCACTTGTTCTATTTAAATTATTTAAAGGTGCAATAAAAACTTGCAGAGAGAAAATAATTTGTTTGAAAAAGCTTCTCTAATCAAAGCAAATAAAAACAGTTTAATCATTGGTGGGGTAATTTTATGATCCTACAGGCTAATCTTTTTATTTCACAGTAAAACATGCAGCATAGCAAATAGTTGTCTTGGTAAAACCAGTCTGTTTATAATAAATCTGCTACTTCTGTTTGTTTTGTTGTGTAACTGCCTGTGCCATGAAAACAGATTTGAGTACTTAAACCAAAGTGCCTGAAATTGCCTACAAAACAGAAGGTTATGAAAACTTTTGATCTAACATAGTCTAAATCATAAAGAAACACCCCACCCCCACCCCCACTCCATGAGAAGTTTTGTGGATCCACAAGTTAAGATTATAAGATTACAAGTTAAGATTCTGTGTGGCATGTAATTAAAAGTGGGACAGCACAGATGAATCAATGATTTTCATATTGATAATCCATCCATCCATCCATTATCTTCCGCTTGTCGGGGTTCGGGTCGCGGGGGCAGCAACCGAAGTAGGGAGACCCAGACCTCCCTCGCCCCAGCCACCTCCACCAGCTCGACTGGGGGAACCCCGAGGCGTTCCCAGACCAGCTGAGAGATATAATCCCTCCAGTGTGTCCTGGGTCTTCCCCATGGGTCTCCTTCCAGCCGGACTTGCCTGGAACACCTCCCTAGGAAGGCGCCCAGGAGGCATCCTTACCAGCCCTTACCAGCTGACCGAGCTTCTCACCCTATCTCTAAGGGAGAGCCCTGCCACCCTGCGGAGAAAACCCATTTCGGCCGCTTGTTCTTGTTCTTTCGGTCTTGTTCTTTCGGTCATTACCCAAAGCTCATGACCATAGGTGAGGGTCGGAACGTAGATCGACTGGTAAATTGAGAGCCTTGCCTTGTGGCTCAGCTCCTTCTTTACCACAACAGACCAGTATAGGGTCCGCATCACTGCTGACCCCGCGCTGATCCGTCTGTCAATCTCACGCTCCATCTTACCATCACTCGTGAACAAGACCCCGAGATACTTAAACTCCTCCACTTGAGGCAAGATCTGATCCCTGACCCAGAGAGGACTCTCTACCCTTTTCCGACTGAGAACCATGGCCTCAGATTTGGAGGTGCTGATTCTCATCCCGGCCGCTTCACACTCGGCTGCAAACTGATCCAGTAAGAGCTGAAGTTCGCAGCCTGATGATGCTAACAGGACCACATCGTCTGCAAACAGCAGCGACGTGATCCTCAGATCACCAAACCAGACACCCTCCATCCCCTGGCTGCGCCTAGAAATTCTGTCCATGTAAATTATGAACAGAACCGGTGACAAAGGACAGCCCTGACGGAGTCCAACCCTCACTGGAAACCAGTCCGACTTACTGCCGGCCATGTGAACCAAGCTCCTGCTTCGCAAATACAGGGACTGAATGGCCCGTAGTAAGGAGCCATGTACCCCATACTCACGAAGCACCTCCCACAGAATACCCCGAGGGACACAGTCGAAAGTCTTCTCCAGATCTATAAAGCACATGTAGACTGGTTGGGCAAACTCCCATGAACCCTCGAGGATCCTGGAGAAAGTGAAGAGCTGGTCCAGTGTTCCACGACCAGGACGAAAACCACACTGCTCCTCCTGGATCCGAGGTTCGACTATCAGTTGGACTCTCTTCTCCAGTACCTCTGCATAGACTTTGCCGGGGAGGCTGAGGAGTGTAATTCCCCTGTAATTGGAACACACCCTCCGGTCCCCCTTTTTAAAAAGAGGCACCACCACCCCCGTCTGCCAGTCCAGAGGCACTGCCCCCGATGACCATGCAATGTTGAAAAGGCGCGTCAGCCAAGACTGCCCCACAACATCCAGAGCTTTGAGGAACTCCGGGCGGATCTCATCCACCCCAGAAGCCCTGCCACCAAGGAGCCCTCTGACTACCTTAGCGACTTCAGCCACAGTGATGGACAAGCCTCCCCCCGGGTCCTCTGACTCTGCCTCCTCTCCGGAGGGCATATTGGTGGGATTGAGAAGGTCCTTGAAGTATTCCTTCCACCGCCTAATGACGTCCCCAGTCGAAGTCAACAGTGCACCCCCTCCACTATATACTGTGTTGGTGGCATACTGCTTTCCCCTCCTGAGTCGCCTGACAGTTTGCCAGAATCTTCTAGGAGCCGACCGAAAGTCACTTTCCAAAGTCTCACCGAACTCCTCCCACACCCGGGTTTTTGCCTCCATGACGCACGAAGCCGCATATCGCTTGGCCTGTCGGTATCGGTCAGCTGCTTCTGGAGTCCCACAAGCCAACCATGCCTGATAGGACTCCTTCTTCAGCTTGACGGCATCCCTTACACGGGGTGACCACCACCGTGTTCGAGGGTTACAGCCACGACAGGCACTGACTACCTTTCGACCACAGCTCCTGTCCGCCGCCTCAACAACGGAGGAACGGAACTTGGCCCATTCAGGCTCAATGTCCCCCACCTCCCCCGGAATGAGGTTGAAGCTCTGACGGAGGTGAGAGTTGAACATCCGTCTGATGGGTTCTTCTGCCAGACGTTCCCAGCAAACCCTCACTATACGTTTAGGTCTGCCTGGTCTGACCGGCATCTTCCCCCGCCATCTGATCCAACTCACCACCAGGTGGTGATCAGTTGACAGCTTAGCTCCTCTCTTCACCCGAGTGTCCAAGAAACATGGCCGCAAGTCCAATGACACCACTACAAAGTCGATCATTGAACTACGGCCTAGGGCATCCTGGCGCCATGTGCACTTATGGACACCCTTGTGCTCGAACATGGTGTTTGTGATGGACAAACCGTGATTTGCACAGAAGTCCAACAACTGAACACCACTCGGGTTCAGATCAGAGAGGCCGTTCCTCCCAATCACACCTCTCCAGGTCTCACTGTCATTGCCCACGTGAGCGTTGAAGTCCCCCAGTAAGACTACAGAGTCTCTTTCCAGTACCCCCCCCCCCCACAGACTCCAAGAAGGCTGGGTACTCCGAACTGCTGTTTGGCGCATAAGCGCAGACAACAGTCAGTACCCGTTCCCCAACCCGAAGGCGTAGGGAAGCTACCCTCTCGTCCACCGGAGAAAACCCCAACATGCACACGTCAAGCCGGGGGGCCACGAAAAAGCCCACACCTGCCCGACGCCTCTCACCATGGGCAACTCCAGAAAAGAACAGAGTCCAGCCCCTCTCAAGGAGATTGGACCCAGAACCCAAGCTGTGCATTCAGGTGAGCCCGACTATATCTAGCCGGTATCTCTCAACCTCCCGCACCAGCTCAGGCTCCTTCCCTGCCAGTGAAGTGACGTTCCAAGTTCCGAAAGCCAATTTCAGCAACCAAGGATCGCGACGCCCAGGCCCATGCCTCCGGCCAACGCCCGATCCACACTGCACCGAACCCCTATTACTACCCCCCCCCATAGGTGGTGAGCCCATTTGAGGGGGAACCCATGTAACTCCTTCGGGCTGGGCCCGGCCGGGCACCATGGGAAAGTGCCCGACCACCAGACGCTCGCTGACGAACCCTATCCCCGGGCCTGGCTCCAGGACGGGGCCCCGATAACCCTATATTGGGCAGGGTACACGTGTTCCTGGTTTTCCTCTGCATTTTTGTTGGACCACTCTTTGTCTGGCCTGTCACCTAGGACCAATTTGCCTTGGGAGACCCTGCCAGGGGCTTTTTGCCCCAGACAACATAGCTCCTGGATCATTCAAGCACGCAAACTCCTCCACCACGGTAAGGTGGTGATCCAAGGAGGAGATATTGATAATCCTCTTAGTTAAATCTACACTCTTTTATAAAATAAAAAAAATCAGTTTTGTGACCTCCTATTAGATTTTTCAGTAGGAAGGCGAGAGGAAAACTTTCAACTTTGATCTGTGAGCCTCACCACTGCAGACATGACCCTGGAGCTGCAATGAACGAGCACTCTCCTGCCAGAGGTAAGAAGCAATGCTGAATTTAAATTTTTTGCAGCTTTGACATTAGAATTTATTTGTATTAAAGTGTCAGTGAAATTGTCATTACCATGATGATTTAATATCTAAAAAACATTCTGATTTTGTTTGTGTTCAACACAACCTGTATGTATTAGAAACAGTTTAAGCTAATTTAGCTTTACTAAAGTCTTTAATAAGAGTAACAATATGTACAATTATTGGATTAGCCTGTGTGCAGTACTAAGAATCGGATAGGTATGATCAGATGTGTTGGTACTGAACTCGGTTAGCCAATGGAGCTCTTTGAGAACTGGAGTGATGTGTTCTATTGATGAAGACCTGGAGATGATTCTTGCAGCAGAATTTTGAACCAACTGGAGTTTGTGCAAAAGTTTCTGTGGTAAGGCAAAAATAATAGAATTGCAGTAATCTAGTCTGGATGTTACCAATGCATGGACTAGGGTAGCTGTGCTGGACTGACTGAGGAATGGACGGAGCCGGTTAATGTTTCTCAGGTGAAAGTGGGCAGATGCTGGAAATGTGTGCTTTAAAAGAGAGATGGCTGTCGAGAATGACTCCCAAACTTTTAACCTGAGTGGACGGCAAAACAACAGAATTATCAAGATTAAGAGTAAACGGTTGAGCTTTGGAGAGGATGACCTTAGTTCCTACGAGGAGAATTTCTGTTTTATTAGTGTTGAGCTGTAAGAAGTTATCAGAGAACCATTTTTTGTTTGTTCTAAACAGTCTGATAGAGCAGATGGTGGGAGAGTATCATTGGGTTTGGTGGAGAGGTAAAGCTGGGTGTCGTCAGCATAGCAATGAAACTGTATATTAAATTTTTCTAAATATTTGGACAACTGGGAGTAGATAAATAATAAACAGAAGTGGTCCCAGAACAGAGCCTTGTGGGATGCCACAGACAACTTTGGACTGGAAAGATTGATAATTCTTAAGGCGAACGAACTGTGAACGATCGTTAATAAAGGAGTAAAACCACTCAAGCACAGTGCCGGTAAGCCCAATTGATTTGAGGGGATATAGTAATATTGGATGGGAGATACTATCAAATGCAGCCTTAAGATCCAGAAGAATAAGAATGGTAAGCAGACCTTAATCAGCTGCCACCAGGAGATCATTTGTTATTTTGAGAAGAGCAGTTTCTGTGCTGTGAAGAGGACGAAAGCTGGATTGAAAGGTCTCATATAGATTATTGTCATTTAGGAAAGCATGAATCTGGGTAGAGACAGCATTCTCTAAAATTTTTGAAATAAAAGGTAGGCTTGAGATAGGCCGAAAGTTATTAAGATCAGTCGGATTCAAGACAGGTTTTTTAAGTAAGGATGTAATCATAGCCTGTTTTAGGGGGCAGGGACAAAACCGGTTTAAAGGGACATCTGAATGATAGCAGTAATAGGTGCACATAGTGATTTGCTCTCGGCTCGTCTCGCCATGCATTCAGCGGCTTTTCCACTGTTTGCTTTGATTTGTATTTTGGTCTCGCCGTGCCCTCAGCGGCGTTCTCGCTGTATCGTTTTCATTCATTCATTATCTCCCGCTTTATCCTCTATTAGGGTCGCGGTGGGGTTCCCCATGCCCATCCAGGGGAGAACGTCTCGGGCGCTGGGCAGATAGACCCAGGACAGGGCGCCAATCTATCGCTGAGCACACACTCACTCACACAAACACACTCTTTATGGGGCAATTTGGAGAACTCAATTGACTTGATCCATGTTTTTGGACTGTGGGAGGAAACCGGAGAACCCGGAGGAAACCCACGCGGACACGGGGAGAACATGGAAACTCCACCCAGATGGGGATTCGAACCGGGAATCCCTAGCGCTGAGAGGCGAACGTGCTAACCACTAAGCCACCGTGCCGCCGCTGTATCGTTTTGTTTAGGTATTTTGCTCTCGGCACCTTTAGCGGCGTTCCCGTTGTGTGAGGCAAAATAAAGTGCTTTTGGTTCGCTTACCTAGTCGCCTGGCTCGCTAACTATATCTACACTGCACCGCGCTGTGCCGCCATCTTCCGGACAGCGCGCCCCGACCGTGACAGAAGAAGTTAGCTGTTGATGGATATTTTGGGTTTTAAATATTTTAAGATGGTTTCTTGTAAACTAAATCCAAGAGGCATTCTTTATTTTGGCATTATTGATAATACATCTTTTGAAAACACACTGAGATAAAATAGTTTAAAAGATGTATCTATTTATAGTTTATGGAGATTTTATCGTTCACTCTACTTCATTTGCAAAATTACTGCTACGTACTTGGTAGTTAAAAATATGAACTCTACAAAAAGTACAATGGAATTAGCTAAAGATTTCTAATGCTGCAGAAACATGAACAAAGAAATCACGAGTAATTGATGACAATTAAGTAATAACACAGTATGATGATGAGGTATTATTATTACCATTTTAGTGGTGAGACCGCATTCAGAAACATTACGATCACATATGGCTGGCCCCAGTGAGCCATGCTGCAACGTATAGGCTTGATCAGCTCTACAATCCCTATATAACTCATCTGTGGATCCCGTTCCTGCATCGATGGTCAATCAGGCCGAATTATTCAAGAGCTGCGACCTTACTCACGCACATACGTTATTGTGCGTGTAAACTTTTTCATTATAGTCTTGTTCTTTTTAACCTTTCTACAGCTGGTTTAAATTAATTCATTCATTCATTATCTCCCGTTTTATCCTATATTAGGGTCGCGGGGGGGTTCCTCATGCCCATCCAGGGAGAACGTCTCGGGCGCTGGGCAGATACACCCAGGACAGGGCGCCAATCCATCATACAGGGTACATACTCATACACTCAAACACACTCTATATGGGGCAATTTAGAGAACTCAATTAACTTGATCCATGTTTTTGGACTGTGGGAGGAAACCGGAGAACCCGGAGGAAACCCACGCGGACACGGGGAGAAAATGGAAACTCCACCCAGATGGGGATTCGAACCAGGAATCCCTAGCGCTGAGAGGCGAACGTGCTAACCACTAAGCCACCATGCCGCCCGCTGGTTTAAATTATGTAACAATTTCAAACTGTTCACAAACTGCTAGCAGAATAAAATTGTCCACATTTCAGCAGAACTAACTTTTAATTTTTTTTAAAAATTGTTTTATTCTCATCACTATCAGAATGATACAGCAGTGATGTCAGTGCACTTTTCACTTTACTGAGGATAAGATGGACTTTTTTATTTAACTTGCCAAATTAACTATTCTTGTTCCAACATACTTTGTTCTAATTAAGAGAACTTTCATTTCTAATAGACATACAGGATCTTTAAGCACTTAAATATACATACACATGTATATTAAATATATTTACATATAATGTGTGAGTACATATAATATATTGTACATATAATATGTGAGTGGTGTTTACATCAAATTGCAGAATATAATTGTAGCTGTTATAATGCACATTGTCTGATGTTCCTTAGGTTATCAGAGGGGCAGGACACTGTGTTTGCTGATCAATCTGAGGAATTCAATCAGGTGGTGCTGAAGTAAATAAAACTGAACAAACACCTGCAAAAAGTAAAGAAAGTGTAAATCCTAAAACAGTTAGAGGGCAAAGAATAAACAGTGATTCAGTGAACAGCGTCTCCAGAAATACTGTTTTTTCACCTGCATCACAGACATTTCATGTTCACCAGCCAACTGTCACACTCATTCTATTCTCACAGACATGTCAAATTTAGTCATTGAAATGTTATTTAATCCTGAATAGTAAGTGCATAAAGCTTTTAACAATAATTTTTTATTGTTACTTTTATTGTTACTTTTACTTTGTAAATTGTAAATTGTTTTAATTGTACATAACGTCAACAAACATAAACATAAGTTCTTAGTACATGTCTGTATGTTTGAGATACCAAGTTGAATATGATAGCTCCCTCAATCTGCGTAACTTTTAAAACACTCTTAGTCAACTACTTTTAGTTTCAGTGGGCTTTCTCTTACTGTTGGTTATTAATAGAGACGTGATCATAAGAATGTTGAGTAAAAAGAAAAATTCTGTAAGTTGCAACTGAATATTTTATTATTAGGATATTTCAATTAACTTCTAAAATTACAGAAAAAGTAGTTTAAGCTGCTGAGGATTTCAGTCTAAACAGGGACAGCAGATCAGCTCTCCTGAGAAAAGTCCAGTTTCCTTAACCACTGACCCAGTACATATCACCATCCAAATCAGCTGGAAAAAAACCCAAACATGATTATTTATGTATGGAAATGCACAAAATAAAGCCTATTAAAGTTTTTAGAGTACTACAAATTTTTTTTTTTAATGGTTGAATGTTTTCATTTCTGTATTTTTTTTTCTAGCTGAAAAAGCGGTCAAAACATGGTAATTATTTAGTTTCTTACCTATTTACTAAAACAAGCTAATAAAGGATGTTTTAAGAAAATAGTAGTTAATCCATTTTTGAATAGTATGAAGAAGAAGAGTTGAATGGTGATTGATTAAATAAAACTAAAATCTACCGAAAATACCAATGTTCATTAAAAGGCTTTTTGATACATTCAAATTTAACTGAACTTAAGTGATACTGGTTAAAAAATTTTTATAGCAAAACCATAAACAAAGCTACTGCCATGACAATGAATTCATAACCAGATGGTTTTAGCTGTAGCTTGACCTAAAAGGTAGTTATGTACTCTAACTTTTATTATGATCATAGCATATACTGCTTAATATGGGGTCTGCTCACTGCTGCAAATTCAATAATTTCAAATGATATTTACCTCCAAAAACTTGCACTTCACAGAGTGTAAGTACAACTTTAAATCCAGGTAACAAAATGTTTACATATTTGCCTTTAGTGGGAGGAAATGTGTATGTTACTGTAGCCCCATCTGGCACAGGGTCCATACTAACAACTCTGGAAAACATTAAGGAAAAAAAAGAGATGCAATAAAACAGTGTTTTGTACAATTTTAAACACAGCTTCACCCTACTTACATGTAAACACAAGGTATGGATGTGCAATCGATCACATCCAATTCATAAATTTTGTTATAAAAATTAATTTACTGGTCTGTATAAATATTTATTTATTAAATCTTACAATTATTTGTAAGATAAGGTAGAGGTGCGGAATATTAAAAAGGGTGGCTTAAAATAAATATTTCTAATATTTCTAATTCCAAAAGTGATCACCAAACCTGTTAACAAAGTAATTATACATTTACACACATAAGGCAGATACAGGAAGAACATAAAAGGCTACAAAAAAATATTATTGGCAGTTCTTATTTATTCATTCATTCATTCATTCATTATCTCCCGCTTTGTCCTCTATTAGGGTCGCGGTGGGGTTCCCCATGCCCATCCTCCAGGGGAGAACATCTCAGGCGCTGGGCAGATAGACCCAGGACAGGACGCCAATCCATCGTTGGGCAAGTTCTTATTTATGTAATAAAATCTTACAGTTTGTTGTGATTGCCGTTGGCTTCAAGACTGTCACCAATGAAAATATGAGCTCCATACAAGCGAAATCCACAGCAGTCTCCACGATTAGTAATGACCACTCTATTTATGGCATATGTTTTTGGTAGCTCCAGTCTCCACCAGGGGTGATCCTCAATTGCTGTGTGACTGCATGAATTTTTCCAGTAGTCTGGGTTACTGTTGCCATCAATAGCATTCTCAGCCTTTCCCAGGTAATCATATAATGATGACTGCACAGCCTTGGCTCCAAGTGCCAGGTTTACTGTACAGATACAAAAAAAAATAAATAAATAAAAATAAATAAATAAATTATTAAATGTGAAAGAGGGATAAAGAAGGTTAAAATAAATATAAAAGTGGTTAGCACGTTTGCCTCTCAGCGCTAGGGATTCCCACTTCGAATCCCCATCTGGGTGGAGTTTCCATGTTCTCCCCGTTTCCTCTGGGTTCTGCGATTTCCTCCCACAGTCCAAAAACATGGATCAAGTCAAGTGAGTTCTCGAAATTGCCCCATATAGAGTGTGTCTGTGTGAGTGAGTGTGTGCCCAGTAATAGATTGGCGCCCTGTCCTGGGTGTCTGCCCAGCGCCCGAGACGTTTTCCCCTGGATGGGCATGGGTAACCCCACCGCGGCCCTAATAGCTAAAGATAAATATACCTAATAGATAAAGCAGAAGATAATGGAGGGATGAACATAATGACTAAAAAAATAGAAACAAACATTTTTAATTAAATAAATTGTATTATTTCTAAACCAACATCTCTAGTTTAGTAAGGATATTTACCTCTGTCACAGGTGACAATTGTTAAGTGGTGTAAAGCAATTAGGAAAGGATTTGTAAATTGATAACACCTGTACCCTATAATTTGTGGGAGCACAAGAGAGCTTAAGAGTGACTTGGAGGGGAGGGAAGAAAAGAGGAAGTGGCATGGAAGTCGCAGACTGAGACTTTCTGGGGAAGAGGTAAGAAGACGCATGGAAGTTGCAGACTCAAGGGCGTCGTTAGACCTGGGTTTTCGGGGCTATAGCCCCGGATGTTTTGTCAGTATCCCCGAAACAAATGAGAGCAGCTTTCTCTGCAGCCTCTCCTCCAGCAGCGGGACCGAATGATGGAGTCACTGTCAGCTGTTTGTGTTTCTAAGCTCTGTGTGTGCGTGTGCGTGCATGTGTGTGTCTGTGTGTGTGAGGGAGACAGATTTTTTTTCGCCAGTACCGGGAGTTAAATTGCCGTAATTACCGTAAAAACCGTACCGTATGTTGGCTGGAAAAAGAGCAGCTTCTCAGCTTTCATAAAACGGCAAAATTTTTCAGAAGCAAACTGTCGCAAAGTTACGGTATTTCAAAGCAAAACCTTGTTAAAAGTGTCTCATCTGCGACTGACTAGTAAAAAGGATTTTTTTTGCTGAAGCTCAGGTTCATTATTCATCATTTATTAGAACTGAATGTGCTATCCACTGCTGACAGACATATTTCAATGTTTTTTTGTTTTATCCAATATAACTAATAAATGATCAAACAAAAAACGGATAAATATACTCATGAAAGGGCAATTTTTAAAGAGGACCGAGAGGCAATAAGGGACCTGGGCTAAAGCCATTTCGAAACCCTAAAAATACCCCTGTGCAGACTGAGATTAAGGGATTTTTTGCAATCTCGGGGAAAAGTGAGAACTGGACAAGGAAGCGTCTGTTTGGGTCGAAGGAATGGAGGAGCTGCGGCAAAGGTGTTTGAATCTTGAGAGTGAAGAAAGCCGGTGGAGTGAACGGCTGGGCGTGTCGACAAGTGAATCGCAGAATCGTTTCCTGGAACGTTCGACAAGGAGTCGAGTCTGCAGGGCTTCATAATCTGGGAGGAAGGGTGAGGAGTGGATTCACTCTTTCACAGAACTGTCATAGTCAGTGTATTTGTTCCAAAAGAATTTAATGCATTTTACTGAATAGACAAACAAGTGTACAGAAAAAAATCATCAATGGCGGGCAACCACGATTGATGAGAGAGCTCTGAATTCTCAAGGATCCCACTTCGGTATATAATCCTTAGGTGGGCGGTCCTTCTTTTGTGTGGGTGAATGTGAATGGCCATTCCATATATGGTGGGGTCTTCCTGAGCCCCCAGTCTCAATAATCCATCCATCCATTATCTTCCGCTTTATCCTATATTAGGGTCGCGGGGGTTCCCCATGCCCATCCAGGGGAGAACGTTTCACGTATACAAATTAGGAGTATACATACACAAGAGTATATACAGTGGCTTGAATAAGTAAGTTTTTTTTCTTGCATTTTGTTCCCTTACAACCACAAATCAATTTTGTAAAGTGGCATGCAATTAATACATGGTTTTCAAATTTGTATGAAATAAAAATCAGAATGGGTGGCTTAGTGGTTAGCACGTTCGCCTCTCAGCACTAGGGATTCCCGGTTCGAATCCCCATCTAGGTGGAGTTTCCATGTTCTCCCCGTGTCCGCGTGGGTTTCATCCGGTCCATGTTTTTGGACTGTTTTTGGACTGTGAGAGGAAGCCAGAGAACCCTCTGGCTTCCTCCCACAGTCCAAAAACATGGATCAAGTCAATTGAGTTCTCCAAATTGCCCTATGTAGAGTGTGTCTGTGTGTGTGAGTGTGTGCCCAGCGATAGATTGACGCCCTGTCCTGGGTGTATCTGCCCAGCGCCGGAAATGTTCTCCCCTGGATGGGCATGGGGAACCGCCCCCCCCCGCGACCCTTATATAGGATAAAGCGGAAGATAATGAATGAATGAATGAATGAATAAATATCTGAATAATGTGGTGTGCAAAAGTATTCAGCCTCTTCACTCTGATATATCTTAATAAAATCCAGTGCAATCAGTTGCCATCAGTCACTTAATTAGGTAATCATGCTGTAATTTAGTCTCAGTATGAATACTTTTTGGCCTAAATTCAAAATTCAAATTGATCACAATGAGCCAAGTAATACACTGAATGTTAAAAAAAAATAAAGTACATGATAAATCATGCAAATCAGCAAAACAGACAAAAATAAAACATCTGCAGAGAGTCACTAAAATGATTAAAAACACTAAGTTTATTTTAATTATGGAACATCGTTAAAGTAGCTGTGCATCATCTTAAATCAGTAGCTATGTAGAGGCTTCTGTGTAGTTTGTTTGACTCGAGCTACTTGTTTGTATTTATTTATTGTTTTCAGGCATTTCTGTACTTACCTGCAGAATTGGTATGCATCTGAGGCAAAAGTGTAAAAAACACTACAAGATGTAGCAGCATCATCTTTCCTAAATGGCAGAACAATGTGTTTCATAAATAAACATGACAAAAAAAATTGCAATTAGCAAACATACCCATTAAAGGTTTAAAAATCAGCTGATGAAATCCTTTTTTATATTTAACAGAAACATATTTTGATATTTAATAATAATTACATTTAGTGTGTAGTCTTACAAATAAATGCTCCTTTTACAGCTGTGCCATACTAATCAGTTCCAAAATGATGAATTTTGAAATTACTGGTTTTAATATAAATTAAAATGTTAACCTGTTTTGTTTACTTTTTAAGGAAAAAACATCTAAAAAGTTGGCCTAAACATGATGCTACTGCGGAGCATTAAAATCTTGTTTACTATATATTAATTTAGCAATTTAACATTATTTCATTTTTGTTTAGCAACAAAATTTAAGTTTTTTATACACCAGTGTACATCTGGCCTATCCAAATTATTATGCATCATTACCTAATGATAATAATAAAATAAATTAAAATCTAACTATTAGAACAAGTCACAGAACAAAACACAAAGCACAGAAAAAAAAACAATGATAAGTGGATCATTTTGTTAATCAGTAAGAAAAACAAATCATATTTATATTGTCCTCAAAACAATGACATATAAATTACATTTGCATAAACTTTATCAATACATCAAAACAACATCCCGCTGTTCTCTCTAATAAGCAATTAATTATAAAATTTCATGATTCTTTAATGATTTGTAAATGGTGCATGAGCTTCTTACCTTTGTTATCGTAACAATGTTGTAGGACTGTTTTGTACCGCTGATCTCAATCCTTTATAGCTCTGTTTGGTCACACCCAAATAGACTTGACAAACTCTACTCTGTCAACATCTATCCATCCACCCATTATCTTCCACTTTATCCTCTATTAGGGTTGCGAGGGGTTTCCCATGCCTATCCAGGGAAGAATGTCTTGGGTGCTGGGCAGATACACCAAGGACAGGTCGCCAATTTATGGCTGGGCACACAATCACTCACACAGACACACTCTATATGGAATAATTTGGAGAATTCAATTGACTTGATCCATGTTTTTGGACTGTGGGAGGAAACCGGAGAACCTGCAGGAAACCCACGAGGACACGGGAGAACATGGAAACTCCACCCAGATTGGGATACAAAAAGGGAATCCCTAGCGCTGAGAGGCGAACGTGCTAACCACTAAGCAACTGTGCCGCTCACTCGATCACCATATCTTTACCATCTCAATGTTTAGAGCCCCAGGTATTACACACACAGCTTTAATTAAAATATAACCAATAGACTCTTAAAAAACTTCAAATAAAAGTTTAAGTAAATTTTTAAGTGGGAAATGTTTAAAATCTTTCACATACAAAGCTTAGAGAGGTCTGTAGTTACACTTTAACTGTGAGAGACAGAATAAAAAAAATCCAGAAAATTGTTTGCGATGTTTGCAAAATGGATCTTTCTCAGAATCATCTTTACAAAACGAGGTAAAAATTTTCATGGAGCCTCAGACTGAAAGGAAACTGACCATCATTTTGTGTTTCTTACATTTTCTATAAATTGCCTTCTCACACTGGGGGAGAAAAGGCAGAGCCATTGGCATAATTAACACACCTGACATGTAAAGCCTTCATAAGCTGTGGCATCTCATGCCACAGGGGAAAAGATCCATAAAACTCGAGGACTTGTGGAAATAACATCAGCCATGCCCTTTCCTGTGCATGATAAATTCTGGCTTAATTTAGGTACCAATCACGGCTGGATTTTCCAAAAGTGTCGTAGCGCTTAAGTACTTTGTAACTTCGTACTTAAGGACATACTTAAATTTACGAGCTGTCAGGAATTTTAAATTACGTGAACATAATAACAGTCCCAAAATGGCTGAAATTTTCTATTCAAACAAAGAACCTTACTGGGTTCCTGCCGCAATTAGGAAGTGGGGTGGGGCACGCTATATTTGAACCAAAATACTGGTCTTGGATTGGCTGATTTAAACCCTAGGGCGGTAATTTGTGATTGGCTTAGGCAGTTAAGGGGCAAGAACTAGACGTAACGGATATATACAGAGGTGAACACTGCGGGGGGCGCATTATCACTCAGACCCGGAGGCAGACAGCATCGGAACGCTGAGGATGGCAGACCCGCTGGCCAGCGTGAGTTACTGACGGTGTCCATGAAGTTTTCTTTGTTCTCAATAAATGAGTTGAGACGACCATTTTTACATCAGCTCGTTCTTTCTGCCTTTTTCAAAATCAAAAGATCCTAACAGATGGTAGCAGATGATGGTTTGAAAATAGGCAAAAGAACAATAAAATTTCGGTACTGGACCTGGACTTCTGATTTGATGCACACTCATTACAGGCGCGCCAAAGGTAAACAGATTTTACTGCATAGTTTAGCTGCATTCAATATTTAGAGTAATGAGTGTGTGTTAATGCC
Source organism: Corydoras sp. C115 (assembly GCA_019802505.1). NCBI lineage: Eukaryota > Metazoa > Chordata > Actinopteri > Siluriformes > Callichthyidae > Corydoras > Corydoras sp. C115. The sequence goes on along the minus strand of JAFMOC010000015.1, from coordinate 1,706,713 downwards.
CGAGTCCGTAAGTGTTATAAATTGTTACAGTAATCATTAGAATTGAGTCCGAGTGTTAAAACGTAGTTAATGAGTTATATTTAAGAGGAACACACGAAAGTGTTGCGAAGTTGGTGAAAGGTCCCACGCCCCACATTGGGTTATAAGCGTTTAATTGATAGAACCGGGTTCTATGCGCTTTTTAGGCTTAACTGGGTTTGTGAAACCGGGTTTCAGACCAGTACTTAGGAAATAAGGAATCGGAGTATTATTCAATCGGGTAGGCGTACAGGGTTCATATCCAATGGTTGGAAAAATAGCTGATTATTGACTTACAATGATCGAGAGAGGCCTAGGGTCCCGTCGTGCCTGAATAGCAGGTTAAATTTCCAAATTGTGGCTAAATTCTAAATTTCTTCGGTGCAAATATCAGGGAAATCTTGTATGTGTGTTTGTCTTGTCTTTGTCTTGGCTTGTGTGGAGCAGTAACACATATTTGCACCCTGGTTGTTTGAAATCAATTCAAAGGTTCTATTATTCTGGTTTGCACTTGTTGGTTGTAACTTGGAGGTTTATTTTGTGAATTCTAGCTGATAAGTGGTTTTAAGTGAAGTGGTTTTAAAATAAAGTGGTTTAAGTAAAATTGGTAAGTAAATTTGTAAGTTTGTTTTCTAATTGTGTGTTATATATCCTAGATAACTTAATTAAAATGGCTGATCTAACTGCAGGACAGCTTAAGGATATTGTTTTAAATAGGATTAAAGAAACAACACCTGAAAAAGATAGGGAGAGAGAATACTGTAAAATTAATCAATTGTTCCAAAACTGGGCCCTCAGGGGATTGTATCCAAGCCCTGAAGAGCCTGTCCCCACACCTAACCAAAGGCTAAAAATTTTAGAGTATCAGCAAGGGGAAGTGTGTATACATAAGGATAAAGTAGATATTGAAGCACGTATAAAATTATTAACCAGTAAAAAGCAACTTGGTATAGTAGAAGATCAGTTAGCTAGAACCAAATTAGTTTTGCAACATGTAAAGGTAATAGTGGGAACAATGGGAGAACAAAGGGTGGAAGATGGCCGCCCTAGTGCAATTCAGCCCTCCCCCGACGTATCCCTGGTTCAACCCATTAACATAAGTACAGACACACCAGAGTACCAGAGTCAGAACCCACAGCTGCGGGTTCTGAGGACGAGTGCACGCTGGCGCAACTTGCTGCCGCTGCTCGCCGGTATATACGCCTGATAAATAATATTTTTAAATCTGTTAATGCTACTTGGTCTCTGGGCTTCCCGGATTGATATGATGGACTTTGTGTGATGGACTTTGTGATTGCTTTCATTTAAAAAGACGGGGTCATCTGTGAGTACAATCTCTAACTACTGGATTATCTCCCATCTCCCTGTTCTACTCCGTTTGCTGAACCAACCGCGCAAATGTCAACGGGCAGGATACATTTCTGGTTATTGCTGCTCTGGTCTCTTTTGACTTTTATTCACCAACCTTTGGCGGGTTTTGACTCCGCTGCTGAGCTCCTTCGGCTGCGTCCTAGCCTGCCTGCTTCTATCCCGGCTTCACTACTCCTCGACTCGGATATAGCTCACCTGCCTCGCCGGAGATATATCCACCGTGGGTTTCGCCGGAATTTCCGAGAAGACACATCCAAATCAATAAAATCCATCTGGTCCGCTTCATGCCGTCTTCCACGTAACACCGGGCGAGTTGTGGACCACAACGTGCTAGCCCCCTTAGCCAGGTCGGCTAGCACTTTCACCAAGTGTGACCACTCCGCTATCAACTTCGGTCTGCTGAACATCCGCTCACTCAGGAGCAAAGGACATCTCATCCAAGATCTCCTCACAGACCATAACCTGGACTTTCTCTCTTTAACTGAGACTTGGCAACAACCCAATGACTTCACACAACTCAACGAATCCATGCCGCCGGGGTTTGTTTACATCTGTAAACCACGTGGTACAAGCCGGGGAGGAGGTCTCGCTGTGATCCATCGCGAGAAGTGGAAAGCGTGTTGAAATGGAAGCATGTACTGATACTTTGCATTCGCGAACACCTTTTTCGGGACATGGGGAAAAATTGGGGATCAATTGCCCCAGGCACCTGTCCCTCATTTGGGTGATTCACGGTCTCTGTTGGGTGATTGGTTTAGTTTGTGCACGTGATTGGGTGTTTTTCCTATTTTAGTTCCGTATTCCCTAAATTCTGTGCACGTCTTTGTTTGTGGTTTTTACCCAGGTGTTAGTCGTTCATTTGTTCCCCTCTTTCCATTGGTGTCCCTACACCACTTTTAATAATAAACCTGTTTTGTTTTTATACCCGGTGTTCTCTGGACTCTCCTTCTGCGCTCAACCACGAAGACAACGCTGCGCATTTCTCCTGCGCAGGTTATATTCGTGGGAGTGTTTGGCCTGACGGACCGGCGTACGCATTATTCCCCGCGTAGCCGGTGCCCAGGAAGCGCTCACTAGGCCCGAGCAGCGTACGCAGTATTCCCCGCGTAGCCGATCCTTCCTGGGAAGAACGGATCTCTAACAGAAAGACGTGCCAAACCATCGGAAGAGTTCCAGACACCAGGGGTCGCCCTTCGCTGAGCCGGATTACTAGAGGCCGCCTGCTGACGAATCCGAGGACCAGGGACAGCCCACTGCCGAGTACAAGCACCAGGGACCGCCCGCTGCATAGCCCGGGCACCGGGGGCCGCCCATCGCCGTTTTTGCGCGTCAGAGGCCATTCGGCGCCGATCCCGAGCACCAGGGGCCGCCCATCGCCGACTGCAAGAGCACCAGGGTCCTCCCGCCGTCGACTCCGAGCACCTGGGGCGCTCTCCCCGCCTCGCCGCTAGAGGGTGCCGATCCGCGCCCCACAGCGCTTCATCAGCAGGGGACAGCCATCATGCCCCATCGCCAGAGGGACTCCAGCCCCCCCCCCTTCTCCGTGAGAATTTTTTTTATTGTATTATTATTATTTTATTATTTATTTTTTCTTCTCTCTCTTTTTCTCTCCTTCTGGGTCGCTTCCCTTTTTGCGCAACCGTTGGGGTGGGGGTATGTTACAGGTGCCTGGGGCACCTGTCCCTCATTTGGGTGATTCACTGACTCCGTTGGGTGATTGGTTTAGTTTGTGCACGTGATTGGGTGTTTTTCCTATTTTAGTTCCGTATTCCCTAAATTCTGTGCACGTCTTTGTTTGTGGTTTTTACCCAGGTGTTAGTCGTTCGTTTGTTCCCCTCTTTCCGTTGGTGTCCCTACACCACTTTTAATAATAAACCTGTTTTGTTTTTATACCCGGTGCTCTCTGGACTCTCCTTCCGCGCTCAACCATGAAGACAATGCTGCGCATTTCTCCCGCGCAGGTTATATTCGTGGGAGTGTTTGGCCTGACGGACCGGCGTACGCATTATTCCCTGCGTAGCCAGTGTCCAGGAAGCGCTCACTAGGCGCGAGCGGCGTACACAGTATTCCCCGCGTAGCCGATCTTTCCAGGGGAAGAACGGATCTCTAACAGTAGTGCATTTCCAACACCGAAAAAATTTACAGGCCTTAGATGGCATAGTCTTGAACAAAGGGGAAGAGGTTTAATGAACAAATCTGAGAATGAGTGGACTTGTACAGTAACCCACTACATTACTAAACATAATAAAAAGGCTACAGAGTAAGCAGACACTCTGTTACACTTACAATAGCGACTGGCAAAACTTGAGCTCAAAACTTGAGCAAATAGCGACACCTCCACAGGATCACAGGCAGTATCAACACAGGCCACAGCATAACTGGGGCCCACCAGGAGGCAGGAGGGGAACCACAAGATGGTTGTTTTAATTGTGGTGCTATGGATCACTGGGCAAGATATTGTCCATATCTCGGTAGTCAGCCTGTGCCCAATCAATATGGTTATAATCAAAGACCACCAGCCCACATTCTAAATCAGTCAATGGTACCGAGGTACCCACACGGTCCAAGTAATCGAGAATGGCAAGCTCTGTACTGATGCTGCCCAGTGTCCTCCACAGGTCGAGAATTTTTTGCAGAACCAATTGTTACCTGTGGTGTAGGTGGTGAACAATTTGATTTTCTAATTGACACTGGAGCTACTGCTTCAGTGATTACAGGCAAACCTAATTGGTATCCTCCACTTAGCACAAATACACTCACCACCATAGGATACTCGGGATCTATTCAAACTCAGCATTATACTACTCCACTGGTTCTGGAAATTGGAAGTCTGCAATTAATGCATTCTTTTTTGTATTCTCCAAATTGCCCCACTAATTTGTTAGGTCGTGATGTTTTGTGTAAACTGTCTGCTACGGTTTATTGCACTCCAAGTGGTACCTCTTTGGTCTTACCAGGACAGGGGATACCTACTTTGGCCAAAATCTGTGTAATAAAACCCTTGATGGAACCAACTTCGCAGTCATGTCTCGCCTAACAAGCCCAGAGAAACAGGGAGACTTTTCCAATTTAATGTAAATTTTTCACTTGTGGAAACCTTGGTTAATGAATTTGGCTTCGTTACAGACACCTCATGATCCATATCACTGCACTTTCTACTACACTAGAGAGTTGGACGAATTGTATAATGACACCTGGACCACGAATATGGAAGGGTTAACAACTTGTATTAATACAAAAGCCATCTATGTGGGACCTGAGGGAGTAGCTGGAAGTGTACAGCTGAGTTTGGAACAGGGGGATTATTTTAAAGTTAATCCAGACATGCCACATGCACCACATGTCACATTACTTTTAGCAAGAGGGCATGAAGCCAGGTCGTTAGGACCTATGGTTTCACGAGCGCAGACTTTGACGTATCAGCCGACTGGGGTTGATCATTTGTCCAAAACTGAGGATGGTAAATATTGGAGAATTGACTGTAGCTGTATGGAAGAGCACACTGACCATAGCCTAGCTAATGACATGCTTAAAACTATACCTGACTCCTTGTGGACTAAGTCTAAGATAGATGTAGGCCATGCAAAACACCATCTTGCCCCAATTTCACTAAGGCCTGATGCTCAAGTTGTCCGTCGGAACCAATACCCACTTTCTCTAGAAGCTGTACAGGGTATTGCCCCCACCATTCAGGGCTTACTCGATGTAGGGGTCCTAGTTCCCACTCGTTCTGAGTGGAACACACCAATTTTGCCAGTTTAAAAACCTGACAAGGATGAATATCGTATGGTTCATGACCTACGGCTCATTAATCAGGTCATGGTTACTGAAAACATTCCAGTACCCGATCCATATAGAGCACTACAAAATTTGACTCCTGATCATACGTTTTTCACAGTAATTGATTTGGTTAATGCTTTTTTTTGCATTCCACTTTCTCCCCAGATTTCTAAAATCTTTGCATTTACTTACCAGGGACAGCAGTACACCTATACTAGACAACCACAAGGTTACAAGGACAGCCCAGGTATTTTTAACCAATGTTTAAAAATCGACTTGACCCCACTTTTGACTAACCAGTTACTACACAAGGACACTGTGTTAATTCAGTATGTGGATGACCTGCTGATTGCCAGCTCTTCAGCAACTCGTTGTTTGACAGATACTTGCACTGTTCTTTGCAGGCTAACAGAAGTGGGGTACAAAGTTAATAGGTTTAAGTTACAACTTTGTAGACCGGTTATTACATTTCTAGGATGCTACATCTCTCAAAGGGTCACACACTTACTTCCAAGGCTGTTGAAAGCATTTTGGCTTTTCCAAAACTAAAAACCATTAGCCAAATGTTGTCTTTTCTGGGCCTTACAGGCTACAGCAGAAATTATGTCCCCAATTACACAAGTTTGACACAGCCATAAAGGGCTGTGGTCACTCAATTAGGTCAGCGGAATCTAAAGGCTCTGATTGAATGGGACCCAAAATTAGAGCAGTGCTTTACTGAGGTTAAACAAAGTTTAGCACACACTGAAAACCTTCAGTCCCCTGATTACACAAAACCCTTTTACCTTGATGTTTCTGTAAAAGAAGGCATTGTTAATACTGTTCTTTTCCAGAAAGGGAGGAGTAGTTGTGAAAGAAAAATTATGCAATTTCATAGCTCAAAATTGGATCCTGTGGTACTAGGACAACCACAATGCACTAAACATCTAGCTGCGTTAGCCAAAGCTGTAGATAAAACAACCCACATTGTAATGTGTCACCCTTTGATCATTAACACCTCACATGGAGTAGTAGCTTTCTTGACATCATCAGCATTTACCTTGTCTAACGCTAGAAAACTAAAAGTCAGTAAAACATTATTACAGCCAAACATCACATTTGCACCATCAAAGACTGTTAACATGACTAGTTCATTACCAGTACAGAGGGAAGAGGACAGTGAGGTACATGTTTTTGAGTTAGTTGCAAGTCAAGCACTCAGGGTCAGAGAGGATTTAGACACTGTACCTTTGCAAAATAGTGACATGGAACTATTTTGTGATGGATGCTGTTATAAAGGTGAGAAGGGTTTAGTAACATCTTATGCAGTGGTCACTGAGGTACAAGGACGGTTTGAAACGCTGAAGGATGGAATTGTACCTCAACCAGCAACTGCACAGGTGGCTGAGATTATTGCACTAACACAAGCACTCAAATTAGCAACTGGTAAGAAGGTCAACATCTACACAGACTCAGCTTATGCACATTCGGCAATTCATGTAGATGGTCCCCAATGGCTTAGACGGGGATTGGTTACAGCTCAGGGAACTCCTATTAGACATGTGACAGAATTACAGGATTTGTTGTCAGCAGTTCATCTACCATTTCAGGTAGTGGTTGTTAAATGTAAGGGACACTCTAATTTAAAATCTAAAATTGCAAAAGGGAATGATGCAGCTGATTTGACAGCAAAAGCTGCAGGGGGTTATACCAAACAATTAGTTGTACTTGCGACACCGACATTACCGGAACTCACAGAGGAACACTTGAAGGATATGCAGAATAGAGCCGGAGCTTATGAAAAGAATAAGTGGCTTCAAAAGGGAGCGAAGGAAGTAGATGGGATTTGGAGAAATCCAGAAGGTAAGATTGGTGCACCTGGTTCTGTGTTGAAGCTGCTGTTAATATAAGCCCATGGCCCCACTCATGTAAGCACTAGAATGATGTTGCATAGTCTCAGAACTCATTGGTGGCACCCACACTTAACAGACATGGTTCAGTTGCATGTAAGGTGTTGTATGTCAGGAGAATAATCCAACTCCAACATACAAATTAAAGGCAGGAATCTTTTCCAGTACCTGATGCACCATTCAAGGAAATTTGCATTGACTTTACCGAGTGGTAAGAGGGTTTGGCTATCTGTTGGTAATGGTTAACAGGTACACCAGGTGGGTTGAAGCCATACCTGCCAGGCGTGAAGATGCCAAAACTGTAGTGAAATGTCTTAAAACTGAATTGATTCCTAGATATGGTGTACCTACAATAATCAGGTCAGACAACGGAACACATTTTAGCAACAAACATTTGCATGAAGTAGAAAAAGCCTTAGGCATTACACACAGATTTGGATCCGTCTATCATCCCAGTTCCCAGGGATTGGTTGAAAGAGCTAATCAAACAATTAAGGCCAAATTGGCTAAGGCCTGCTACAAGTCAAAAAATGGATTGGGTTGAAGCACTACCATTGGTGCTCATGTCTATGCGGAGCTCTCCTAGAGGAGATACCCATTATTCACCTCACCAATTGTTAACGGGGCGACCCATGCCAGGGCCACCGTGTGATAGAGTTGTTGGGAAAATGTTGGATTTGTTGGACATTGATTGAAAAGTTTGTTGTAGGGGTAGTGAACCGAGGAGTGAGTGGTGAACAGGATGGATTTGCGGTGAGGATGCTGATCCTCTGTGTGACCAGGGACCAGTCCCTCGAGCAAGAAGAGGACGCTTCTTTGGAGGTGTCGACAGACCTATTTAGTGTGGTATAGAGGTGGTACTAACTCTGCTTTCAGGAACTGAAGACAACAAGGGTGCTGCTTTCCGATGACAACGAAACAACTACTGATGACGACTAAAGAGCTGCTGAGGACGACGAAAGAGCTGCTATTGTTTCTGACGAAAGTTTCTGCAACTTTTAACATGGTATTTAGAACATCTCAAACAGAGCAACTTGAAGTACAGACAAAGTACAATCTTAGAAAATGAGGATCAGTCTTAACAGTAGATCAGCTCTCCTGAGAAAAGTACTTGAACCACTGATCAAGTAGGTGTTATCATACCAATAAGCCGGAAGTAAAAAGGATGAGATTATTCATATTTACAGATATCAGTGCATAACATACACATTTATACTTTTAGATTAAAAGCACACTCAACACAGACCTTAAAAAAATAAATGATCACTATCGTTTAAATTCTTTCAATTTTGGTACCACAATATTTTAATATCTTTAGTTCTTATTAATTAATACAACAAAATTGCTGTTTTAAGCAAATAACAATTAAGTAATATTGTTAAATAGTATGTTTATAGTAACTTATTTCTATGAAAACCATTTCTATGAAAACCACTCATAGCTCATTAATGTCACATTGTTAATCTGAATCTTTTAGTTCTAGCTTGGTCTGTGAGCAAAGTTATTTATTCTAAGGAACTCCGCTTGTGTTCATGGCTTATGGCTGGATAAGGGTGTCTGGTTAGTGTTATATGTTTGTAACAATAATATTTCTTAGAAAAATTGTAAAATGTTTACAATACTTTCTAGAATAGCTATAAATCCAGGTAAAATTATGTTAAAGCGACCTTTGCTGGTAAATGTGTATGTTCCTGTAGCTCCGAACTGCAGAGAGGATAGAGTAGCAACTCTGGAAAAAAAAGACTTAATAATTAAAAACACATTTCAACTTTTTTTCTGCTCTGTATGAACTTCTGTTTACTTTTTGTTTAAATATTTTTAGCATCAGGTTCTGTTGTGTTAAAAAAAAAACTGTTAAAAAAAAGTAGCTTTACAATAAAGTGTTCAGCATAAGCCATTTTGGCCTTCAACACAAAACTTTTGATCAGTTGCCACAAAGTTAAAAGTATAAAGTGATCTACATTTATTTATGATCCTGCATAAACATTAACATAAAAAAGCCCAAACAAGATTATCCATATACTCGTTACCATAAATCCAATAAAATTACTCAGTTTATTGTTATTCCCGTTATTAGGACTGTCACCAATGCGAAACTGAGCTCCGTTCAAGCTATATTCGCAGATCTCCACAATTAGAGACGATCACTATTCATGATGTATGCTTTTGGTAGCTCCAGTCTCCACCATGGGTTATTCTGAAATGCTGTATGAGTGCATGATGACTGCGTGCAGTCTGAGTTGCTGTTGCCATCAATGGCTTGCTCAGGAACTCCCATGTAGTCGTATAATGACGACTGTACAGCTTTGGCTCCAAGTGCCAGGTTTTCTTCAAAAATGCATAAACAAAACGATGGCCTGATAAATACAATACTGAATATTTGTATGAGGACAAAGTATGGGATAAGGATATAAATTAGTGATATCACAGGATAATGAAAATTAGATAAACAAATATCTCATTATCTTTCACCTTATCCTCTATTTAATAATTTTAAAAGCCCTCAAAAAACCCTTTAAAAAGCTGAATTTGTGCTTAAGCTGAATTTGTGCGATTAATACAGCCCGAACCACTCAACATACAGAACCAATTCCAAACACAGTTATGTAGGTAATGATGACCTGAGCAATGTATTTTTGGAGTTTCTCTCATTTATGGTTTCAAATAAATTTAAGTTTAAGAGAAAAAAAATCCTCATAGGAAATGAATGAGAAACACCAATTTACTTTTAAATGGGTGGAATTTTTGTCTTTTCCATTGTGCCAAAAGCTCACGATTTAAATTTTAGTTTTTGATTTATGAGGGTTTGTTTGGCATAAGGGACTAAAAGTGCTCCATGAACTCCAATGTTAATTTTTTTGTCACCTCTTCCTCGTTATTGAATCGTCACAACTCAATCTGCATCATTCTACACCAAAATGATCTCTAAGGGCTCCTCTTTCTAATGGTGGCTGAAGCAATAGGTGAAAGATTTGCTGAGTTATGAGGTGGTGAGGCTGCTGATGTTAGCATTAGCATTGCACAGCCAAATCCGCTCTAAATTGCAACTTAGTTAGCTCATAAAGTCCAAATAAGTGGCTGTGTTTGTAAAGTTATTTGTGGACTGATGTCCAGTTGGCATTAGGTTTGCCACCCGTCCAGTAAAATACTGAACCATCCCGTATTCAACACATTTGTGAAAATCGTGATTCTTTAAAAAAAAAAAATCTTTCAGTCATTTGAGACTAATACTCTATGAAACATTATGATTGAGATTATACACTGCCTGGACAAGAAAATAGTCACCACCAAAAAAAGGTGTGACTAATATTTTGTTGGATCGAGTCTGACTGCTGCGCAAAGCCTTCTCCAGCACATCCCAATGATTCTCAATGGGGTTAAGGTCTGGAGACTCCCTGAACCACTGTCTTACAATTTGAGCCTGATGAATTCTATAGTCAGCTGACCTCATTCTTTGAGCACATGCTGTTGCTGAACCTAGACCTGACCAATTGCAGCAAAACCAGATCATGGCACCTCCACAGGCTTGTACAGTAGACACTAGGCATGATGGGTGCATCACTTCACCTGCCTCTCCTTTTCTTACGCTTATGTGCCCGTCACTCTGGAACAGGGTAAATAAATTGAAGCCCTTTTTTACAGTTAGCCATACTGATTAGTGGTTTTCGTAAGGCTACACAACTGTTCAGTCCCAATCCCTTAAGTTTCCTTTGCATTGTGCATTTCCACATTGAGGGCGCGACGGTGCGGGGGCCTTTTAAGCGGATGAAGACGGTGCAGGGGCCTTTTTGAGCAGACGAAGACGGCGCGGGGGCCTTTTTGAGCAGACAAAGATGGCGCGGGGGCCTTTTTGAGCGGACGAAGATAGTGCGTGGGCCTTTTTGAGCGGACGAAGACGGCGCAAGGGCCCTTTTGAGCGGACGCAGACGGCGCAGGGGCCTTTTTGAGCGGACGCAGACGGCGCTGGAGGGACTACAGTGGGCTCTGGCACAGGAGGGCAACTGACACGGAGTCACGGGCAGCAAGTCCTCTGGTACCACGGGCAGCTCCTCTGGAAACCCGGGCCGCTCCTCTGGAATCCCGGGCTGCTCCTCTGTACTGCCACAAGTTGGCGGAACTGAGCGGGTGCTCTCCAACTCCTCCTACCTTGCATCCTGTTCACAAAAACATACCGCCAGTATCCCAGCACAGATAACAGACAAGACATCACACACCATCAGGGACTTCAGGCACACACACGGAGGGAGGACGACACTGGGAACCACCACCAACAGGAACACCCTCAGACACTCGACAAACATCCCGCACACCGCGGACACCCAAATGTTCTCTCCCAACAGGGCCCACACTCTCTCTTTCCAACGGGACAGTAGAGGTTGTGGTACTGCCGAGGAGACCCCCGTGATGGAGCTGGAGGGAGGCCTTGCTCTGCCCCGACGGCTGTGCCAGCTCCGGCGCTTAGCCGGGGACACGGATTGACGAGGTTCCGGACGCTTGATCGCACACCTTGTGAAGTCACACACAGACTCGCCCGAAGCGGCAATGGACAGGGAAGGGATGCGGAGCGAGGACTTATTGGCTAGGTGAAGGGAACAGGCGTAGGGGCAAATGAAACAATAACAGAGAGATGTTTCTGAGGAGGGACGGGTAACACCAGTGGGTTTGGTGGGCTTTAGGGAACTGGAACGAGAATTGGGCCATAAATCAGGGGACTGCAAAAGGACGTGGGGAGGAAGAACATGTCCTGAGAGAAACAAATCAAACTCATCCTCAGAGTCGACACATGAGTCGTGACTCCCCTCAGAATATACTGATTCCGCTTCTTCCCGGGATATGACTTCCTCTTACCACAACCAAGGTTGGGACATGACGGAAAAACACCAAAAAACTGCCACATACAAACGAACAAAAAACAGGGCCAAACTCTACTGCTCCTGTTGGCTCGACGTGCTGCGGAACTGACTCGCCGAACCCTGGAACTCTCAGGGGAGAGTGAGCGGACAAAAAAAAAGAAAAAGAAAAAAGGCTAAACGGTGGCGTTAGCGCCAAAATTATGCAGCCGGAAGGACGATAGCTAGAGAGAGAGGGGAAGAGAAGAAAAACCTACCGCGACTCGTCCCTGTATCCGATTCCGTATAGTTCCGGGCATTCTGTCAGGCGCTTGTCCGTAAGGGCAAAAATTAAGCGCAGTAGCGCAGAAAGGATCCAGGAGGCGCAGGTAAGAGAAAGGAGTTTATTAGGAGTCAAAACATAGACTCATGTACCGCACACGCGACCAAACTAAAACAATGCTGGAACGCAGACTAAACGGAAACGGAACAATATAAATGAAAAACCCGACCACGTGAAAACCAAAATCAACCAATGAAAACAACAAATACATTAACTAAATGGGAACAAATGAACTCAAATTATCAAAAGAAAATGAAAACAGGTGAGGCCACTCCTTACAATTATAGGATCTCTCATATTTTTTCTTGTATTATATTATTTTCTGGGTCTTATGAGTCTTATTTTTAAATATTTATATTGTATGAATCCAAAATGTACTATTTTGGGAAGAAAGTTTCTTGTAAACTAAATCCAAGAAGCATTCTTTATTTTGGCATTATTTATAATACATCTTTTGAAAACACACTGAGATAAAATAGTTTTAAAGATGTATATATTTATAGTTAATGGAGATTTTATCATTCACTCTACTTCATTTGCAAAAATACTGCGACCTACTTGGTAGTTAAAAATATGAAGTCTACAAAAAGTACACTGGAATTAGCTCAAAATTTCTAATGCTGCAGAAACATGAACAAAGAAATCACGAGTAATTGATGACAATTAAGTAATAACACAGTATGATGATGAGGTATTATTATTATCATTTTAGTGGTGAGACCGCATTCAGAAACATGACGATCCCATATGGCTGGCCCCAGCGTCCCATGCTGCAACGTATAGGCTTGATCAGCTCTACAATCCTTATATTACTCATCTGTGGATCCCGTTCCTGCATCGATGGTCAATCAGGTCGAATTATTCAAGAGTAAAGCTGCTTTGAGGTGCAGCACTGTTGTAAAATGTGCAATATAAAAAGTATTAAATAAATAAATATAAATGTGAGTGGTGTTTACATTAAATTACAGAATATAATTCTAGCTGTTATAATGCACATTGTCTGATGTTCCTTAGGTTATCAGAGGGGCAGGACACTGTGTTTGCTGATCAATCTGAGGAATTCAATCAAGTGCTGCTGAAGATCTGCAGAGAAGTAAATAAAACTGAACAAACACCCGCAAAAAGTAAAGAAAGTGGAAATCCAGAAGAGTTTAAAGAATAAACAGTGATTCAGTGAACAGCGTCTCCAGAAATACTGTTTTTTCACCTGCATCACAGACATTTCATGTTCACCTGCCAACTGTCACACTCATTCTATTCTCACAGACATGTCAAATTTAGTCATTGAAATGTTATTTAATCCTGAATAGTAAGTGCATAAAGCTTTTAACAATAATAAACAAACATTTGACTTTGTACCACAATTCTATGCAACCTCCATGTACGGGTCCATAAAGTCTCCTAATGTGTAAATTGTTTTAAAGTCTTGTACATAACGGGATCAAACACAAACATATAAGTTCTTAGTACATGTCTGTATGTTAGTGAGATACCAAGTTGAATACGATGGCTCCCTCGATCTGCTTAAATTTTAAAACAAAAACTACTTTTAGTTTCAGTGGGCTTTCTCTGACTGTTGGCTATTAATAGAGATGTGATCATAAGAATGTTGAGCAAAAAGAAAAATTCTGTAAGTTGCAACTGAATATTTTATTATAAGGTTATTTCAATAAACTTCTAAAATCACATCAAAAGTAATTTAAGCTGCTGAGGATTTCAGACTAAACAGGGACAGCAGATCAGCTCTCCTGAGAAAAGTCCAGTTTCCTTAACCACCGATCCAGTAGAGATCACCAATAAGCTGGAAAAAAAGAACATGATTATTTATGCATGGAAATGCACAAAAATAAAGCCTATTAAAGTTTTTAGACTACTAATAATTTTTTTTAATGGTTGAATGTTTCCGTTTCTGTATTATTTTTCTAGCTGAAAAAGCGGTCGAAACATTTGGTAATTATTTAGTTTCTTACCTATTTACTAAAACAAGCTAATGAATGCTGTTTTAAGAAAATAGCAGTTAATCCATTTTTGAATAGTATGAAGAAGAAGAGGTGAATGATGACTGATTAAATAAAACTAAAATGTACAGAAAATTCCAATGTTAATTAAATGGCTTTTTGATACATTCAAATTTAACATAACTTAAGTGATACTGGTTAAAAATACTCTTTTCAATTTTTTTTTTTAGCAAAGCCATACACAAAGCTACTGCCATGGCAATGAAATCGTAACCAGAAGGTTTTAGCTGTAGCTTCACCTAAAATTAACTAACTTTAATTATGGGCGGCAAGGTCAATTGAGTTCTCCAAATTTCCCCATATAGAGTTTCTTTGTCCGTTTGAGTGAGCGTGTGCCCAGCGATAGATTGACGCCCTGTCCTGGGTGTATCTGCCCAGCGCCCGAAATTTTCTCCCCTGGATGGGCATGGGGAACCCCACCGCGACCCTAATAGAGGATAAAGAGGAAGATAATTGATGGATGGAACTTAAATTATGATCATGGCATATACTGCTTAATACGGGGTCTGCTCACTGCTGCAAATGTAATAATTTCAAATGATATTTACCTCCAAAAACCTTCACTTCACAGAGTGTAAGTATAGCTTTAGATCCAGGTACAAAGATGTTTACAAATTTGCCTTTAGTGGGAGGAAATGTGTATGTTGCTGTAGCTCCATCTTGCGGAGCATTTATAGCAACTCTAGAAAACAATAAGGGAAAAAAGGAGATGCAATAAAACAGTGTTTTGTACAATTTTAAACACAGCTTCACCCTAATTACATGTAAACAAAATGTATGGATGTGCAATCGATCACACCCAATTCATAAATTTTGTTATAAAAATAATTTTACTGGTCTGTATAAAAAATGTATTTATTTAATCTTACAATTATTTGTAAGATAAAGTAGAGGTTCTGAATATTTAAAAGGGTGGCTTAAAATAAATGTTTCAAAATTCCAAAAGTGATCACCAAACCTGTTAACAAAGGAATAATACATTTACACATATAAAGCAGATACAGGAAGAACATAAAAGGCTACAAAAAATGTATTATCGGCAGTTCTTATTTATGTTAAGCACAAACTTACAGTTTGTTGTTATTGCCGTTGTTACCAAGACTGTCACCAATCAGAATATGAGCTCCATTCAAGCGAAATCCACAGCAGTCTCCACGATTAGTAATGATCACTCTACTTATGACATATGTTTTTGGTAGCTCCAGTCTCCACCAGGGGTTATCCTCAATTGCTGTGTGAGTGCATGAATTTTTCCAGTAGTCTGGGTTACTGTTGCCATCAATAGCATTCTTAGCCTTTCCCAGGTAATTGTATAATGATGACTGTACAGCCTTGGCTCCAAGTGCCAGGTTTACTGTACAGATACAAACAAAAAACAAACAAAGAATGTAATGTAAAATGTAATGTAATGTAAAAGAGGGATAAAGAAATTATTAACAAGATCACATAATGGCTAAAAAAAATAGAAACAAATATTTTTAAGTAAATAAATTGTATTATTTCTAAACCAACATAAGGATATTTACCTCCATATACCTGCACCTCACACAGTGTGAGAATAGCTTTGACTCCAGGTAGGTAAATGTTAACAAAGCGACCTTCAGTAGGAGTAAACGTGTATGTTCCTGTAGCTCCACTCTGCAGAGATGTTATAGTAGCAACTCTGGGAAATAAAACTTTTACTGATCAGGACATAGGAAAGTTTTACTGATCAGGACATAGCAGTTTTACTAATGGAATCTTCTTCTTAACAATAACAAGCAAGACTTATGTCTGATCAAGAGGTTAAGTCACATTTTTGTGGTCTTATTTCCCATAAAATTACTTACTTTTTGTTAATATTGCCATGTTTTTTGAGACTGTAACCAATGCGAATCTGAGCGCCATTCAAACGAGATGCACAGCAGTCTCCACGATTAGTGATGACCACTTTATTTATGATGTACGCTTCTGGTAGCTCCAGTCTCCACCATGGATTATCTTCAATTGCTGTGTGAGTGCATGAATTCTTCATGTAGTTTGGGTTTCTGTTGCCATCAATAGCATTCACAGCATTTCCAAGATGATTGTATACTGATGACTGCACAGCTTTGGCTCCAAGTGCCAGATTTTCTGCACAAATCAATACGACAAATCAAAAAGCTGATGAAATATCAAACACACAAGAGTATATACAGTGGCTTGAAGTATTCATACCCCTTGAAGATTTTTTCCCCTTCTTTTACATTTTGTCCCCTAACAACCACAAATCTATTTTGTTAAGTGGCACGAAATTAATTTTTATGAAATAAAAATCTGAATGTGGTGTGCAAAAGTATTCAGCCTCTTTACTCTGATACCTCTTAATAAAATCCAGTGCAATCAGTTGCCTTCAGTCACTTAATTAGGTAATCATGCAGTAATTTAGTCTCAGTATGAATACTTTTTGGCCTAAATTCAAAATTCACATTTATCACAATGACCCAAGTAATACACTGAATGTTAAAAAAAAAAAAAAAAGTACATGATAAATCATGTAGTAAAACAGACAAAAATAAAACATCTGCAGAGAGTCACTAAAATGATTAAAAACACTAAGTTTATTTTAATTATGGAACATCGTTAAAGTAGCTGTGCATCATCTTAGATCAGTAGCTATGTAGAGGCTTCTGTGTAGTTTGTTTGACTGGAGCTACTTACCTGCAGCATTGGTATGCATCTGAGGCAAAAGTGTAAAAAACACTACAAGATGTAGCAGCATCATCTTTCCTAAATGGCAGAACAATGACAAAAAAATGCAATTAGCAAACATACCCTTTTTTATATTTAACAGAAACATTCATTCATTCATTATCTCCCGCTTTATCCTCTATTAGGGTCGCGGTGGGGTTCCCCATGCCCATCCAGGGGAGAACGTTTAGGGCGCAGATACACCCAGGACCGGGCGCCAATTCATTTTTATTTAGCCACAAACTTTAATACAAGTTTTTTTATACACCAGTGTACATCTGGCCTATTCAAGTTATTATGCATCATTACCTAATGATAATAATAAAATAAATAAAAATCTAACTATTAGAACAAGTCACAGAACAAAACACAAAACACAGAAAAAGTACAAGGATAAGTAGATAATTTAGTTAATCGGTAAGAAAAACAAATCATATTTATATTGTCTTCAAAACAATGACATATAAATTACATTTGCATAAACTTTATCAATACATCAAACCAACATCCCACTGTTCTCTGTAATAAGCAATTAATTATAAAATTCCATGCTTCTTTAATGATTTGTAAATGGTGCATGAGCTTCTTACCTTTGTTATCGTAACAATGTTGTAGGACTGTTTTGTACCGCTGATCTCAATCCTTTATAGCTCTGTTTGGTCACACCCAAATATACTTGACAAACTCTACTCTGTCAACATCTATCCATCCACCCATTATCTTCCACTTTATCCTCTATTAGGGTCGCGGGGGGTTTCCCATGCCTATCCAGGGAAGAATGTCTTGGGTGCTGGGCAGATACACCAAGGACAGGTCGCCAATTTATCTCTGGGCACACAATCACTCATACAGACACACACTCTATATTTGGAGAATTGGCAATTTGGAGAATTCAATTGACTTGATCCATGTTTTTGAACTGTGGGAGGAAACCGGAGAACCTGCAGGAAACCCACGAGGACACGGGAGAACATGGAAACTCCACCCAGATTGGGATACAAAAAGGGAATCCCTAGCACTGAGAAGCAAACGTGCTAACCACTAAGCAACTGTGCCGCTCACTCGGTCACCATGAAGCAGAAATATAAAAGAAAGAAGACAGGGGGAAAAAATCATGAATGAATTAAATGAAAAGTTTTAGCAGTTATTATGAATTTACTGTATATAGAACTGTGTGTCTCTTTAGTGAATATTGGACAGACCTGGTCTAGACAAGTAGCCAAGGTGGAGCAGAATGTGCTGAATGCAGTGTTAGTATCATTGGTTGAGAAGTTGTTGATGCAAGGTGTATTAGAAAGAGTGCTAAGATTACAACATGGCTGTGTGGTTTAGGGGATGATTGAGGAAGGTGAAACAGAGGACTGAAGAAAAAGTGATCTGACTCATGAAGTGGAATGATGTGGAGATCAGAAGTGACAAACGAGTTCTTCATGAATGACATTTGACATTTAACAATGACAAAATCACATTTAATGCAATAACATAATGCAATAACCTTAAGGTCAAATAATTAACATTAGAGAATACATTACTGCATATTGCACATTAGATATAATCTAACTGTTAGCAGGTAAATTAAACATACTTAATTGCTCCCAGGTGTAAATAAGTTTTATTTAAGTGTCTGTGTTTACAACCTGTCCATGTTTCCACACCTATTGCACTTCAAGCTTCAGCACCCACCAAGATCAGGAATAAAGGATTGAAAATGAAAACTTAAAAAAAAAAAAAATTCCTTTTTACATAAGATATTTCTTTACATGTGCAATGCTTTTAACCTTTTCAACTTCTTAAAACAGCAGTCTGTACAGATAATGCTGACTCTGTCCTATTACCAAACTCGAGCCGTTTTTCTGAGATAACACCAGGCTTGTCTTTTGTGTTTGGTTCAGCAACAGGGCATTGTGTAATATAAGTTTTATATAGCAATAAAATGTAACAAAATTAAATAATGTGTGATGTCTGTTAATAAATTACTTTTAAAAATTATTATTAATAACTTATTGCTCTCTTATTCCATTTGTGGACAACAGTGTCTTTATTATACTTTCATAGATTGCAATTAGAAGTTCAGAATAATAAAAAAAAAAGTAAAATATTATTTTTTACAAACCTGTAGCTTTATGAGAAACATCTTGCCTTTATGTCAGGTCCATTGTTGAAGGTCCTCAGTTCAGACGTTAAGCAGAAATACACCTCCATATTTCAGTATCTTTACCCTATCAATGTTTAGAGCCCCAGGTATTAAACACACAGCTTTAATTAAAAAAATAACCAATAGACTCTTAAAAACTTCAAATAAAAGTTTAAATAAATGTGTAGGTGGAAAATGTATGTTTTACATACAAAGCTTACAGAGGTCTGTAATTACTCTTCAACTGTGAGAGACAGAATAAACAAAAATCCATAAAATTACAATTTTTAACAAAATGGATCTTTCTCAGAATTATTTCATTTTTATAAAATTAGTTTTTGTTTTGTTTCCAGTACTTTTCACTCATTAACTCCATTGTATTTCATGAAAC
Organism: Corydoras sp. C115; assembly: GCA_019802505.1. Lineage (NCBI taxonomy): Eukaryota > Metazoa > Chordata > Actinopteri > Siluriformes > Callichthyidae > Corydoras > Corydoras sp. C115. Next base: position 1,687,231 of record JAFMOC010000015.1, on the reverse strand, counting down.
TTTAAAAAGGTTCAACAGGCCCATTTACCACTATGTTACATCTCCTTAATTTTTATACTTGTAAATGAGTTTGAATAAAATTAATCAATTTTGTTTTTTTCTTGGTAAAAATCTGAAGGTCCGCACTTTGATCTGAAGGTTTAGATTCTTACTTTTAATACATGTTAAAAATCATCTTCAGCATAATTTGTCAACGATTAATTGACATTAGTACAAGTGTGAGATGAATAGATTAATAATAATTAAAGATAATTAGACATACGAAATAAATATTAGACTACCGCATTCTTTCCTAATTTGCGAAAGCAGCTAGAGATCTGATCATGAGAACGTCGAAAGAAATCTCAGCAAGTTTACAACTGTTATACTTTTGGCTACTTTAACATATGGTATTTAGAACATGATCTCATACAGAGCAACTTAAAGTACAGACAAAGTACAATCTTAGCAATCGAGGATCAGTCTTAACAGTAGATCAGCTCTCCTATGAAAAGTAGTGTCCTTAACCACTTTCAATTTTGTTACCACAGAATTTTCATATCTTTAATTTCTTACTCATTAATTAAAACAATAAAAATTGTGTAAATGCTGCTTTAAGCAAATGACAATTAAGCCTCATTGTTAAATAGTAGGTTTCTTGTTATTAGATAATTACATAAATATTGCATAATATTGTTAAATAAATATATTAATAAAGAGGGGGGCGGCACGGTGGCTTAGTGGTTAGCACGTTCGCCTCTCAGCGCTACGGATTCCCGTGTCGGCATGGGTTTCCTCCGGGTTCTCTGGTTTCCTCCCACAGTCCAAAAACATGGCTCACGGTGAATTGAATTCTTCAAATTGTCCCATAGAGAGTGTGTTTGTGTGAGTGAGTGTGTGCCCAGAGATGGATTGGCACCCTGTCCTGGGTTCATCTGCCCAGCGCCCAAAATGTTCTCCCCTGGATGGGCATGGGGAACCCCACCGCTACTCTAGTAAAGGATAAAGTGAAAGATAATGGATGGATTTAATAAAGAATCAAATGTCCAGCATATACTAATTATTTATGTGTACATTTAGTCATTTAGCAGACGCTTTTATCCAAAGCGACTTACAAATGAAAACACCCCAAGTCAGAAGCCATGGAGAAAACCAACTATACTGTAAATTCATCAAACCTGATTGTTATTCGATGTTGCGCCCCCCCCCCCTCCCTTTTTTTTTTCTACAACAGGTATTTGTTAAAGAGATGGGTCTTCAGTTGTTTCTTAAAACTGTTTAGTGATTCTGCCTTACGGACAGAGTTGGGAAGATCGTTCCACCATTTTGCAGTGGTGAACTCCACGGAGTGAGAATTAGCTCCTCGGTGAGGTGGAATTGCCAGGCGGCAATCATTACTGGAGCGAAGTGAACGAGTCGGAGAGTACTTTGAAAAGATAGAGTGAAGGTAGGAGGGGGAAGATCCAGAAATGGTTCTGTATGCCAGTCAGTGACTTGTACTGAATGCGAGCAGCTACAGGAAGCCAATGGAGGGAAGTGAGTAATGGAGTGACATGAGTTCGCTTGGGCTGGTTAAACACAAGTCGGGCTGCAGAGTTTTGAATTAGTTGAAGAGGTCTGATTGTGAAAGCTGGGATACCGGCAAGTAGCGCATTACAATAATCAAGCCGGGATAGGACTAGGGCTTGAACAAGCAGTTGGGTCGCATGTTCACTCAAAAAGGGTCTGATCTTCCTTATGTTGTAAAGAAGGAATCTACAAGAATGGACGGTTTTGATAACATGATCAGAGAGTTTAAGGTGGGAGTCTATTGTGAACCCAAGGTTCCGGACCGAATCAGTTGGGGAGATTGTGGAGCCATTAATTTGGAAGGTCAGGTTGTGATGGATTGAGGGTTTAGCTGGGATAATGAGAAGCTCTGTTTTTTCTAAGTTTAATTAGAGATGACGGGCCTTCATCCAAACAGATATGTCGGTGAGGCAGGCAGATACCCGGTTTGAGATGGTGGTGTCATCAGGGGCAAAAGACAGATGAAGTTGAGTGTCATCAGCATAGCAGTGGTAAGAGAAATCATGCGCCTGGATGACTGTGCTCAGTGATGTCATGTAAAGTGAGAAGAGGAGAGGACCAAGTACAGAGCCCTGAGGCACACCAGTGCGTACTCGGTGAGAGTTAGAGATCTCCCCATTCCATGACACTTTGAATGTCCTTCCTGTGAGATAGGATCGAAACCATTCAAGTGTCGTACCAGAAAAGCCTAATTCAGCTAGAGTGGACAGTAGAATCTGATGATTTACTGTACCAAAAGCTGCAGAAAGGTCTAACAAAATGAAGACAGAGGATTGAGATTTGGCTTTGGCAGATTTAAGTGAGTCAATTACAGAGAGCAATGTTGTTTCCGTGGAGTGACCACATCTAAAACCGGATTGATTGGGATCAAAGAGATTATTCTGATTAAGAAATTTTGAGACCTGTGTGGATACCACCCATTCAAGTGTTTTAGACAGGAAAGGTAAAAGAGAAACAGGTCTGTAGCTCTCGACCAAATTTGGGTTGAGCGTAGGTTTTTTGAGTAGGGGTTTGACTATGGCCTGTTTGAAACAATTTGGAAAAGTCCCAGACGTGAGAGAGGAGTTAATGATGTGTGTGAGAGTTGGTGTGATGGAGGAGGCGATGGATTGAAGAAGGTGGGATGGGATGGAATCAAGGGGGCAAGTAGTTAGGTTGCTGGCAAGAAGAATTTTGCAGATGTCAAATTCTGTGACAGGGGAGAAGGAGGAGAGGGTTGGATGGCTGGATGTGTGAGATGTAGTGTTGTGGAAATGGTGAGTATGAAAGAGTTTGCTGATGCCCTCAATCTTTTCTGTGAAAAAAGTTGCAAAGACATCAGCTGACAGAAGTGTTAGGAGGGGGAGAGGGAGGAGTTAGTAGTGAGTTGAAGGTACTGAATAAGGTGCGGGCATCTGAGATGCATGTTACCTTGGACTGGAAGAACAAGGATTTAGCAGCAGTTACATCCTTCGAGAAAGTGGCAAGTGAGGACTGGTATGTTTCTAAATCTGAAGACAGACCAGACTTACGCCATTTTCTTTCGGCGGAACGAAGAGAAGTACATTGCTTCCGAAGTGTCTCCGTGAGCCAGGGACTGGACGGAGAACTGTGTGTTTTCCTGATGGATTTTGGACAGACCTGATGAAGACATGAAGCCAAGGTGGAGCAGAATGTGCTTGATGCAGTGTTGGTGTCAAGGGTTAAGAAGTTACTGATGCTAGGAAGGGCATCTGTAACCAAGTCGGCAAAGAGTATGTTAGAGAGAGCACTAAGATTGTGACGTACCTGAGATGTTTTACTGATGATCACGGGAGGAGGTGGAAGAGAGACAGAACTGTATGAAGAAGTGGTCTGATTCATGAAGTGGATCAGACCACTTCTTCATACAGTTCTCTGTCTCTCTTCCACCACAAATGTGTAAATACATTTTAAATACATGTAAAAACATTTTAATTTAATTACTTCTACACAACAAAAAAAAGCATAAACAAAGCCACTCATAGCTCATTGATATCATATTGGTAACTTGAAGCATTCAGTTCTAGCTTGGCCTATGAGCAAAGCTATTTATTCTAAGGAACTCTATTATGTAGGTAATGATGACCTGTGCTACATATTTTTGGAGTTTGGGACATTTAGAGTTTCAAATAAATTTAAGTTTAAGAGAAAAAAAAAATGAATGAGAAACACCATTTTACTTTTAAATGGGAGGCATTTTTGTTTTTGTCTTTCTATAGTGACAGAAGCTCACGAGTGAAATTTTAGTTTTTAAGGTCATGAGGGTTTGTGTTTGGGACTAAAACTGCTCCATAAACTCCAATGTTAGTTTTTTTGTTACCTCTTCCTTGTTTTCGAATTCATCACAACTCTGTCATTTATGACTCAATCTGCATAATTTTACACCAAAATAATCTCCAAGGGGACATCTTTCTAATGGTATCCGAAGTGGTAGTTGAAAGATTTCATAAGTTATGAGCATTTGGCGTGTGAAAATGGTGGAAAATAGTCTCTTTCTACAGAGAAGCAAATATTAATAGACAGGTGAGCATTCTCTGAGACACACTCACTCTCACTCACAAACACACACACACACACAACATCCAATCAGGATTACGGGGTGTTCCTAAGTGATGTCACCAGAGCAGTCTGCGGCAAATATTTCCGCTCACACAGTTCACAGAAGCTCTGGAGCATCAGAGCAACTTTTACTGCCATCTTCTCAGCATTTTAACCCCATCATGGGCTTAAACAAATCTACAAAAAATACAAATCTGGTTAACAATTACTTTTTGGTAAAAACAGACTACAACAGGCTGTAACATCACACATTAAGATGTTATGTATTAAGTAAGCTCCTGATTTATTTACAAATATTTATTCAAACATTGAGAAAACAGAACAAACAGAAACTGCCATGAGAACTGGAAAAAAGATGGGCAGGACACACTAAATACAGCTTCAGCAATGTCTTTTTTTTTTAAACACTTCCTCCTTTATCTTTAAAACAGCCCATATGTAAGGAAGAATATAACAAACTGCTAAACACACAATAACAATAACTGAAATGTTTCATTAAAACAAAAGTGCCAGAAATGCTGCAAATATATAGTCAATTGATCTTTTATGCGGAGCTGCTAAAATTTTATCATCACAAAACTAAAGTTTTATGACATTTTCAGATTAACAACAATTGCAAATAAAATGACCAAATTATTTTATGGAACTAAAATATTATATACACAACACATATACATAAAAAAGCATTGTGTTGTGCAAATCTTTGCTGTAAAGACATCAGACGCAGGATTGTGTAACTTGAAGCAGTCTAGTGTAAAGAAATGAACTTTTATAATTTAACAAAAACACAGAAAGCCAACCTGAGATCTTACTACTAATGTAGCAAGAGAGATGTTTTACTGCAAGTGTTTGTATGCCCAGATCTCCTGAGCCCAGCTGTTGTTCTGTGTAAACCACTTAGCTGCTGAAGCATTGTCCAAATGAAAAATCTGCTCCTTCTTCTGATTCACAGTTGTATAGTGGATATTCAGCTTGGGGTTTGGGATCATGGCTGCAGAAAGTAGACGACAGCCTGCTGCCAAATACTCGCTTTCCATCACCTCATCGTTTCCAGAGTTCCTAAAATATACACAAATACATCTTTTAGCTTTGTCAAATCTAACTAAACTAAAATAATAAATTATTAAAGAAACATTGTAGTAGACAATTAACATGTATTAATTTTATTCATATTGTATTTTAGTTGTAAGCTACCAATTGTTTTTAACATTATTTACTGTCAATAAATCTAAAAACATGTTAAGTAAAACAAACAGCCCTGCATTTATTAGGAAACATGTCTCTTTGCATGAAGTCTCCTACCTTTGAAGCATGATAATCAGAGGCAGAGCGGAGTCAACTAATTTTTGAAGACTGGGACTGATGGAGGTGATGAACATCTCAAAAGCCAAAGTCATTTCAATCTCACTGAGATTGCACGGAATAGTTAATGAGTCACTACACACCACGGCAGAGTAATAACCAGCGGAATGGGCATCTGCTTGCCAAGAGATCACAATTAATAATGACAAAATAAAATAAAAATATATATATAATGTGGAAGAAATCATAAAATTTTTTATTGAACCCATTATATTTCTCTACTTATTATGGTTTCTTCGAGGTAATTACTAAGTGTAATTAAATGTGTAAACAAGGACGTAAAACAATAAAGATTTTGTGCTTTTTGTGACCTAACAAATTTTTCTAATAACCAGCTAAAAGTTCAAGGAACATAATTTTCCTTAAGAAATTATTAAATTTCCTTAAATAAACTTGGAGCATGGAACAAATGAACATGAGTTCACAATTAAATAATAAATTTGTCTAACGAAGATTTTGGAACCATTAAAGCAAACACATTGAGCAGATATGAGACATACTTTTTACATTAAAATTCAGATATTGTTCTTTCAAACATGGATGCAGAAATTCCATGAGCTGTGCTGCACTTATTACCTGGTTTTACCACTATTTTCATTTTTTTTAAACCTAGTGGTTTAGGTCTTAAACCTATGCAGGTCATTTCCCATGACATACAAGCATGCTCTGGCTCATTGTCTTACTGTTATTGCTTTTTTGCTATTACAAGCAACATGTGTCCTGCAGTGCTGTATTGTCCAAATTCTGCGCGGATGTTTGTTATAATACAGTCTTTTACAACACTGCTTTCATTAAAACTGTAAGACATGTAATTAACAAAAGTAAGTAAGACTTGGAGGTAAAGTAATAATTTAAGTAATTAAAAAATATTGGGGGCAATTATTGAAATATTTTGCATTATGTTTTAAAGCTTAATGGAATTTCTGTGTTGCAGAGCAGAATATATGGTGAACGTTTATATATATATATATATATATATATATATATATATAAAAAAAAACAAGACTCACGTTGGAAAAGAGTTCTGGCACGACTCCAGATGTTCTGTTTACCCAGCTTGTGAATAAGACCCTTAAGTTCTGACATGTCAGTTGTAATTGCCCAAGTCAGCATGAACTCCAAAGTGTCTGCGGCAACGGAAACCACCTGATTCATCATACACCTGCGCAGGTGTGTGTTAAACACAGAACTATACTCATCAGGATGAATACCATCTAAAGGGGAAGAAAAAGAGAGAGAAAATGTAATAGTTTAACAACTGTAATACTCTTCCCATCTTTTAGCTATTTTTTTTTTTCATTTTCAAAAGAAGCATTAGTAGAAGCTTCTGAGATTAAACTTGAAGCTTTTGAGATTAAACTTAAACTTAACTAGGTCAAAATAGAAGAACTAATTGGTACAAATTTTACATTTAAGTACATTAATCAATGAAAAACCTCAGTCCAATACAACACCATGTAGAATAAGAATTATGAATCTGACTACCTAACTGCATCTTTGAGACCTGCAAATCATTATGCGACATAAGTGATTTACAAACATCATTTCCAGACTATTTGGGACACTATTTTAACAAACTAACCAAAAAACTAACTAAAAAAAACTTTTAACACAAACTTTATTCTACATATACATATGAATGAGAGAATAAAGCGTGTGACACATTAAAAAAATCATTTTACCAGTCTCTTGTTTTTAATTTTTTTTTATATTAAAATACTGCCCATTGTTTTATGTCATTATGAAAATATAACTAACTTTTATTGGAAAATCTTTTCTATGCATAAAGAATGTGACATCAGTATAGACTCGATGCAATCAACATGTTTGTTTTCTTTACAGTCTTTACTGCTCCAAAATTTCCTTACTCCATTATCATCATATTATGTATAGGAGAAAAAATACCTAATGGGTGTCACTGATTCACACTGTTTATACTAAAGGTGTGGTAGCTCAGTGCAAATCCCAGGTGCACTCAATTTACCAATGTGGGTCCTTAAGCAAGACCCTTAACCCTCCCTACTCCAGGGGTGCTGTACCCCAACCAAGTTGGGATATTTGTAAGTCGTTTTGGATAACAGCATCTGCTAAATGACCAAATGTAATGTAAATGTACAAATCACAAAGCATCATAAATATTTGGAACTCATCAGCTATGGGCTGCCATTACAGTTATGATAAAAACAAATGTTAAAAACCACCAATAGGTTATAAGCATGTACTATAATTAGGAAATTATTAGGTATTGGGTAAAATTGAAATGTTAATGACCTAGTAACTACTACGGCTGACATGATGTCACCATGCTTCAATATCTTTATTACTTGTTTATTAATATGGGAAGGTTATGCATTATGGGAAAGTTATATACATATAACAAATTAAAGGCCATTATTTTAGTGAGAAAAAGTATTTACATATAAAAATATATGAAAGATGGTGTGTTTTCCAGAGTGAACATTTCAACAAATTCTAAGAGACTAATTAATTAAAACAACAAAATCCAAAATGTTTATTTTACTATATATGTGGTGATTTGACTTACCAACTGACTGTTTAAGGCCTGGCATGTTAGTGAGAACCTCCAACGAGTCTCTGTGTGAAGTTTTTTCTGCTAAAAGTGTGAGTATTCTTCTGCGGTTCTCCCAGTCCAACTTCTCACTCGGCCATGCACTTGAGTTCACAAACCACTGGTTTTCTTAACACACGGATACATGGTGTTATATTTTGCTACCTTAGGCTTTGAGCGCACGTAAAGTGTGTGCATTTAAGGCCATAAGATACTTCAGATACTTTGAATGAATTGCACTCAATGCAGTGAAGAGAACATTAACAGAGATACTACATAGGCTTTATTAACACCACACAACAAATATGTAAAACTGCCTAAAATCAATAACATTGGTGGTGATATTTATTAACTAAAAAATATACTAATATCAGATGAAGAAAATTAATATATAATATAACTCACATAAAGCACAGCATATTATTTTAAAAAACAGTAAAAATAATTCTACAAGTACAACATTTATAATTATATCTAATAAAACCAAAATAAGAATTTGGCCAATGAACCAACCAAAGACTCAATTACACCAGTTTTATCCAAATCCATATATAAGCCCAACAAACTGCATGATAAAACCCTTGTAATTGAGTGATTTTAATATTAAATGTGCTGTATTTTAAACTTGAAATTATTACATGCTTACTACAATATGGAGGGACATTTTTATTACCTCTCAGAATTTTTAGCGCTTCCTCTATGCTACCACTGTTAATGAAAAGCTCCGAAGCCAAGGTAAGAAGATGACACCGAGACATTTTGTCCTCACTATCGAAAACACCATTGAGAGTTGAGAAATCTATCTGTAGTCTTGACATCACACCCATCAGCCTTACACCCTACAATTACAGGTCAAAATAAGATCAAAGAAAGCAATACTGTTTTATATGCATACAGCTTTCTAAATCCACAATGCTTCTGCTTACTAATAAGAGAAACAACCCTCTATTTATGAGTTCTGAAACATAGTATTTTGAATGTATAAATGTTACTACCTTGGTCCAATTTTTTGTCCTGTGATAGGAAGTCATTATCGAGATTCCCACTTGACCCAAATAGCTTTTAACCATGCCATTAAATGGTGCTTCCTGGCAAACTAGAAAAGACACAAATACCCATAACTGAAATTTGCAAGACTGATAAACCTACTTATTTACACCGTAATTGTACTTTAAAGTAAAATGTATAATTTACATAAGTTTCTTACAACGCTTGTGCATTTGCCCTTACTATAAACATTAGGCCAGAATTATCTGTGCTCAGGTTTTTTAATAAACAATTAATATTTATTTTTTAATAAATAAATGAAAACGGGAACTCAGCATTATCATGGGATTATCACGGGAACTCAGCATAACTTTAGCAGCCTCTGACTTGTTCCTTCCCTCTCAGCAACGGTTTATCTCTTTGATCAAGATTACTATAACTGTGCTCTATACAAACACTTCATTCCAACTGTTTGTATTTGATACATGACAATACAGAACTTCCAGGATATAAGATGTAAACCCTGCACTACAGCTAGGTCACAAATCATTAGAGGTGTAATTGTTGGCTATACTTTTGGCTATATAATGTAATTCCACTTGTTTACCTTTCATCTGCCCGACTTGTCCACAATCATTCTACTTTACTTCTCCAATACACCTACACCTAATACACCTACATTTTTCTTACTTTGCAAGTCAGTTGCAATCTTATTCTTTGAGCTCTGAAGGTAAAAGATCCTAGAAACACCTCAATTTAGAAACTGATCAGATTGAGGGTAAAGAATTTTGAAATTAACTGGGTGTTTATGCTAATTTATGGATCATTCTACAATTAACATTAAAAATTAAATGATCCAGCTCAATAAAAAGTAAATAGGGACATATCTAGATATGGCTTTTAATGTTACCAAATGTGGTACACTCACACTTACTCCAGCTGAATGTTTTAAGCTCCACTTCCTTACTTACCCAGACAATTAAGAACTGTAGCTATCTTATGTAGCTATCTTTTACTTAGCTCCAGCAATTTTATTTTTCCTACTGGATGTCTTCACTTAACCCTCCCAAGTCTTAGTTAAAAAACTTTATAACTACAGTAACTTGAGATATTTGTGCAGGAAAATTCACCAGTAACTCAAAAATTCAGCCTATATAGCCAAGGTAAAAATAACATTTCACATATACATTTATATTCTGATGTTTGCCATAAACTACTACCTGGAGCAACATGAACTACATTGCTGCCACCAAATGGACAAATTAGATAACTGCATGAATGAATGAAGTGTACTCCTATTAAAATGACTAACTGCTTAGTGATAGTGCTTAGTTATTAAAAATGGCATGGAGAAAACACAATTAAAAATGTTATTACTTAACAAATAAAAATGAACAGGTTTAAAGTCTTATCTGTGTTATGACAAGTATGCATGTACCTGACTCAGCAAATGTCTCATATGGTACAGTGCGTTTATCCTTGGGTTCTTTCATCAGTGCCATGGTAACAAGGCGGCAAAAACTGGTTAGTTCTTCTGCACTGTGCGGACCATCACACACAACACAGAATGCATGTGCCAGTCCTGTCCAGTCCTTCTGGTGCTTAAACATCTACTCCAACAGAGCACCACAGAAGACCCCCCCCCCCACACACACACACACAGACATGCATTTAATTTGTTAATTTGTATTTTTTTTATTTATTTATTTTAAAAGTCAAAAACAATGTGCATGCCATTTTAAATCATTGCTTATTTATATATAGATTTTAGTTATAATGCTTGCTGCTTTTGCCGTAACTACAAAAATTAGGCCAAAAGTACCTGTGCTCAGTCTTTTAATAAAAAAAAATTAAAAAGGGAACTAAGGATTGTTTTTTTTTTTTAGCTAAAAGAACATCCAGCCACTGTCATGTTCCTTCCCTCTCAGTAATCATGCTGGGTTATTCAACAGCTTTATCAAGATTACTATAACTGTGCTTTCAATGTTACTAAACATGGTATTCTCACACATACATTTTTAAGTAAGTTTTTTTGACATTAAGAATTCGCACTAAAATAAAAGCTACATTCAAAATATATTAATATGCCATTGGGCCAATAATGCTATTATGCAGTTTGGTTAAGTGCTGTATCAAATTAAAAGCCCTCTATTTTCATCTCTTTTTAAGCCATAATGTGTATAATAACAAAGACTCTTATAAACAAAATTACTTAATTACCACTACTGGATTAAATCAAGCACTAAGGCATGCATTCAGACTTTACAAGCATTTGGTGTTGTGTGAGTTTTGTTGACCCAAGATATGGGTCATTTTTAAGAGCTCAAATTATTTCAAGAATAAGACTCTAATAAGGTGACCGATGCACAAGACAGTTTGTGACATTTCTTTACACAAACTACTATTCAATGAAGAAGTGCAAGTAGTATTATTGAACAGTGAAAACTTTACAGAGTGGTCCCATCTCCATATTGAGGTCAATGGATATAAAATGGGTTGCCATAAAATCTTCTGAATGATTAGGTGTACCAAATTTTTATCCATATATTGTATATTTGATACACATTAAAATGCAAAAGGTTTGTTTATAACTAAAGACAATTTGTTACTGAGGGGTAACATTATGTATTGCATGTCAGACCAAGAACTTACCTCTACTTGGAACATAGCCTGAACCAACTCTGAAAGCTTAGAATTGTGTAGATTGAAAGTCAGAGCTCTGTAAAAAGATAAGTGTATACAATGGGTTTTTTACATTAAACAAAAAGTACTTAATTTGTTAGTTATGCCAGCAAAAGCATCTACTTGCTTAACAACATTCAACAAAATACTAACCAAGTCTTATACATTTTTGTCAAACTGCTTTTCTTACACGTTTTCCTTTGAATCATCACCAGCTTCTCATCCATAACACTGGCAGAGCACCACAGCGATGACCTTAGAGAACTTTAATCTTTACAGAGGATTAAATAGATGATTAACCCAAATTTGTCTTGACCACAGGTTCAGATTTAATGGTAGGACCTGGATTTCTGTTGGACTAGTGGCTTTGCAGTCCTGCCAGGATATTACAACAAAGACTATTGTGTACATTAAGGGAAAAGGAGACCTGATAATTACACATCTGCACATTGTTGTTCTCTAGTGCCAATTGCCATCCAGCCACTTAAAAAGATGAAAGCCCCTAAGACTTGGTATTCACACAGTGATTTCTTTAAAAACCAACTCCACCAGTTTTTCTTTTCAATTGTCACTTCGGCTTGCTCTTTGGGAGTTCAGGGTTGGAACACTGTAAAGCTGTCTTTAGACAATGTACTATTTTAAAGAATGCAATATAAATAAATAAACATGAACTCACTTAATATAGTATTTGCATTTTTTTCTTTGTAATAAAGACAAAACAGAACTTTAAACTAAAACAAAATTTAAATAAAAAGTCATTGTTAACACTTTTCTTAAGAATGGCAATAATTCTACAGTTGTCTATGAGGAATGGGGAAAAAATTATTAATTGTGAAGCCAATAAACCCCACCTGAATTTGATGGCATGAAATATATCCAGCTGTTGTTTGGGGACCTGCAGAATTTCAAGCTGAAGCTGCATTATCTCATACTGTTCAACGCGAAAAACACAGCCTGCGTCTAGGACCTACACAAAGAAAGCAAAGAGTCAGTGTAATAGAAAGTATACTTCAGGTGATTTCTTTATTGAATATAAGGATTTTGACTCAGGAGTTCAAAAGCAAAAACAATATACCACCTTAATCCAACATTATACTTTAAAATTCCATATACACTTTTGTCATTGACATTTTTAATATTAGGATATTTTTTAATAAAATATCCAAGTATTTTGGTATCATTCATATAACCAGGTATTCATTATCTAATTTAAGACCTGTAATACATTTTTATGTTGTAAGCCCTTTAGGCAGAAATTAGAAAAATTCATTAATTCATTCATTCATTATCTCCCGCTTTATCCTCTATTAGGGTCACGGTGGGGTTCCGCATGCCCATCCAGGGGCATGTCTCGGGCGCCGGGCAGATAGACCCAGGAAGGGGTGCCAATCCATCGCTGGGCACACACTCACTCACACAGACACACTCTATATGGGGCAATTTTGAGAATTCAATTGACTTGATCCATGTTTTTGGACTGTGGGAGGAAACCGGAGAACCCAGAGGAAACCCACGCAGACACGGGAAGAACATGAAAACTCCACCCAGATGGGGATTCGAACTGGGAACCCCTAGCGCTGAGAGGCGAACGTGCTAACCACTAAGCCACCATGCCGCCTATTAGGAAAATTATAAATGCATAATAATCTTTTAAGCACAACTGTCCAGTGACTTGCATCTGTAAGTTAAAAAGTGTGTGTGAAAAAAACTGGAGACCTGTGATGTCAGCAGAATAAGGTCTGTTACAAAACCGATGATTCCTTTTTCTCGAACATATTCATAAAGTGCCACTACAAAATCAGACTGAGGCTGAAAACACAAAAAACAGTTTATTTATGCAGACAAAGTGAGTATGATTAATGATCACCCCCTCTCTCATATGCAGTATGCACACTTACTGTTCTCTTGTGTGTAATAAGTGTGTTGATGATGGACACCAGGTCCTGTAGCAGCTCGAGACAAAGTAGAGATGAGAGTAGAGCAATCACCACATTGTTACTGAAACTCACACCTGGTGAATTAGTCCTGTAATACCCAACAAATATCTTCACTGTGTAGAGAAAAACAAATACATAATACCATCATGTCCCATAATTCAAAACAAACCAAATCCAAAACACAAATCAAATCCAACTGGATGAGTAAAGTGTACTTGGGCTGCTATAAAGAGAACCTTTATATGTTTTAGCCTGAAGCATCCAAAGTGTTGATGCTGTCTGTGGGAGATACTCAGTACAAAGTAAATGTAATGGAGAAAATGCAAATGAACCTACTTAGCATTTGTTTATCTCCTGGGCCGAGGTTCTGTATATAGAGTGGTGTTAAGATTTATATTTTGTTACTAGGTGGCACGGTGGCTAGCATTTTTGCCTCTCAGCACAGGGGATCCAGGTTTAAATCCCAATTTGGGTAAAGTTTACATATTCTCCCAGTTTAAAATGTGTGGAGTTTACATGTGTCCGCATGGGTTTCATCCAGGTTCTCCGATTTCCTTCCACAGTCCAAAACCATGGATTCAAGGTGAATTGAATGCTCTAAATTGCCAAGTTAATTAATAATTACTGGGAAAATTTTAGTTACTGCTACAAAAAGGGGTCACACCAGATACCTCACATTTTTGCCACACGTGTACAGTATATAATCTCAATAAATACATGACCACTATTTAAATTTTTGCAGTTTATTTGTATCTTATTTTTAAAGTTTTAAATCAAATAACTGCGGAAATATAGACAATTCTAAATTAATAGCAAAATTTTGTGCACTATTATACATATGTAATTATGTAAAAAAATATGCCTTGTGATTATTTTTTTTATAATTGTATTTATAAATTACTTTGTATTAATTTTGTATAAATCAAAATGATCTGACCTGCTCTTTGTACAACATCAGGACTTCCAAAAGTACAGAATTTCTGCACTATATCCATGCAAAACTGCACAAGAAACAAGAAGCAATTTTTAAATCAATAGCAATGTTTTGCCAGTTTATTAATACACCATGTATTTTAAGTCCTAATGCACAATTTTTATTTTTGAACTCGATCCTCATGCATGTCCATGAACTACTAAGTACATTATCACTTTTTTAAATAATAAAATAAAATTTAATTCCAAAACTTCAAATCATTTAAACTTAAATGACAATCCATAAAGCATGAAGTTGTCAAGTTTGGTAAGCTTTGACTAAGTGTCCTGTCAATACAAAACTGCAAGGGAAAAACGGTAAATGCCCAAGCACTGTGACAGTAGGAGAGTCTCATTCTCATGGTTTAGTAATTCTGTTGGAAAATCTTACAACCTAATGATACCAGAAAATTTTGCAAAACATATTTACATGATAGATGGCACTATGGCATAGCGGTTAGCACGTTCGCCACTCAGCACCGGAGATACCCGGTTCAAATACAAATCTGGGTGGAGTTTCCATGTTCTCCCCGTGTCCATGGGTTTCCTCCGGGTTCTCCGGTTTCCTCCCACAGTCCAAATACATGGATCAAGGTAAAGTAAATGCTCCAAATTTCCCCATATAGCTAAGAATATTAGAAGCTTTAAGCTTAAAAATAAAAACTTAATATATATATAAAACTTAATAAAACTTAAAAATTATTAATCAATTTGTTATTTTTTTAAACTAATTAATTCACACATACATGTGTTGAAATGATCTACCATCCAAATAATTTTTGATTTGTGGGGGTCCTGTGGAGGTCTTGACCATAAGTTAAGTGCATCTGTTTGGTAAATGGAACTAATAAAATGGACAATGAGTGTATAAACAAGGAAAGTGGTTGTGATCATTCCAGATTATTGTACAAGTCTAGTGGTCAACTACTAAGTAAACCACACAAAGAAACAACATTTAACTAACATTTAATTAACAAATACAATGCGTAGTACACTATAAGATACACAGTAGTGTATATAAGGCAGAATTATGAACATTCGTATTGTATCTAGACACAAGGGCTGCACACACCTTTTCATCTTTGTCCCTAGGTAGGTGAAGGTACCGGCACATATTCCGCATGCATTTGCGTTGTTCATTAAAGTAAAACCAACAGTACTGCCAAAAAGAATTAAATTACACAATTGTAATTTAAATTGCACCAAATTACACAATGTTACCATGTTTAAAATACCACCCTAATTATGAGGGTAGTGTTCAATTAATTACATTAACAGTTGACTACTCACAGGTGTTGTCAGAACACTGTCATCCTGTCTAATCACGTAATGAGCTGTGCAAAATAAATCAAAGTAACCACAACAGATCCAAATAATGCCTCTGTTTAAAATCATGTGTGATAGAGACGTTTGTGACAATAAAGGACCCACCGTTGCTCTGTGAATCCACCACCAGCTCTGTTAGCCCATCGCCATTACATAGATCACCTCTTGCTGGTGTTTTTAAATTATTATAAGCATCAATGTTCCAGTTTGCAGCATTCTAAAATAATGAGAGAAAAATGTGACTGTGCTAGAGCTCAATACAATTAAATTAAAAAAATACATATTATATACATTTGTAGTAATAAAATAGATGTACAATACTGTCAATACAATGCCCTGACCCATGCATGCTTGACCACTTACTGAGTTAAATGGTGCAACACTCCTGCGATCAACCAGATGATGTTTGATGTTTATATCTGCAGCATTCACTTTAACTGTGTAAAAATTATGAGGGGAACAAATATGAAACATTTCATAACATTGCCTTTAAATGCTTGAAAGTTAACTGCATGAATATTTTACTAGATTTTAGATTTTATGCAAAGCACTTTGACAGACCACAGCACACAAAAAAAATAACACAAACACAATCTTATAGAACTTACAACGTCAATTCCAGATGTACTGTAAACCACAGAAACTTTTGCTTTTTTCAGAAACTTGACCACCACACAGGTGTGACCTTGTTAAGTAATCCTTGGAATCAAGTTTTAACTTTTTTTTACCTGCTTATTCTAATTATGTTTTCAGGTGTGCTGGATTCTATCCCAGCACTCAGTAAATAGGTTCTTTCAAATATGTGTCTAGAACTATTTAGTCTGAAAATTCCTTATGAGAACCGCTGCACTCATTGTGGCTTAAATTACTGTTTTCAAGTTCAACATTAAAAGACAGTATTATAATATGCTTTTACAGTCTATGTTACACCTGACTAATCTTAGTTTTATCACATATGTATTAGCACATCTCTGAAAACCAGCTATAAGCAGTCTCAATTTCCAAGGCCCAAGACATGCACAGTTTGCCGCTTTCTTGCTAAACAACATACAAGCAGGGAGATAATTATTGAAACACTTAGAAAGTGCATTTCAGAAGTGTACAAAATACAATTCTGATTGAAAAAAAAAATTCAATCAAACTTGGAAATATAGAAACAAACCTGGACAAAACCCCTCATGACCTTTCACATTTGTCTCAAAGGATGGCTTGACAGCTTTCTTGAGGCTTGTTAAAAAAGGTAAAAGTATTCATTAAACATTCCCATTTTTTTCACCTTTTTTTAAAACCTTTGTGTTACACACCAAATTTTAAGTGTAATATTTAAATACCTTTGTGTATCCAAGTCCCAGACTACCCTTTTTTGGTTTCTTGCTGTTGTCTTCTCAGTCTGTACACTCTTTTTCCTAACCCTCACTACAGCAAGTGCATCATTTTTGGAGCCTGAAGGGGTTGAGGAATCCATGACAATATTCCCAAAGAGGTACGGATCATCTTCAATGACGTCAAGCACAATGGCATCCTCTTCGTAGGCTCGCATGATGTCCAGATCATTCTTATTAAAGACCAAGCATTCTGAAGAGGGGGTGGTTGAAGGACTTGTATTAAGCTTGTTGATCTTATGCTGCAATGTAAGGTCTTTCTTCAGCTGAGTGGCAAGTGATTGGCTACTGATCTCATCTTGCTCTGATGAACGAGTATTAAGCTCACTTGCCATGGTGTCAAATGACAGACGTTTTTCCTTTCCTTCTACATTTAAAGGTGGCTTTGGATCAAGAATTTCTTTATGCATAAGTTCCAATTTTCCATAATTAGGTTTTTGATCATTCTTGTTTTGCACAGTCACAGCAGTAGGTGATGGCATGTTTCTATTAGACATATGCATTATTGAGTTTGCCTCTGGTTCCTGTGTAGAAGGTAAAATAACAGGATAAGATTGCTGAGTTATAAGCTGGAGGTCTGAAACATAAGAGGTCACTCCAGTGTCAGCTGAATTACTGGTTTCTTTTAAGGACTTTGACTCGTGAAATTGTTTACTTTTAATCCACTGTCATGTTTATCAGATGGTAATTTGGCCAGAGGACATGTTTTCATTAGTTTAGAGAGATTTTCAGAAAGTGTGGATGGTTTGTGTTGAATCTGAAGAACTTCTGACTCTACCAAAGAATTATTGGAAGCAATGCCGGAATTCCTTAAAAGTTCAATTTCATTATGGTCAGTCTCAGAACATTCACCAAGGTTTTCCAAATATTTTGTGGAACAATTCCCCTCATGTTCAGCAGATGATATGCTGTCACTAAGATTCATTGTTTCATCACATTTTCTATTCTCCATGAGCATGCCTTCAGAGCTTTCACTAAACCCAGTGTGCATTGCCATGTTAATTTTATTAGCTGCAGAGGTCACAATGCTCTGTGTAGCATGCGGTGATTTAGGCAACTCTCCTAAACTGTGCAGGTTTTCTTTTGGATCTTTTTGAGCCTTTTCTAGTAACTGAGAGGACAAGCTCACACTACTTGATCCCTGGGAACTCTCAGTCTCTATGTGCACGTTGTTTGGTCCTTTAATTTTTTTTATGTCTTTAAATTTGCAGGGGCAGGTTTGTATGTTTCTGGAACCACAATATTTGCTATCTAAACAAACCAAAGTATTGCTACATTTGTTAGAATGAACTAGCTCCTCAGTTTTTTCTGAATCATTTTGGCAGTTTGAAGACATAGAAGTCAATTTTAAAGGAACTGAAGGCACTTTGGAAGACTGATTTATAACTGGGATTAAGCAAGGACCCATATTTCTGCAAGTTGTGTGTTTAAAACATCTTCTTGGGCAATTCTGTGTGTTACTGAGCTTGTTTTCAACACAATGTGATGCTGTCAAAGCTACATTCCTACAAAAGCCAGACTCTAAATCATTACATACATCATTTTGCCATTCCATAAACTTTGTTTGTGCAACTTTAGGTGATGGAATGTTTGACTTCAGTTTTCTACAATGAATAAGTCGTTGGCTACATTCAGAACTGTCCTTGTTTGGTTTAGAAGGTTTGCAAATCTCTATGTTCTTCCTAAGAGTTTGATCAGAAGCGTTTGAACAGATCCCATTGTCTAAAATCTCAGTCCAACGTGGCCCACCATTTGCTTTAATTTTTATAGGTGGTCTTGGGAAAGGCCATGGCTTGCAAGTGCGAGCACATGACAAGTAAGAGTCCATAATATATGGACTAGTTCTCTGGCAAGAGAAAGGATCAAAAGAAGTAGTTTCCATATCCAAGATCTCATTTCCATCATTGTCCTCTTGACAGCTTTGATTTATTTCAGTCTCGTTGATTTCAAAATGACTTTGCTCAGTGAAACTTGGAGAGTGCGGGCTGTTGGACGCCAACACGCGTCTTAATAACAAAGGAGGTACACGGCGTGGAAGATAATGCTGGACATCCAAAGCTGCTGATGAACACCCTTCTTCATGCACAGGGTTCTCAGAAAAATTCTGATCAAAAGCTCCTTCACTACAAGATGGTCCTGAAGTTCTATGTATTCCCTCACAAGTTTCCACTGCATCTAAAATGTGTTCACCACCAGAAGCTTCCAAAACTTGATTACCTGATGAAAAAGAAGCAGAACTATTGGTTGGTGTACAAGTCTTGCAGACCTGGTTGACAATCCACTTCTCTCTGCACCCATCATCTTTGCGCATCAGGGACCTGAATTCTTTCTTAAAGCATTTCACCCTTTTGTGCCTCTTCTTTTGCAGCAGATCCATAGGCAAAACACACGAAAAGTCATGTGAAGTCACATCAAACACATGTGCTACATCACAGAGTTTCACAGTGGGATACTTTCTTAACCAGATGATCACTCGGGTCATTTGCGAAGCTAATGCCCCAGGATGGATGTCTGCCAACTTCTGCTTCCTTTGCTGGTCTGACTGTCTGGAGCTGGATTTATGGCAAGAAACTGGATTGCAGGATCTGTGTTTATGGTTCTTTGCTATTTTTCTACCAGTGGTAGGAGTAGGGGGTTTTATATCACCACACAAGGCACAGCATGAGTTTTTAAGTGATCGTTTGCAGTTCCTTTCTGATACCAGTCTTGTGACTGAACCAAATCTTCTTAGACTGGCCTTCCTATCAAAGTCTGAAATGAGACAGTCATCAGAAAAAGGACAAAAAGCAAAAACAACAAGCAATTTTCTTATGCTCCCAAAAAGCACTGGCTCCTGTGAAAAGTGTAGTCAAGTTCATATACTTCCTATAATCAGCATACAGTCATTCCTTTAAAAAAAAACTCTCATTCACTGAATGCAAGCAGCAATAAATACTGAATAAAACCCTGCTAAGCTATGAACTATGAGAAAAGACAAATACATTAAATACACAAAATATTCCGTTAGGCTCTCATCACTCAATAACCTTAAGATTTGTAGGTGATTTTATTAGGATAAAACATAAACCCAATAAATCATCCTCTAAGCTACAATAACTGGCAAAAACTTCGAAATCCCTGCACTTTTTTTTTTTTTAGAAAATGCACCATAGTAGGAAAAAAGGGAGATGGGATCTTTCTCATAATGTGCCATTTCACAAGTTTATCCCAAAGCTGCAAAGCACATTTTACCACTTTTCACGACATAAAGAGATAATTACTGTTAATTACCTTTAATAGTAGTATGTTAATGATTTGTTATGTGTAATAATAGACAGGACAATTCGATAAAATTAAGTAAATCATACAAATTAGACTTTATAGTCATTATAAGGGCACTATAATAGATGTGTACTGCTTGACAAAGAAGACAAGGAACTGGATTATTTAGTATGTATGTAAATAGAAAACTGTATAGACTGTGAAATTGTGCCAGGAAAGGATGGGAACATTTTAACATTTTATCTTCCGTTTTATCCTCTACTAGGGTCGTTTACTCCGGGTTCTCCGGATTTCTTCCAAAGTCCAAAAACATGGATCAAGTGAATTGAGTTCTCCAAATTGCCCCATACAGAGTGTGTTTGTGTGGGTGTGTGCCCAGCGATAGATTGGCGCCCTGTCCTGGGTGTATCTGCCCAGCGCCCGAAACGTTCTCTCCTGGATGGGCATGGGCATGGGGGAACCCCCCCCCCACACACACACACACCCAACCTAATACAGGATAAAGCGGAAGGATGGAAGTTCCCAGCATAGAAAAACCGCGTGGTGCAGTTGTAGGCTTGTGGTTACGGAACCAGCCTCTGCGATCTGAAGGTTCCAGGTTCGATTCCCGGTATCACCAAGTACTACGACTGAAGTTCCCTGCTCACTAAGCCTGCTCACTGCTCCGGGCACGTGTGCTAACTTTACTCAGTGTGTGTTTCACTGCACGGATGGGTAAAATGAGGAGGGGGGGAAAAAAAAATCCTCTGTATGTAAGCACACTGAACAAACTAGTTCACTTTATAAATCCGCTCATATCCGTAAAGGACTCCTTACCAGCTTTGCAATGAGGATTAAAAGTGCCACTTATAATATCACACGTTTTATTTGCGCTTACTTGCTGTCGGTTTGGCGTGTCCTCCATCCTTCCCCGACCCTTCAGGTCGACTTTGGGTTTGGTAGCCCGTTTCGCTCGCACGTTTATTTAAAGTCTGGTGAATCTGGGGATTTCTAGTCGCCCTCTGAGATGTAGCGACCGTCTGAGCGGGGCCTTTTCCGTTCATATAGCGGGACACGGTGCAGGAGAGGCGGCGTGCAGCGGGAGCGGGAGCGGTGCGGCTGCGTGTGCGTCCTGCAGGCTCCTCACCGCAGAAGTGGAGTGCCACACGCAGGCGGCACCGGATCCGCTTACCGGCCTCGCAAGCCGAAGGTTTCGTCGTCGTCCGGTGTAACTTCGGGTTATTCGGCTCTTTTGAGTTCTGAACATTAGACTTAGTGGTAGTGAGCATGGCGTGAGCACCCTTCATCTGACAGCCCTTAGAAAGCCGGCTTCGTTTAAGCGCCGGGCCTTGTTCCACTTGAAGCACGCTTTGGTTCAATCTTATCCGAGTAGACGTTTGCATTCTATCCCTAAACCCTCAGTCATGTATTATATGGCACGTGCGGTCCTTAAACTCACTACCAACCTGTATTTTAAACACTCAGCACTATAAGTTGGCGCCTAATTGATAGCACCAGCTGGCGAGCTTAAATAAAAGTAAATTAAAAGTTACGTTTAAATAAAAGTTAAATCGCGTTTTTTTTACTCGTCTACTTATATGATAAAACTATTCACCAGATCCCTGCTAAACACTCATTAAAATGGACATGAGAGGATAAATGTGAATTAAATGTGAACGTGCGGCCTCTAGAGAAAGCTACAGCGCGTGGACGCGTGGGAGATCTGCGCATGCGTCCTGGCGCTAGTTATTTGGATCCGCGTCAAGGGTAACTTTTACAAAAGTAACAAGCAAACGTAATAACCTAGTTTAGATTCATTGCCCAAACCTTAAAAATCGATTTGTAGCACTTGAAGGCTGTATCTAATCTTTATCTTATCTTTTGTTCTCAAGATTATCTATTATATATTTTGTTGGAAATCCTCTTTCTAAATCATTGGCATTAAAATGGCGTTTTCCTATTCGTTTAAGATTTCATCCATTCAACCATCCATTATCTAACATATGAACATATAATTGTTACCATCCATCCATTATGTTCAACTTTATCCTCTACTAGTGTCGCGGGGGGGGGGGGGGATGACACATCCATCCATCATCTTCCGCTTTATCCTCTACTAGGGTCACCGGGGAGGGGGAGAGGTTCCCCATGCCCATCCAGAGGAGAACGTTTCGGGCGCTGGGCAAATACACCCAGGACTGAGCGCCAATCTATCACTGGCTCACACTCACTCACACAAACACACTCTATTTTGGGTAATTTGGAGAATTCGCTTGACCTTAATCCATGTTTTTGGACTGTGGGAGGAAACCGAGAACCCGGAGGAAACCCACATGGACACAGGGAGAACATGGAAACTCCATCCAGATTGGGATTCAAACCGGGAATCCCTAGTGCTGAGAGACAAACGTGCTAACCACTAAGCCACCGTGCTGCCCTATTTACATTATTTATTTATTTTATTTTGTTATTGTTTATTTATTTACAATTTCCTTAAAACTGTTTTTGACAATGATAATCGGACTTCTAATCCATGATGGTCCTTTGAGCACTGTTTTGATTTTGGTTGGCCAAAATAATTTTTGACAGAAATCAAGAAAAAGGCATGGGAGGGTAAGTTTGGTGTAAGAGAAGCATGAGTGTGTCACATTTTAGCATGCTAAGAATAATAATAATAATAATATAATAAGAATAAGAATTATGCACAGGCCCGTTGCCACAGGGCAAGCAAACAAACCAATTATCTAAGGCCCTGGCCTGGAGGCCTGACGATTATTCTTAAAAATATATTCCCGACTGCTGTTTACTTCAAATTGTTACATACTTCTGTGCACTTTAATAGTTCTTATTTAATCAGATTAATCTATTCAAGGATCTATGATTAAATTGCTCTTTACTCATCGGCGTGAGTCAGAAATGACATTAATAATTTCCGTGGATGATATCAAGGTTGACATCTCTTATGTCTGAAGGAGATGCTATGTTGTTTTTGGGTAGATTAAGATTGGATAAAATAGTGTGTTCTGTGAGACACCCATCCTCAGCGAATATATATTACATGTTAAAAATAAACTGAACATAATGCTGTCAAACTCACTAGAGTGATATGAGACAGATTAGTTAGTCATCATTTTTTTCTCATTAAGAATAACACATGATTTTGTTAAGTTTATCATTTACGCCAATCTTTGCAAGAGTAGCACAGTAAAGTGTTAAAGGATATAGTATAAAATGCATTTGACAAATCCGCAGCAACTGCATGATAATGATATGAACTGAAATATCTAAGAAAATTTTTCAGCACATTGTTGTTAATAATTAAGGCTGTTCTAAAAGCAAAATTAGACCAAACTAGTATAAGCAAAGTGTATGTAATTAAATATCCAGGTAGTAGAGGTTATAGTAAACATATACAGGATCCATTGTGCAGTGGTCCTCATTGACAATTTTGAGGTTGGCTAGATTTATAGTACAATGCGCTGGTGGCTGAACCAGTAACGTAAGCATGCATAAGAAGTGGTGTGGTGGGGTACCCAGTTGCATTGGAACCTGTGTGGCATGACTAAGACAGAGTTGAAAGAACCATGAACTTATTAAATTTGGCTGGTACATCCCTGCTGAAAGAATACATCACTGGCATGCTTTGTAGGCCATGCAACAAGATGCTGCGGTGAGGAGGACTGAACAGTGCGATGTCCGCAAAGGTGTAAGTGGCAACGAGAAAGACAGACTTATTGTGGTGTAGTGCAGCTTTAGGGATTTCTGTTTGAGCTCTGATAGGTGCAGTGACATTTTTGTTCATTGATAATGTGAGTGGCAAACTTAAAAAGGGGGTAAGGCTGTATGCGATATATAATATAGAATAGCATAAGTTATAATGTGTTGTAGGACGTTATATTGAATTTGGTACAATAAGGGTTCAGCAGTTCAGTGATTAAAGTCATGTGCTATATTTAATTAATTGATAACAAATAATGAAAAATGTTATCACTTTAACATCATGGCAATGGTGTGAGGGATAGCAAAACCAAGGACGGTAATAAATCTAAAAAACTAGTGTTAAAATATTATGTAGTTCCAGTGCAAAAGCAGATATTATGTAGTGCAGTATAACACTTAAGAGCTAAAAATTTAATAAAATAAAAATTTACAAAAAATAAACACGGAATAAAACGTTTTTTATAAGTTGTATGTGTTTGTAAATAAAGAAAACGTGGAAAATATAATGTATAAATTGTAACCAGATATGCAATTACTGTACTTAGCCTTTGGACGGCAGTATAGTATAGTAAATTATAATATATTACGGCGCAACAAAATATACGTTGGTATAGTATAGTATAGTAGTCTAATATAGTCACTTTTTTAAGGAATACAAAATATATAGCTCATTAAATAAGTTTAATTGTTTATTTAACTTTTGTTTCTCTTTACTATTTATTTTGTTCCCTTTTATTTTATCACTTATCTTATAAGCTACATGATTAAATTAAGGGTGGGGACTGGAGCCAATCCCAGCACTCAATGAGTGCAAGGCATTAAAACACAGAGTGTAGGTTGTTCTTGCTGTAACAGTCGTAAGCTTGTGGTTATGGAATTAGCCTTGCAACTGAAGGTCCTCAGTTTGAATACCAGTCCCACTAAGTACTGTGGCAGAATGTCCTTGGGCAAGTGGCTGCCCACCACTCTAGGCACATGTGCTCAATTCACTGTCTGTGTATATGTGCGTGTTTCATTGCACAGATGGGTTAAACGTGGAGAAAAAATTCCTCCGTGTGTACTGTAAACACAGTAGGCAAAATAGATCAATTTATATTTTAGCAGAGGTACACTTTACAAACTACTGCATATTTCAAAGATTCAAAGATTGGATGCTCTAACACTTGCTAAGAGGGTACCACCATAAAATTTCATAAAACTCTAGTTTGTAAAGTGTACCTCTACTAATATATACATATATATATATATATATATATATATATATATATATATATATATATATATATATATATATATATATATATATATATATATATATATATATCCACCAATAAGCATACTAACCAAAAGTCATGTAAAAGTGCCAATTCTATACACATGGGCAATGGAAATGTATGAAATACCTATATTTGAGTGGTGTATTAATTTGTCCATAGTGTAAAACCAGGGCTACATTAAAATATACAAAAAATATATGTAGTAACTAATGTGGCTGCATAATATTTCTGTCTTTTATTCTGATAAAGGAGATGAGAGATCAGTGTTGAATGTGTGGTGTGTAACACATTACTATAACACATCTGTCTGAAATTTTAATCTTATTAAAGACAAGAAAAAAGATCTTATAGGATATACAGATACACACTATCGTAAATTATTTTCTGAAATAGTTCTGAAAGCATTTTTTTTTTGTTAAAAGGAAAGATTATAGGATTGAACCATCACTGAGTCTTTGTTACTCTCTGAAAACGTGACCATAAAATGAGATATGACTTGCTGACACACTATTGTAACTTTTTTAATCATCAGAGCGCAGTGTTCCTCTGTCATGTCAAAGTGAACTGAATCAGTCGACCCAGATCACTATATTCATAACACAAAAATGCATAACAGATAATGGATTTTTAAGGTTTAAATTTAAAGATAATGTACAATCATCTTTAACTGGAGGTTTTACATTTAAACTGTTAAAAGACACTGTTATAACACGCAGTGTCGATGGAAAGTTTGACCTTTTGGCACAGTAATGGAAAAATTGTATTGAAAGCTTGTATTTAATGTTTTGCTTGAAAGATTAGACATTTAAATATTATGTTTGTGGATTTTGTGTTGATTTTGGTCATGGTTATTTAAAATTCCGCTTAGACCTGGAGTGCCAAATATGAACCTAACTGACATTGTGGTGACTACTAAATAACTACATAAATTTAGTTGGCCATAATTCTGTCAAAAATACTTTAACTAAGCAACAAAGAATAAACAAGACAGAGTTTTTGTGCCAACAATAAGCTGTCAACACTTTTTCATGAAAATTAGTTTTGTGTACTCACCATACTCAATTTAGAAAAGTTTTGCTTCGGAGAAAGAATATTTTTGGGAACTTCAGTACCACTACAGGCACACATGAGAGGATATTTTTGCATGATCTTTGACAATCATTTAATTATACTTCCTTGTGTCTACAGTCATACAGACTTATTTTTTTATTGTCATACACCAATAGTTCTACAATTAAAAATAGTTGTCCAATTTAATTGTTGTGCATACTTTGTTAATTTCATTCATTGTGTACTTTAGACGTTTGGTAATCAACAAAATACATCTATGGTAATTGGAACTGAAAAAAATGGACAATAAATTGAAATATTTTTCAAATTAAAACTTTAAAAAAGTGAAAAAATAGAAACCAGCACATTCCAGTGGTTATATCCATATGACAGAGATAGAATGCTGGTTGTCTGCTGACAGATAGGAATCCACACCTTGAGTATAAAATATTTAGATGAGTGATGGAAAACTTTAGCAGTCAGTGTATGTAAAGAGTTGAGAATTACAACTAAGGGATGATTTCATGATTCAAAGCTGGCAGATGAGCCGCCATACAGCTACATCAAAGCTAAAACTACTCTCATAAATCAGTTCAGCTTAAGTCAGGATCCACTGTTAAAATATTCTTTAATATAACCTTTACTTTACTGGTGTGGCTGTCTGTCAATTATAAATACAGCACTCTTATAATAACCTGCACACCATAAAACATAAATTCATATGGGTTCCAGATACAACCTATAAAATATTAGAACCCTTAGGCAATCACATTTCTGCCTAACTTTTATGGTATTAAACCTTTTTACTCAGTGGCATGAAATTAAGGTATTTTTAAAAAATCTTTTTATACATTTAAAATGCCATTTTAAAACCATTAAAAAAAACTATCAATAAAACATGCTCTATTATTTCATATGTTTAATTCACATGAATGAAATCGGCCTTTCAGACAGCTTTTCTCCCTCATATATTTTGCTCACCCTCCTGCTTTTTCACCATCCACATTTTATCAGTTCCACTTTTAGGAACATTGTTAGTTCCTTTTAATAGCATCACGTATTATTTGGATTGTGAATAATTGTATACTGATGGCACTGGGGTCAGAACATTCACCTCTCGGCATTGGGAATCCAGGTTTGAATCCCAATCTGGTTGGAGTTTCCATGTTCTCTCCATATTCGTGTGAGATTTCTCCAGGTTCTCCGGTTTCCACCCACATTCCAAAAACATGGATTCAAGGTAAATTGGCTGCTCTGAATTGATCTCATATAGTGTGTGTGTGTGTGTGTGTGTGTGTGTGTGTGCGCCAGTGATAGCTTGGCACTCTGTCTGGGGTGTATCTGCTATGTCCGAAACAACCTCCCCTGGATGGGCATAGATAACTCCCACATTTGATGACTCTAGTATAGGACTATGTGTTCTGTGACTGGTTAAGCTCTAGAAGAGGACTATCACAATCTGTGCTGCAACAGATTACCATAGATTTTCAACTACAAGGTGAAGCAATAAGGTAGACAGGTTTAATAAAGGGCACAGTGAGTGGACACAGTTTGTGTGTTTGTGCATGTGTGTGTTGCTTATACATTGCTTTTTAGAGCATTTAGACAGGCAGTGATTCAAACAATACAGCCAAAGGCAGATGCATTAACCATTTATGAAGTAACATTAAAAATGTAAAAGCTTACTTAACTTTGTGGTGCATGGGTGCAAAATCTTAATAATACAATATTGAGACATTTTATTCATTGTATTGTTAGTGGAGGATTTTAATTTACCTATGCTCACATTCTTTGTAGAAAAGAAGGTTTAGAAAAATAAGTGTTCATTTATCTTAGTAGATTGTCATGAGGTGAATTATAAAACCTAAATTCCTCAGGTGTAGGAAACTACTTATTAAATGCTTGTATATTATCTAAAGTATATAATATATCATGCATGGCATGGTCATAAATATGGGCATTACTGTACCCAACTGCATAAAAATAAACACAAACACACACACACAAGACAAATTACAAACAAGCATAATTATATTTTAAATACCTCAGTGCACATGCACATTCTACATACCAAGCCTAGCGATAAACCACAAAATGGATTTCACTTGACCTTACAACTAAAACCATACCTTAGGTGGCATACCACTCTTACTTCTGAGCTTGCGCACCAATGTATAACTTCTTAGATTGCATGTGTACCATACATAAAATTAGTAATATGAAAAGAAAACAAACAAAAGAAGGGAACTGACTGTACCAATTTAGAACTCTTGCACCAACTATACTGAGACCCTGAGAGGAGCTCTGTATATACAGATACAACCTATAAAATATTAGAACCCTTAGGCAATCACATTTCTGCCTAACTTTTATGGTATTAAACCTTTTTAGTCAGGGGCATGAAATTAAGTTATTTTTTAAAAAAATTTATACATTTAAAATGCCATTTTAAAACCATTAAAAAACTATCAATAATAAATGCTCTATTATTTCATATGTTTAATTCACATGAACAAAATTGGCTATTTAGACAGCTTTTCTGTCTGCATTAGTAATGAGAGGAGTTGTGTATTGCTGTGTATTTTCTAAATGAGCCAAATAAGGCAGATAGATTTAAAACCAGAATCAGGGCCATGTGCTGCTGCTTGCAAGAGGGCCAACATCTTACATATAAATGCAGTTTCAAGGTCTATGTTGCTTTAGAATCAACGCCTAGCTGTGAATTTATTCAAAAAACACTGATCTGATACAAGTACACCTACAGAATTAATATAAGAAAGAATTTATAAGCCAATCTTAACGATGGATTGATTGATGGATGAATGAATGAATCTTAACTGTAGTGTAATGTGCTTTTTGAGCTTTAATATGAATTGAAATGTACGTCACCAAACTAATAAACATTTTTTTAAAATCCTGTCAAGAATATGAACATCCAATGGCTTTTTTTCCATGTACATTAATTAATAAATACTCAAATAATTTTGCCCATATTCATTCCCATGATTATAAAATGATATCTCACACAAGCTAATGCATCTATGAAAATAAGATATTCATTAAGTACCTGTAAGAAATCCGGGCTCTGCGTCTGCCTCTCCTGCACGATCTGTCACTCGCGCTCTTAGCCCCGCCTTCTAGTTTCCGCTTTCGCTTCGGCACCAGGTGAGGCTAATTTGTTTGATGGGTCGTTTCTCTTATTTAAGCGCTGTCTTCACACGGGACGAATCGCGAAGTATTGTCCCTGATTATCATACATGCCGAGCGATTTTTTGACTGCTATCCTGTCTGCTTTTGTGTCTCGTGGTGCGTCTGGTCTCGGTGAGTGCGTGTCTGTTTATGTTAGCTGTGTGTTAGCATCTGCGTTCTCACCTCCGTGTATAGATCAGTATTTGTCGTTGTATGAGTGAACGTCTTTGTTTATCTGTGATCGCTCCCTGGTGTCTGTCTGATACTCTTTCTGTTTTCAGTGTTCATCCTGTCCTTAGTGTCCTGCGTCCCGGGAGCGATCTCTGTCCGTCCACTCAGGTGGTTCGGCTTCGGCCGGGTGGGGCGGAGTTCGCGCTCGCCCTAGCCTGCTCCGCTGGCGCGCCACCACCTGAGGGCGTCCGTGTGTCACCGTTCACTCTACTTACTAACGGTTCCAAGCTTTATACTAATACGCTCTGTTTTGGTGAACTAACGTTGTTTCCTCCAGTGTATACTAATACCTTGACTGTCCTCCCAGCCCTCGTTGTTCTCAGTCTGGTTCCCAGCCTTCAGTCGTCCCGTGTAGTTCACCATACCTCTTTGTGCACTTTCTACACTCTTTCTTCTTTCAGGTTTTGTGATTACACTCTCGTTAACACACCTATTCTGTCTATCATAGGGTTTGTTATTTTGTCTGTCCTAGACACACTCACTAGCTTCTTCTATTTCTTCTCACGCATAGCCAGTGTAGGGTTCTCTTACTACAGCGTAGTTTACTCTGTGTGCCTTGTTTTATTTAGTTTTTGTTTTGGCTCGGTGTTGTGCTCTGCCCAGTCCTCCGTCCAGGTTAATCACCCCGGCCTGGGTCCAGCGGGCAACATCCTCCTCGCACCATCCTCCTCCTGCACTACCCTACCTCTGCCTTGCATTTCAATAAATAACTGTTGTTCTGCATCCACGTCTCCAGAACTCTCCTTACAAACTATTTGTGACAGAATACTTCGCCACACCATGGAGACGGCGGAACAACTTCTTCAGCTGCTGGCGCAACAAGTACAGGATCAAGGACAGGTCATTCAGATCCTGACGCGCCAAGTGCAGGAGCTGTACACAGGAGCAGCTAAAGCACCTGTACCGCCATCAGGTGACACCGTGGGTAACCCCATCAGCTCTACACTTAACCTGTCTCCTCAGGTCGCCCCATCGTCCACAGGGGGTGCCATGGGCGCTGCTGGTGCGTCCTCCTCCACGACAGGAGTTAGCACGACGCCCATCCCCATCCCGGAGCCACCGTGCTATGCCGGGGATCCTGATGCTTGCGAGGAATTCCTCCTGAAATTCTCCCTGTTCCTCGCCAGCCGTCCACCCACCACGGACCGGAATGCCATTGCCCTGCTCATCTCCCGGCTCACCGGTCCGGCGTCCGCATGGTCTACGGCCATATGGCAGAATAACGGGTCTGACGCCACGTCACTCACCGCCTTCCTTGAGGCGTTCCGATCCACCTTCAACCACCCTCGCCACGGGGCGGCGGCCGGAGACGAACTGCGACTGCTCCACCAGGGTAAGAAATCGGTGGCAGAGTACTCATTGAAATTCCGCACCCTGGCGGCCGCTAGCGGATGGAACGAGGTGGCGCTAATTTCGCAGTTCAAAGCGGGTCTGGCCTCGTCGCTGCAGAGGGAGTTGGTATATCGCTCTCTCAACCTGAACTTATCCCAGGTCATTCAGCTGGCCATACAGCTGGATCAGCACGCCACCCCGCCTGACGTTTCCGAGGAACCTACACTCCGCAATCTGCTGGGGTTTCCACGCTGCCCGTCCCTATGGAGTTGGGACGGACCGGGGTAGCAGAGCGGCAGCGGCAAGAACGGCTGCGCCAACACCGTTGCCAGTACTGCGGGAGAACAGGACATCAAGTGGCGCATTGCCCCAAGAAGGCAGTTAAAACGGAGGACAAGCAGGCAGAGGTAGCAGGAGGAGCGAGGAGGACTGGGACAAGACCTCCGACGCCCAGCGTCCGCCAGGTGAGCCCGGTTCAACCCGTTCTTAAGAGCAATTCCCGGATTCTCACCCAGTTATCTCACCTGTCCCATACTTTCACAGTGACCGCCCTCATCGACTCGGGTTCGGAGGGGGACTTCATTGAGGAACGTCTTGTACGAGGTCTCCAGGTACCCTCCATTCCCCTATCGGCTCCCATCAAGATCACGGGAGTCAATGGTGCCACGGTGGGGACCGTCACGCATCGCACCCGACCTATCTCACTGAGCGTGGGCGCCCTCCATAAGGAGATGAGGTCACTGTTGATCATGAGGAAGCCTCTATCACCGGTCATCTTGGGTCAACCATGGCTGCGGGACCATAACCCCAGGATCACTTGGGAACCGGTAGACATTGTAGCCTGGTCCCCACGGTGCATGGATCGATGCCTGGTTCCGGTGGGGCGGACACTGCACGTGGCAGTAACGGATCAACCTCCCGGCAATCTCCCTGAGAACGTCCCGGAGGAGTACCGAGACCTAGCGGAGGTCTTCAGCAAGGGACTTGCATGTCGTCTTCCACCTCACAGAGAGTATGACTGCGCTATCGAGCTCCTGCCAGACGCCAAGATCCCCCGATCCACACCGTATCCTCTATCAGTCAAGGAGACCAAGGCCATGGAAGAATACATCAGCGAGGCCCTGGCGCAGGGATTCATCCGACCGTCCAAATCCCCTGCCAGCTCTAGTTTCTTCTTCGTCCCCAAGAAGGATGGCTCCCTAAGACCATGCATCGACTACCGGGAACTCAACCAGGTATCTAAACGCTACACCTACCCCATTCCTCTCGTCCCCTCGGCGCTGGAACAACTACGCACCGCCAAGTGGTACACGAAACTCGACTTGCGGAATGCCTATAACTTGGTCCGTATTAAGGAGGGGGACGAGTGGAAGACAGCGTTTAGCACCTCAGCCGGTCATTATGAATACCTGGTGATGCCGTTCGGACTGACCAACGCACCGGCGGTTTTCCAGTGCCTGGTCAACGACGTCCTACGAGAGTTCCTGGGGAGATGCGCCATCGTATACCTGGACGACATCCTTATATACTCACCAGACTCCGCCAGCCATGCCCGCAACACAAAAGAGGTCCTGGGGAAACTTCTGGAACATGGATTGTTCGTCAAAGCGGAGAAATGCGAGTTCAACAAAAGGGAGATCGCCTTCTTAGGCTATATTATTAAGGATCAAGGAATCCAGATGGACCCGACGAAAGTCAAGGCGGTAATGGAATGGAGGACACCCCAGTCTGTTAAAGAGCTTCAGAGCTTCCTGGGGTTTGCTAACTTTTTTCGCCGATTCATCCGGTCCTTCAGCCAGATCGCTCTCCCCTTGACTCAACTTCTCAAGGGAAAACCCAGGAGACTCACGTGGTCGGACAGAGCGCAGCACGCTTTCGAGAGGCTGAAGGGGGCATTCACCACGGCGCCGGTGCTCGCGCACCCTGATCCAGACTCCCCTTTCGTGGTAGAAGTGGACGCATCTTCCCTGGGGGTCGGAGGCGTTCTATCGCAGCGTCAAGGTACGCCTCCTAGACTGCACCCCCGTCGCCTACTTCTCGAGGAAACTCTCCCCCG
Source organism: Corydoras sp. C115 (assembly GCA_019802505.1). Classification (NCBI taxonomy): domain Eukaryota; kingdom Metazoa; phylum Chordata; class Actinopteri; order Siluriformes; family Callichthyidae; genus Corydoras; species Corydoras sp. C115. The sequence goes on along the minus strand of JAFMOC010000015.1, from coordinate 1,653,812 downwards.
CTGAACAAAACTATCACGTGGGGGACAGAGAATTGTTAGCCATTAAACTGGCGTTCGAGGAGTGGCGGCATTGGCTTATGGGCGCAAAATTCCCAGTCCAGGTCATCACGGACCACCGCAACCTTGAGTATTTAAAATGTGCACGGAGACTCAACGCCCGACAAGCCAGGTGGTCCCTCTTTTTCAATCGTTTCCAGTTTTCAGTGACGTACCGACCAGGGAAAGAGAATGCGAAGGCAGACATCCTGTCTAGACGGTACGAAGACCAGGAGAAGGCAGCACCACCAGTTAAAACCATACTGCCTACCCGAGTATTTGTTCACTCCATCTCCTGGCAATTGGATGAACGGATCCGGGCCGCCAACAGGCAGAACCCGGAGGCCCGCCTGAGAGACACACCTCCGGACAAACTGTTTGTACCCAACCAGTTTCGCCAAGAACTAATCGCCTGGGCACATACTAACCTCAGCTCGGGACACCCAGGTGGCAATCGCACTTTTGAGAGGCTCCAGGAGAAATACTGGTGGCCATCCATGAGGACCGACGTAGCCCGAGACGTCGCGTCATGCGCCACCTGCGCTGCCACCAAAACCCCACGCCAGCTCCCAGCAGGAAAACTGAACCCGCTCCCGGTCCCCCAACGCCCTTGGAGTCACATCGCCCTCGACTTTGTGACGGACCTACCAGTATCAGAGGGCAACACCACCATACTGACAATCGTCGACCGCTTCTCCAAGGGGGTTAAGTTCATCGCCCTGCCCGCACTGCCCTCAGCCTTCCAGACGGCCGAGGCCCTGTTCACCGAGGTGTTCCGTCATTTCGGCCTCCCGGAGGATATTGTGTCGGACCAGGGTCCACAGTTCACATCTGCCGTCTGGGAGGCCTTCGTCAAGAAGCTGGGTGCCTCCATAAGCCTCACATCCGGCTACCATCCTGAAAGCAACGGGCAGTGCGAACGGGCGAACCAAGAGCTGGCCAAGTTCCTTAGAACATACTGCCAGAGCCACCAGAATGACTGGGCAACCTTCCTCCCTTGGGCAGAAATAGCCCAAAACTCACTCAGGAGCTCCAGCACGGGAATCACCCCCTTCCAATGTTCCCTGGGATTCCAACCCCCTTTTGCTCCCTGGGACCCCACTCCATCCAACGCACCGGCTGTCGATGACTGGTTCCGCAGGAGCGAAGAGGTCTGGGAAATGGTCCACCAGAGGATTACGGAAAGCAACGCCAGGACCAAGCGGTTTGCTGACCGCAGGAGGAGTGAGGGTCCCTCCTACCAAGTGGGAGATCAGGTCTGGCTCTCCACTAGAGACCTTCGGGTACCCGGCAGCAAGAAGCTGGGTGCCAAGTACATTGGACCGTACCCCATAGTTAAGAGAGTCAACGACGTGACGGTGACATTAGGACTACCTCCCCGATTTAGAATCTCTCCTTCTTTCCACGTCTCCCTCCTCAAACCCTTCAAACCCGGTCCTCTGGATAATGAACCACATCAGCGCATCTCTCAAGAACTGCCCCATGACCGCCCCACGTACACTGTCAACCAAATCCTTGACTCCCGCCGGACGGACTCAGGACTGGAATACCTTGTCGACTGGGAGGGGTACGGTCCCGAAGAAAGGTCATGGACTAGACGGACGGACATACTGGACAGGACGCTACTTGACCAGTATCACCTGACTCACCCTGACCGTCCCGCGCCTCGTCCCAGAGGAAGACCCCCTCGCACACCGGCTCGCAGAGGCAGGCCCCCGGGCTCCCTTCCCAGCAGACCTAGGGGTCGCCCACGCCAGAGTCCCCTACCTGCCTCTGCTCCCCCCAGTACCAGCCAACCTTGCCCGGCTGGCAATCAGGACTCGGGTCTCCCGATCCCTCAGCCCCGTAGGCCCAGGGGTCGTCCCCGCACCAGACCACGTCCTGAGTCTGACCCATCACCCGGTCCCTCTTCTGTCCCGGGCAGAGCCACCCGCAGCACCCGTTCCCGTCCCGACCCTCCCCGAGTTAGTTCCGGTAGGTCGTCTCCAGTTGCCCCCGGTGGTGCCCCCTTGACGACCTCTTCGGGGGGGGGCTATGTAAGAAATCCGGGCTCTGCGTCTGCCTCTCCTGCACGATCTGTCACTCGCGCTCTTAGCCCCGCCTTCTAGTTTCCGCTTTCGCTTCGGCACCAGGTGAGGCTAATTTGTTTGATGGGTCGTTTCTCTTATTTAAGCGCTGTCTTCACACGGGACGAATCGCGAAGTATTGTCCCTGATTATCATACATGCCGAGCGATTTTTTGACTGCTATCCTGTCTGCTTTTGTGTCTCGTGGTGCGTCTGGTCTCGGTGAGTGCGTGTCTGTTTATGTTAGCTGTGTGTTAGCATCTGCGTTCTCACCTCCGTGTATAGATCAGTATTTGTCGTTGTATGAGTGAACGTCTTTGTTTATCTGTGATCGCTCCCTGGTGTCTGTCTGATACTCTTTCTGTTTTCAGTGTTCATCCTGTCCTTAGTGTCCTGCGTCCCGGGAGCGATCTCTGTCCGTCCACTCAGGTGGTTCGGCTTCGGCCGGGTGGGGCGGAGTTCGCGCTCGCCCTAGCCTGCTCCGCTGGCGCGCCACCACCTGAGGGCGTCCGTGTGTCACCGTTCACTCTACTTACTAACGGTTCCAAGCTTTATACTAATACGCTCTGTTTTGGTGAACTAACGTTGTTTCCTCCAGTGTATACTAATACCTTGACTGTCCTCCCAGCCCTCGTTGTTCTCAGTCTGGTTCCCAGCCTTCAGTCGTCCCGTGTAGTTCACCATACCTCTTTGTGCACTTTCTACACTCTTTCTTCTTTCAGGTTTTGTGATTACACTCTCGTTAACACACCTATTCTGTCTATCATAGGGTTTGTTATTTTGTCTATCCTAGACACACTCACTAGCTTCTTCTATTTCTTCTCACGCATAGCCAGTGTAGGGTTCTCTTACTACAGCGTAGTTTACTCTGTGTGCCTTGTTTTATTTAGTTTTTGTTTTGGCTCGGTGTTGTGCTCTGCCCAGTCCTCCGTCCAGGTTAATCACCCCGGCCTGGGTCCAGCGGGCAACATCCTCCTCGCACCATCCTCCTCCTGCACTACCCTACCTCTGCCTTGCATTTCAATAAATAACTGTTGTTCTGCATCCACGTCTCCAGAACTCTCCTTACAGACTATTTGTGACAGTACCATTTAGTAATCTTTTTTTTCTATCATTTTTCTATTGGATGAATTTAGAAGGCAAGTCTGCAACACTTAATAATCTGGAGGATTCTTCATTAAAAGATGATCAGATTTATGCTGCAATATAGTCCCTTAATCTTTTATCTTTTAAAGCATGTTATAATTGTAAATTGATTTCTATTTCACTATATACTACAAAGTGCAAACAGTAATAACTGAGAGTGCACATGTACCTTATTTCTTCCCGTTTCGTTGCAATCCTAATTTAAATACCATTGAAAGGAGTTAGGAATATTTGAAATGGAAATCATCTGTCTCTTGTGGTCATAAGGCTCAAAATCTAAACCAAGATCCTAATTAAAACCGGAGGGACTTTTCCCAAAGAAATATGTCTTCTTTATGAAATTATTAATAAATAGGTGCAATAGAGTTCTAAAAAGGCTTTGTCTTTTAATAAATTTTAATAGGATAAATGATCAGAAGCAAGCTGGGAAAGAAATTTTAGGACTTGGAAATATCCTGTTGGTTCATAAAAAAATGTATATAAAACTGGTATTTAATCATTTGGTACATCCCCAAATTTTAAATTCAATACTTACACTATATTCAAATAATGTTTTTCATCAAAGAAACACATTTATATGACAGAAAATGACTTTGTTAACTTCATATTTGCCTTGAAAAACATATCAAATAGTTTATTAATAAATAATTTTAATTATTTCATTTTATAATATATACAATATATTATACAAAATAAATAGTTTATAATAAGAAAATATGAAAATAGTGTAAATAAAACATCAAAGGGTTAGGATAGAAAACTTAAAGGAATGTATGGACTGTCTCAAATACAATGCAACTACATGTGAAGTTGATAATGTTATTAATTTACTTTATGTCACATAAGAAACACATAAAAAGTTAAAATAAATAAATAAATAAAAAAGATTTAAGCAATGACCTGAAACAAAAGCAAAAGATTGTCCAACACCTTAATGTTCCTGTAAGGACCTCTGCAGCTATTATCATCAACTGGTTGAAACATTACTTCATTATGCACTTGAGATAAGAGATTCTTTAAAAGTACTTCAAAAATGCTTTGAGGCAGTAGAGTCATAAAGAAAACGACAGGCAGCAGTCACAGATTTTTTTTACCTGTGTTATTAATATTTTTCTGAACATGACTGTATCTATTGTTTGTAATTATTGGATTTCTTATCTGCATGACTTTCTGTAGTTATATCTTGTTAAAGTATTATTTAAAAATGCATTCATACTAGATATGTGACTTTCAGGACTTTTAAATTAAGCATTTAAATTCAGTCTGTGAAGGCCAAAATTGCTAAAAATCTTGCTAAAATTGTGTTCATTCTATAGTCCTTTTTTGCCAGTTATTATAGCTCTACACCTTTTCCAACCTTAAAGTACTATTCACAAGAAATGAAAACTTTCTTAAAAACAAGGGCAGTTCAAATCATGTAAGCTCCTCCAGATTAATATTTTATTGCATTTTTTAAATAATGCAAATCTGTAAGACTTGCCTGATCTTATAATCTGAATATGAACCTTTGTCCATTATGTCACACACTGAAATTGACAATGTTTTTGAAAGACATTTAGAAGCATATTCGTTTTTTATTAAAATTTACATTGCAATAAATCCACTTGGCCTCATGTAATCATGATCCTAAATAATGCCAATCATTATTTTTTTCAGTATCTTTTACGATCAAAGACTATTATAATTACAAACCCTAAAAACAGAAGAACATATGGGTGACTCCACACTGTCTTTTCAAAAACAGAAGACATATGGGAGCTTCAAACAAATTGTGGCCCTCGAGATTCAGCAGCTTCCTGCAGAACCAGATGCTGGTCTCCAGTAAAAAAACAAGAAAACACTCTCCTCAGTCAGTCTTTTCATTTATTAATATATATTTTATTCACTTTACTTTAAGTTTCTTTAAATACTTTGAAATAAAAATATATTTTTACTATGAGAATATTTTTTGCTCCAGCATCTGCTATTATTCATTCATTCATTCATTATCTCCCGCTTTATCCTCTATTAGGGTCGCGGTGGGGTTCCCCATGCCCATCCAGAGGAGAGCATCTCGGGCGCTGGGCAGATAGACCAAGGACAGGGCGCCAATCCATCGCTGGGCACACACTCACTCACACAGACACACTCTATATGGGGATGAGAATTGAGAATTCAATTGACTTGATCCATGTTTTTGGACTGTGGGAGGAAACCGGAGAACCCGGAGGAAACCCACGCAGACATGGGGAGAACATGGAAACTCCACCCAGATGGGATTCGAACCGGGAATCCCTAGCGCTGAGAGGCGAACATGCTAACCACTAAGCCACCGTGCCGCCATCTGCTATTAGTTCACTATAATTATTAAAGTTTGTTATAGTGTTAGACCAGGTCTGAAAAGTCTCTATACAGTGGTACATTAATGATTGGTCAAAATTCTGGATAGCATGACTGAATTTTACAGTTAGATACTCTTTGGAAGTTCACACTTACATGTTTACAGGGGAGGCAACATGGTGGCCTCTCAGCACTGGGGATTCAGGCTCGAATCCCGATCTGGGTGTTGGTTCCATATTTTCCTTGTGTCTGTGTAGGTTTCCTTTGGGTTCTCTTGTTTCCTCCCACTGTCCAAAAACATGGATTGAAGGTAAATTGAGTGCTCTAAATTGGCCCATATAGAGTGTGTGTGTGTGTGTGTGTGTGTGTGTGTCTTTGTGAGTAAGTGTATGCCCATCGATAGATTGCCCCCCCTGTCCTGGGTGTATCTTTCTAGCACCTGAAACGTTCTCCCCTGGATGGGCATGGGGAAATCCTCAGTGACCATACTAGAGGATTAAGCGGAAGATGAATGAATGAATGAATGAATGAATGAATGAATGAATGAATGAATGATTTACAGGGTACATGTTTTAAAGCATGTTCCTGTTTTTGGTCTTTTTTGTTCCTGTTCCATTTGTTATTGCCAATTTGAATTGATTATCCCCATTTCTAACATTTCTAACATTTGCTGCTTGCTCTGTTTAAGTTTGTTTTATTGCTTAAATCAGGAATATTATGTTGTGTTTAAAGTCATCAGTTGTCTAATTCATTGTAGGTGATGGTACTTCATTGAAGGTGTAGGTAAGTGGAGCCCATATTTGAAGTGAAAAAGTATTTATTAAGACATATTGTAGACTTTACATGCACTTTATCTCAACTGTGCTGGAATAAGAGTTTTTGTACATAAAATAATTTACTGCATTCTAAAACTTTTTAATTAATAATAATTGTGCATGTAAAGATGTTACTTTGCAATAATGATAAAGTATGTTTTAGGATTAAAGAATCTTTTGTATAAAAATGAACTGTACGATTTCATTGGTTACACTATACGTAAATTAAATGATACACCTGATTTTGTATAAAGGTCACAGGAAGTGCATAAACATTATCTTAGCTGGAAAACAAAGTAAGCATTATCAACTCAGCATTTTATGCAAGCAGTAATGAATGTGCATGTTGACCTTAGCTGATATAAAATAGTCAAGATGATAGCTGCAGTATCATAAAACCAGAGATATTTTGCAAGAACAGATGTAAACGAGATGGAAATTCCATGCAGGTCGATCAGATCCATCTTATATTCCTAATCTGATAACCTTTAACAAAGTGAAACAGTGTCATTACATTGATTCAGTAATTAAAATATTTGTTTTAATGCCTTTATGAGTAAATGTATAAATAAAAAGACAGAAATGAATCAAAATATAATCACAAAAATGTCAAATCTCAGTATGCAAAACAGTGAAACATCATAAATATGAAAGAAAAATTCATAAAATCTGAATGATTAAGAAAACCTGTAATTGAAAATTAACTTGAGGGACTATATGGTGATATAGTGGGTAGAATAGCCATACCACAGTATTATGGCCCTGAGTTTCCAGGTGGGCTACCAGTCATTTATGTGTGGTGCTTGCATGTTCTCCTCATACCAGCATGTTTTTTTTTTTTGTTGTTAAAAACAGCCCAAACCCATTGCATGGAGACAGCGGGAGATGCAAAAGGAGTGTATATGTCCATAGTATTTCTTTTACTAATACTTTTGTTATAATAATCTTTAATTGCTAAATTAAGGTATTTCATTCGGGTCCATTGCAGCAGGTGTATAAACTCTGACACCAAACCTTGACTACTTCCTAGGTTTTAAGTGGTGTTTTTCGTTGCTAAGATATCAATACACCAGAAATTTACCTAAATTCAAATCATTTTGAGACCACTACGCCCATTGGTGCAGATATATTCATAAACAACATTGCTATATAAACAATACAGCCGGAAGGCATGAAAATAGACTGTTGATGAGGAGTAGGCCAGCAGTTTTGCGACTGTGTTAAATGTGTGTGAATGTACATGCAGATCTTTTGGTTTTTAAGACTTGTTCAGTGAAACATCACTTTGTAGTGTTTTATTTTAAACAGTTTTTTGAAGTCTCCCTAACAGTTCATTATTATATACTATAATATAATTACAGTTGGGCTTACAATTACTGCTGCTAAAATGGGCATTATAGTTTTATGCAATCAAATTGTGTTTTCTTTAATGATACCTTTCCTACATATTTTAATCACTTTAATATAGAGTTCTTTCAAACTTCTCAGTTAGATTACTGCCAGATTTCTGAGCGTCTGAGAGGCTGGAAAATGTCTGGCTCCCCAGATGCGGCTTAATTAAATGTGTACATGAAGGTACGAAAGCAGATTACTCAGTCTAGAGATGACCCATCTGCTGATAGCTCAGAAATGCAACGGTATGAAATATTCATAAATACGCACATGCACACAGATTCTGGCTTAAAACTGTTTGTATAACACCCAAGCAGATTGCATGTAGAACACAGACCATTGCTCTGCTCATTGTAAAAGCTCTAGCACAATTAGTGTGGAGCCAAAATGGCATGTGACCCTTTGTGTGGAACATGGCATTCCATTCCACACTCATAGGGGCTTTAGGTTTCATGGTCTAGAGGTCCCACTTACTCACCTACACTAAATGTCCAAACCTGTTATTAAAGGTTCAGCAGGGGCTTTTTAGGCAGCAGAGAGGAACTTGAGCAGTCGGAGTCCATTGCACACTGCTGTTAAATGCTGCATTAATGGCTCTCTGAGATTTCTTATGATTTCACCATGATCTGTCTGCAATAAAACAGCAGTAAAATTAAAACTTTTATAATGAGATGTATATCAGTTCCTCAATTTGCAAAAAAAACTCATCATTGACAGTTATTTTTCATCAAAATATAAAATATTTTAAATAAAACAGCAAATTGTAAAAATTCCCTAACTGTAGTGTTTGAAGGCCATCTCAAATATATATATATATATATATATATATATATATATATATATATATATATATATATATATATATATGCAGTTAAAAGACGACATACAGTATCTGAACAGAAATTTTAGAAGACATTTTAGAATTTAACACATTGCTGCCTGACACTATGAGACCACTGACCATTATAACTAGAAAGGACAGAAACTAAAAAGTACTTAGTCAAGACAGTTTCTGGACTGAATTTAAGGATTTTAGTGCCACACTCTTTACTTATGATAACCTGGGTGAAGTGGTTAATTGGACACTGACTATCCCAGATCACCAACTTTAACATGAGCTCTACCTTTATTTACAGTCATTATTCATATGCTGAAAAAAATTAATGCTTTCAATCTATTTTTATATATTTGTTGTTTTAGAATCATGAACATTGAAAGGGAAGTTATGCCAAAGTTAAGCATCTCTGTGTAATAATGTTTAATTCTCAGCATAATTCTCTGTACTGCAGAATTTTTAAATATATCTATGTTTTTCAAATCTAGGTAGATCTGAACAGGATCTAATTAGGACAGGATACAAAAAAAAAAAAAAAAAACTTACACTATACTTCAAAATGTCATCTGAGAAACAGATGCCTTGGAGGTCCTCAGGTACAGCTTCTTTTACCAGCTTATGCTTAATATTAGAACTTTCAGAGCTGTAAGGTGTCTGCCTTAAGAAGAAAAAAATCTTCTTAAACTGCAGAAAAGAAACAGATAAAGTGGGAAAAAAACATTACATGATAAATTAATACAATGATTGACAGCTATTCTGATACTGGGATTAAATCTACTTATATATAGTGTACTTGCTTCAAACTAAGAACCTAGAACAAATATATCAAAGACACAAAAGAATGAGCATGCTTCATTACAAGACCTGTTCGAAGATAATCTGTTTGTTGACAGATTAATGTTCTGTTGGGTTAGCACTGGGACTGGCATCTTCTCAAATCACTGACTAATAAAACCTGTTCAATGTCTTTGATACACCAAGGACTGAAATATTCATCTCTTTCAACATTGTAGGTCTAAAATCCAAATCTGAATAAAGGTCATATTCACAATACATTGACACATCTATTAACAGTTCTGCTTTTTAACATGTAATAATCAAATTATCTATTAGAATACCTCAGGATCACACACATGGTTTGTTGGACAACCAATAATTGAACATATAACTAGTGACATTAATATAAAACATATATTATAAGCTACTATATGTATTACGTTACTATATAACTGTTAGTGAAATTACAAATAAGTTTTTTTTTAAATCTGATCACTTTTTAGCTTCATTAAAATGTGTATGTTTGTTTTTGTTCTTTACACTTTATATGTAATTACTATTTTTATAAAATCAATATTAATTTTTTATTTAATCAACCGATTTACCTCACACAAGTACAATTGTTGATTCATGGTGTTTTCTCCAGTAAACTTGTTCATATTTTGAATTGGATTTTTATAAACATGCACAAAGAAACAGCAAAAGGGCAGACTTAAAACAAGGTTTGCATAATGTTTTAAAAAATGTAAAACTTTACTATTATAACATTTAAATTAATTATGTTTTTATATATATATTTTCCATGGAATTAATAAAAGATTGGGGGAATATTACCACAGTAACCACAGTCTATGTGTGCAAGGTCAGAATGAACTGTCGAATGTGTGTGACCTCAGCTGGCCCTGAATAAGAACCTTATACTTCGGAAAAGCATAATCAGTATACAAAATCAGTAACTGCACCATGAATTTGTACCTTTATTATGCATCCTTGTATACTATACAGAAACTCCACTTGGTTCTGTACATGCAAACCCAACCCAGATTGTCCAAGATCAGTGGAAACTCGTGTTATGGTCAACTGAATTAGGTTTTCCACGGCAGGGATGAAAAGAGGGACCATCCAGTCTGTTATAAACAAAAAAGCTGCAATAGGCAACATCTGTTATGATTTGGGGGTGCATCAATGCCCACAGTACAGCTGTCCTGCATATGTGTGAACATATTGTTGACACAGAAGTGTATATATTGTCATTTTAAGGATACATATGCTAGCATTATTATTTTCCCAGAAAGTTATTTTAGCAAGACAAAGCCAGGTCTTATTCTGTAATAGCTTGTAATCAAATTTGTATTACATTTTTTCATAAACAATATGCTGTAAAAACATTTGAGCACAAATATTATTCTTAAACGTTACAGCAAGTGTAACAATGAATGAATTTTCACCATTCAGCGCTGGGGATCAAGGTTCTAATCCCGATCTGGGTGGATTTTCCATGTTCTCCTTGTGTCTGCGTGTGATTCTTTTGGGTTTTCCGGTTTACCCCCACAGGCAATAAACATGGATTTAAGGTAAATTAACTGCTCTAAATTGCCCCTATCTAATTTATCCCCATTAAGTGTGTGTGTCTGTGTTGTTAAGTATGTGCCCAGTGATGAATGGTGTCCCGTCCTGATTCTATTTGCCCAGTGCCTGAAACGTTTACCCCTGGATAGGCATGTGGAACCCCCTTCCACCTGAATCTAGTATAGGATTAAACGGAAGATAATGAGTTAAGGTTCTTCTTCCAGAACATGTACTTAGCTGTGGACATCGAGGATGCTGAAGCTTTTACATGAAGCTCTTAACAGTTATGTAACTTCTCATCTGAAAAAGTACAAATGTTACTTCAAATATTAAATAATACAATTTATACACTTGGAAAATCAATTAGTTTCTGCCTGCTTTACTTTATACAACAACAGACATTTTTGACAAGGGGTTCTTAAATTTTGCATAGGCACTTCATGCATGTTTACTGCGCAAACAGCAAAATAATTAATTTACAAAAAAATATTTCCTATCTTTAAATTTGGTAAGGCCTGGTTATTGGAATCATCGCAAAAGTTTTCTCTCAAATCAAAACCTCTATTTTGTCTCATGTAATTAAATGTAGTGAAGTTTACCTGGTTCTGCGAATATGAAAAATTTATTTTCTTGAATTTTCATCTTTATGAAGACTAAAACTCTGTTTGCCTAATAATTGCTATATTCCTCAATTTCATTCACAGAGGCTGTAAGTTGTTAATTGTTATTGCAATTGCAAAACAGAGATCTAAATGTAGAGGATTACTCACTTGCATTGTTTATGCTCATTAATAATTTACGGAAGGACTCTGATAGAGTAATTCATACAGGGACATCCCTGGAGTCACTATAGCATCACAGAAGGGCTAATATGCCTTTCTGGCAAGTAAAATGTATTATCAATTCTAAGCCTTGCCAACTGGGCAGAAGTCCACAGACCTCCAATGATATATAGCTACGGTCTTAATCAGCATAAAGGGTTTATAAATTCAGCCTCAGTTAGCAATAAAGACACAATGGTTTTCTGGTTTGCTGTTTATATTAAATAATATCAGGATTTTCGGCATTCCAACTTGCTACAAAATTTTCATGCACAGTTAATTGGAAACTCCACTCATTCATTCATTATCTCCCGCTTTATCCTCTATTAGGGTTGCTGTGGGGTTCCCCATGCCCATCCAGGGGGGAACATCTTGGGCGCTGGGCAGATAGACCCAGGACAGGGCGCCAATCATAATCATTGTAAAGCTCCTTGGGGTTACGATATATATTTTATGCGGCAGGAGGCATGGTGCTGCAGCGGTTAGTTCATGGTAGCGTTATCAATGCTAACACAACAAACTTAACACACCACCATGTCAAACTCCACTCAACTCAACTAAGTTTTATTTATAAAGCACTTTAAATTTATTAACACCAGTATATGTGCTTTTTGAATAATCAATTTGCAAATCATAGGCATTATTATAGATAGGTGCCACAACAGCCATTCTTTTTATAAAATATTTAATCTCTTGTAAAATCAGATGAGAAACTTATGCTCACTTTTCACTTTTTAAATACCTTTAACTGGTGTTCGGTGTGCTTAAGGTAAGGCTGAGGTTATGAAGACTATGCTGTGAAGATGGCTTCAATCAATACAAATATATATATATATATATATATATGTGTGTGTGTGTGTGTGTGTGTGTGTGTAGTGTTAGTTAGATGTAAGAGGAGTTGTGCAACTTATTTCTTAGTGTGCACAGCAAAAACTGTACAAAGAGATTTGAGACAATTATATATATATATATATATATATATATATATATATATATATATATATATATATATATACAGTATATATATAATTGTCTCAAATCTCTTTGTACAGTTTTTGCTGTGCACACTGAGAAATAAGTTGCACAACTCCTCTTACATCTACTAACACTACCTCAATTAAACAAATATCTCCTGCTTGGTGCTTATCCAGCAAATGCTACTCTATTATTACAAGGTCTAGAAGTAATTACATTTGTTAACAGGATTCTTCAGATCTTTGTGTCAGGTTGGGAGGGTTGGGCCCCTCCTCCCTGTCTCCCGTGCCTCGGGTTTTGGCCGTTTCGTGCTTCCGTAGGTAGGACCCACCCCCTTGGGCAGGGATTGGTTCCTACCTAATCATGTGCGACCTACTTGCAGGATTTAAGGTATCTCTGCTGAGCTGCCAGTAGGTCAGCATTGTAAATACACCGGTTATGTGTATTGTCACGTCGGGTGTTCGTATGGTGGTTTATGTTCATTCGGCTTCCTGCGGCTTTTCCGCGGTTGCTCCACTCCACGTATTTTCTGTACATGCCATCGTGTCCGCAGCGGCGTTCCCACTGCACCGATTCTTCTATGTGTATTGAGCTCTCGGCTCTTTCTAGCGGCGTTCCCGCGATCGGCCAATAAAGAGCTTTTTTGTGTTTGTTTACCTTGTCGCCTGGCTCTGTGATTCTCCACCACGCCGCGCTGCACCGCCATTTTCCGGGCAGCGCGCCCCGTCGTAACACTTTGTTTAGGTCTTTGGCCAGGTTGTTACCATGGAATCTCTCCTGACAACTTTCATGAAAACTGAATGACATGATTTTTCTTAGTACTATTAAATTCTTAAGCTTAAATGAATTAAAACCTGAAATAGTCATTCATTATTTTTGTAAGGTAAAATGTTGGTGTCTGCATGTCCTCTGTGTACCATTATCATTGTTTTAAGGGAATTATTCCAACGTTTTATGTAGGTAAATGTATCAATAAGTGAATTAAATATTTTTTAAGCCAGTTTGTCTTTATCCAAAGGGAAATATTAATGTTTGGTGGCAATTTTAGGTAATAAAAAAAATTATAAAATGGCATTATACGTAGCTTTGGATAGAAGCACAAATACCACTGGTTTACTCTCCATCACTGTATTGTATTTTAAAACTTTGAAGATCTTTGAAGAAGAGTAGATTCTTCAATTTCCAAATGATTAAAAGCATACTTAAATGATCATGTGGTAAACATTCTCCAGGCATCTGGATTACGGGGCTGCAAGGATTGTTATATCTAATAATTTAAATGGTTTTCTATTTAGTTTTGAGACACTGGGTGAAATATAAATTTTTACTTGTTGGAGTGTTTTTTTTATTTTGTCAAAATAATTATCACTATAAAACCAAATGATAAGCTCTTGTGATGAAACAGAAGAACTGATAAAGATTGGATTTTTTTGCAATGCATTTACCTCTGTGGTGAAGTGGCAGCATAAAGAAAAATCAAATGGAAATACTCCAGTAAAGTAGACATATCTCATAATTGAACTTAAGTATAGTACTTCAGTCAGTGTACTTATTTTTCAAAAATGTTTATCAATGATAATGTCGTAGTTGTAGTTAAAAAATGTACACAGGACCAAGTATATTACGCTCATACATTTTTTATGAATGAATGACAAAATCTAGATGAAAAGGTTTGATAAACTACTCTACCGCATCTTCTGCAAGATTTGCAGATCCTTTAAAATTGATCCACATACCTGAAAAGCACCTAAAATCCAACCACAGAAGAATCAGCCAGCATGAGGTACAGCACTTTGTTTTTTTTAAGATCTATCTATTTTGAAGTATTGTCTGAACACTTCACAGACAGTAGCTACAATGACTGCCATGCTATTTCCTACACTTTTTTCTGTTATAGAGATAAGGATAAAGAAGGGCAACAGGTAGTCTCTCCAGGTGTGATTCATTCTACATGAATTGCTCTGGCATCTCATAAAAGCAGCACAATAAGCCACCATCTCTCTTGTACAAAGATGATTACAGTGGGTCGGCTTTTTACACATCTCCCTGTTCCAACTATTTAGGTAAAAAGTGGAATACAGTTAGAGAGTACTTTTATTATTACTGCAAATGACTAACGGCTATAATAAGTTTCAATGAAATTACAGACATGTATGGAAAATGTTTCTGTTCTAATAAATGTAAGTATAACACTTTTTCATAGTATTAATGCCTACTAAAATATCTTAAGGATAAAGGGAAGCATAATGCGCATAAATTCTGGAATGGTAGAGTAAAATTTAAATAAAAGCATGCATGTAACACATTTTCATCCCAAAAAAAAGCATCCAAGAAGAGGCCTTTTACTACCCTTCTGTGTCATACCTTGCTATCACTAAGTTATAAAATGCCGGTGGCAATTAAACTGGAAACAGAGGCATAGTGAAGCAGTGGGTATTACCTTGGTTCAATTCCATGGCAGGGTGTGGAGTTTGTATGTTCTCCTTACATCTGTGCTAGTTTATCACAGTAAATCACAGAGATCACAGTAAATCAAGTGAATTGGAGAGATTATATCACCCTTGTAAACTAAATGCATTTAGTTGTGTCTACTTTACAATTAGTTGGTGATTTGTTCAAGTTGTTTTCTGGCCTTATGAGCAAAGCACTCATAAGTGATTTAAAAGAAATGATTTATGTTAATATTGACTAATATCATGTTTTATGGGGTAATACTTTTATTCACATCATTTCAATTCACTTGCCTTCACTGCAAGTAGTATCTGTAACATGCTGGATGAAAAAAATGGTGACGTCTAATTCATTCATTCATTCATTATCTCCCGCTTTATCCTCTATTAGGGTCGCAGTGGGGTTCCCCATGCCCATCCAGGGGAGAACGTCTCGGCCGCTGGGCAGATACACCCAGGACAGGGCGCCAATCCATCACTGGGCACACACTCACTCACACAGACACACTCTATATGGGGCAATTTGGAGATTTCAATTGACTTGATCCATGTTTTTGGACTGTGGGAGGAAACCGGAGAACCTGGAGGAAACCCACGGGGAGAACATGGAAACCAGATGGGGATTCGAACCGGGAATCCGTAGCGCTGAGAGGCGAATGTGCTAACCACTAAGCCGCCTATGGTGACGTCTGATTATTTTTCCAAATTATATATATTTTTTGTATTTGTTACATTTTTAATTCATAGAGCTGCTATTTGTTACACCAGTGTAAAGATTTCCACCATTTTCGGTTGTAATGAGTAATGTTACTGTGATATCAACAGTATTAATCAGACACAGGTTTGTGAATGGGAGGCAGAGACCTAGAAAGCAGGGAAGTAACTGACTCACCTGCCGTGTGTTCTCTTCTTTGGGTCTGTGTATCTGTGCATGACATAAAGAAAAGAAATGAAAGTGAAGAGAGACAATGACACATGAAGTGCTATCTGTGTGCATTCTTGAAGTTTTGTTTTGTGTATGCTAATTATTAGATCTTATATCACAGCTAATTATTACTTTTAATTTGGTAAAATTAAAATTGGTATGTTGCTTCTTATTTTCAATTTCTTCTAGACATGCATTTTCCTGACTATTGTGAGCCCATACTGTTACTTAGGTGCCATACTGTTCATTTGAAGTACATGGATCAAGGCCCACTGCATGGTATAAGACTGATGTTATAGTCATTAGCTGTTCTTAGTCAGTTTAACCAAAACCTGATGATGATGAGAAACACCAACAATACAAACATTTATGTCTGAAACATAACACTCTGTAGAGAAAAGTAAGAATCACGGTCTTGACAGGACATAACAGGACTCAAATAGTAATGACGGATAACAAAATTGGCAAAACTGTATATGAAAATCTTAAATATGAAAATGGTATTAAAAAAATTGTGGAAAAAAATACATCCTTGCTGCACATGGTTATTTAGGGTTTTAGCTTTGATTTTAGCAGACATACACAATGGAATTTTTTGATGACAAATTGCAAAGCACATTAGAATCATTTGTCATGTTCTGTTAAAACACACACTTCAAATACCCACACTATTCAACACTGCTGCACTGTAGGTACTCACACCGTATTTAAAACATAACTACTTGAGCTTTGTACATAATATCTGATATAATTAGCAATGGGTGGCACAATGGAAAAGTGGTTAGTGCTTTTACCATACAACGAAGGTCCTGGGTTTGATTTCTAGTGAGGGCAGGCTAGGTCAATTCTGTGAGGAGTTTGTTCTTTCATTAGTGGGGAGTTTTTATCTTTAAAGAGCTCTTGCTTGTGTTTCAACAATCCAAATACATGTAATTCAGGTGAGTTTAATATGCTAGTTATATACTATTTTTTTTTTATATATTAGTTTCACCTTTGAGTGAATATTTTTGAACACTGTTTTACGAACTTCCATGTATAACCTGTTTTAATTTTTATGTATAGACCATAATGTTTCATATGTTTATTTATTTTTATACATTTATATTGCATGTTGTTAGCTAGTGTACTTGTGGAGTGTATTTGTATTATTTTGTATTAAAATATACTAGTAACCCAGCGATGGATTGGCGCCCTGTCCTGGGTGTGTCTGCCCAGCGCCCGGGACGTTCTCCCCTGGATGGGCATGGGGAACCCCACCGCGACCCTAATAGAGGATAAAGCGGGAGATAATGAATGAATGAATATACTAGTAAATTACTGCACTTTGCAACTTTATTGAAAATGAATCTGCTTTAAAGACACACTTTTTCACAACCAAAAATAAAAATGGTGCCAAAAGAAGTTTGAATCTTTGCTTTTGTTGAAATTAATAAATTGCTGTTTGGGCTCAGAAAAGTCCATAGCTGATTTGAGACAGAACAATATTCTCTTTTAAAAAGCAGCATTAAAAAAAAAAACTAAATTATTGCAGTTTGATTGATTAGTTGATAGAATTGTGGTTAGAAGGAAAGTGTGATTTAATTCCCTTTATAGCATCCACACTCACACACACATATTAATATCGGTTTAAATTATTCAGACTGTTTACGAAACTAGCCAAGTATGGCCTGTCATTCTGACACCCGAGGCAAAACGGGTAATCTTTACCTTCATCCCTTTTACTCTGTTCTTTACTTCTTTCATTTTCTCTTTGCTTTCTTTAGACTGCCATCAATTTATCTTTCCCCCTGTGCCCTTACACACTGACATACTGATTTCGCCTTACTTTCGCATACAGGTAATTTTGAGCTTGTGGATTTCAGGAGACTTTATGTGGGCTGAGATGTGAAAATTATCTGTCATACCTGATATGTTATCCTACCTCTAATTATCCACAGGAAGTGATTCATCATACTCATTCATCTGTGTAAAGGAAAATTTGGTAAGTTGTTTTTTATGGCTGATCTCCACCAAGATCATGTTTCATTAGCTTTAAAGTAATTTCCTTTAATGGCAAAGTAAAATTCTGAGACACTGTGTGGTATACAGTTTTATATCTAAACTTTGTGCTACTTTCTTGCATTTTTTAACTGCTGCATCCAGCCTAATATGCAATCTGAGATATAAACATATAAAAATGTAATTCCCTCAAGATGCTTACCTTAATAGATAATTAATAGCAAAATGCTTGTTTCAAGGTCTGAAAATTTAGCGGCAAAAAACTGTTAATTGAATTAATTTA
Organism: Corydoras sp. C115; assembly: GCA_019802505.1. Classification (NCBI taxonomy): domain Eukaryota; kingdom Metazoa; phylum Chordata; class Actinopteri; order Siluriformes; family Callichthyidae; genus Corydoras; species Corydoras sp. C115. The sequence goes on along the minus strand of JAFMOC010000015.1, from coordinate 1,635,405 downwards.
ACAAAAAGAAATCACTTTACAAAGTTAAACAAAACAGACAAATATGTGGACAACACATTATACAGAATAAGTATTTTAAGTGAATGATAATATCAATGCTGCAGCATTTTAATTCATTTCAATGAATTATTTTGTATCTTAAATTTGAGAGGACTTTTTTGTAATATCACAATTTCATTGCAGACTAAATGAACATTTTTTCAAATAAATAGCCATGTTTTGAAAATGAGTAATCCAACATGCACATATTTAAATGTTGTGGCAAAAATTGTTATCTAGTATCATATGACAGCATAAAATGTCTCTTCATTTGTTTAACCTTCCTAAGTTTTATGAACATAATAATGATTTAACTTCTCAATTAACATATATGTTATACTTTAATCAGTTACAAACAGGTTTGGTTTCTGTTTGGCTTACCAATATGAACCAGTTACTTTGCAGTTTAGACGGCAGATGCTATAATGTGTGTATAACTATACATGCCACAGTAGTTGTTTTGATATTATTTTAATATATGGACTTTTATATATTTTCTTTACACTCTGTAGCGGTAATTCAGTCTGCTTGGCCCCACAAATTTTCCAGGTTAACTTTAAAAACCCCTATCATCATGTTTGAATAAACAGGCTCAAATTTAAACTTTCTAAAGAACAAATAAATCTTATCGTTTTTATCTTAAACCCAGGATTCCCTGAGCTGACACTAAGCTGGCCATTCCGTGGCTCGTTGTCCAGGATCTTTTCACATCGTATCAAATGCAAAACATCAGCAAACCTATTTCAACATCTCCACAACCAATCAAATCAGATTATTGGGGCACTAACACCTCCAGCTGCCATGTCCTGTGCCCTAGTATATCAACAATGTCAATTAGGTGTCAATCACATGTCTGACATTCCAGCATGAGTGCTGTGATCCATTAACTATCCAACAGGCCAGATTACTAAACGCAGCCTGTCAAGGCAGACAGAAAACACGCAACAGGAGGTTATAATGTGCACCTGGAATAAAAAGGGAGTGCAATCACACCAACACCTCCCACACACCAGCCAATCGATTCCCACGCTCTGCTGCACCTCCCACGCAAGCATTCGTTTGTCAGACAAGCAAATGCTACCTACTGATAACAGAGTTACAAAAAGAAAGATCTGTTCCTTACTTCTGTTTTCTAATAATAAATAATAAATATTTTATAATTTATGATAATACATGGACATTAACTATTACATCTTTTTCCTTGTTAATCAGTTCACAAAAAGACTCAATTAAACATATACTTACTATATGTCTTAAATGGACAACTTGGTAAAATGTCTCTATGAACTTGTTGTCATCTAAATCTAAATGCTCAATAATGCACATCCTTTCCATCTTTTGAATACAGTGAGTTGCAGACAGCTGAGGCACAATTTTTGCATGCTTGTTCAAAATGAGCAAGTTAGCTAGTTTTTAGCGGTCAAGTAGAATATGCATACCACACTTTCTACTTTGCCAATGTATCATTCATTCATTCATTCATTATCTCCCGCTTTATCCTCTATTAGGGTCGCGGTGGGGTTCCCCATGCCCATCCAGGGGAGAACGTCTCGGGCGCTGGGCAGATAGACCCAGGACAGGGCGCCAATCCATCGCTGGGCACACACTCACTCACACAGACACACTCCATATGGGGCAATTTTTGAGAATTCAATTGACTTGATCCATGTTTTTGGACTGTGGGAGGAAACCGGAGAACCCGGAGGAAACCCACGCAGACACGGGGAGAACATGGAAACTCCACCCAGATGGGGATTCGAACCGGGAATCCCTAGCGCTGAGAGGCGAACGTGCTAACCACTAAGCCACCGTGCCGCCGCCAATGTATTAATAATTTTATATTATTCTAAAAACAAATTGTACAGATGAGTGTAGTGATGTATATACTTTATGAGCACATCTGTAGGGAACTCAGCGCAAATTTGCTTGTACAATTCTTTCCAGGATTTTTCAAACAAAGCCACATGTGTAACCTCTAATATAAAGCTATTGAAAAGAATAATTGTGCTTTAAAGTCCCCCTCCCACCACACACAATGGAACAGCCTCCCTCTTGGAATGAATGTATCTGTAACTTTATCTGAAATTTTGAATTATTACAGATTTTTTCAGATTTTTTATCAATCAAGGAATTAATTTGGGCCATAATTAGGCATTATCTCAGCTCTACTATTAGGAATAAACTTTTACTGGCTAACTTGATGTGTTGTGCAGTTGATTTTGTGTAAATGTATTTTTTTCTCCCCTTGACCTGTATGTTTTATTCTTTTTATCATAAATATTTTTTATTTTGACTGTTCCTATGCATCGAGAGGTGGACTTTAATTTTATCGTTCAAGTGTACAAATTCAATGTGTATTGACAATAAAGGATTCATTTCCTCCTTTTTTCATTAATTTATACTATTTTTAGAGATTTCCTGCTGGCTAGATTCGGATTAACTTAGTTTTAGCAAAAGTACAATCTTTGTTTGAAATCTTTAGTTTGCTGGCAGCATGAAAAAAAATCTACATTTTACGATTTTACTGACATGTTTTTTTTGTTTTTTTTGGAAAAGAATAAAATAAAACCAATGCTTAATATTATTTTAGGAATTTCATATTTTTTACTTCATATTAGGAACCCATTGCAGTTAAAAATTTAATTCACAGTTGATGGTGATTTATAACTTTCACAATTCTTTTTAGCAACTAACCTTATTACTAATTTATTGTATGTATTTGTTAATAATTTAGTGCAACTTTGTATGACTGTAAATATATACACGGGTGTAAGAAATAAAGGAGAGAGAGAAATAGAAGGAGAGAGAGAGAGGGCGACAGAGTGAGAGTGAGAGAGAAAGAGCGAGAGAGATAGGTATTTAAAAGGCACTCACTGTTCTGCACAAGAAACGCTCAACCTCTCATACAGACTGCACACAGTTCTCCTTAAACCAAGGTCTGTTTATCTATCTATCTATCTATCTATCTATCTATCTATCTATCTATCTATCTATCTATCTATCTACTAAAATTTCAAGTTTGTGATGTTTTGTTGCTTGAAATATTTGTATTTAGTGTTCATTTATGATCATTCATGTTAATGCTTACCTTTGATGAAGTAAAGAAGTTTTGAAATTCTGAATTAATTGAAAATAATTGTCTATTCTATTGTTTAGTCTATTATAATAATACATATTTTTAATTATTATTGTCATTATTAATGTTTATTCATTGGAGTTTTTTTCTATTTAGTTTATACATAACAGTTTTTTTTCTTTTATGTTACCTCAACATTTTTTAATCATATTAACATATTTCTTTTTGTATTTAAAAATATTATCTTTAGTAAATAAAAAAAGTATGTATTATGTTGGCCATATCTCACTAATTACTGCAATATATAGACTAGTAACTAAAATGATAACTCCCAGCTTAAACATATTTTCTTTTACTTTAAAAGGTAAGTTTGTGAGTTAACACATCCTTAACTTATTTTGATGAAATATTAATTGTGCCATTGCCATTACTTTTTTATGGCAATATTTCACAGTTTTCCACAATATGTTACATAAATATCAATATGTTATCTTTTTCTCTCTCTCTCACACACACACACACACACACACACACACACACACACACATATCTTTTTCTTTTATATAGACAAAAATGAATAGTGGCGTTTGTGTGTGCGTGCTACTGGCCACCATCGCGATCACCCTTGGGGCTCATACCCGCTCCTTCCCAGTACAGGAGGAGAGTGGTGTGCCCTCTCAAGTGGACAACAATGGTGCACAAGATGCCAAACCTCGAGCCAACCTTAACGAGCTGCTGGCCAGACTCATGTCCAAGAAAGGTATAAAAGTACTCATGAACACAAACACACAGCGTTAAAGATGCTACACAATAGAAACTTAACTTAACTAAAGTATATGTATAAAAAGGTTTGATAGAGTTTCCCAGTGCTCATTAGTTGCAAATTGACTGATTTGCAGTTTTGTAGTTTTTTAATATTAATTAATATTTGCTAATCTATAGAAATATCCAATCATTCTTTTCATTACATGTTTAATTCTGTTTATTTTTCATTGCTTGTACATAGAATTACAAACACTATAGCTTTTTAATACAAAAATAGTAATATATGTGCTTGTTTCATGCAATTTCAGTCTATTTAAAACTAGTTTCGTAATTATTTTGTTGGTTCTTATTTTTTGCAAATAGTTGTATGTCTTGTCCTGTAAAAAGTTTCAATAAATGTAACAATATTTTTATCAAACAATACTACACACTACTTTAAAAAACATTTAATATTATTTATATTTACTTAATTTGGCAATTTATTTTATTATTATTTATTTATTTATTTACATTCACATTCATTTACAAATACTGGAGGCTCTGTTCTCTTCTAACAAAACATCTTTCAAAGTGAGTTTAAAAAAAAGTATTTTACTGATTCACATGTATTTTACTGCATGTGATCTTATTTTGTATATAACTTATGTACCAGGTAGTGAATTTGTTGCACTGAATGTGATGACAGGAGTCTATCATACATATTTTAAAAATATTTTTAAAAATTTAGTGAAATACTGAAGCCAAAATGATTGAAATAACTCATTATGTGCACCAGAACAGCATTCTAACCCTGGATTCTTTTTGGACACTGCACAGGACAGTTAATTTAAAAAAGAAAATTTAAATCAAATCTTGCATAATTAAAATCATATAACTGATTTGAAATAATTAGATTTGAAACAGATAAACATTTTTTTAAACATGATTAAGAAAAATATATAATCTCAAATGTTTGTAGGTAAGTAAGTAAGGAAATAGGAACAGTTTACATATAATGAGATATGTAATAGTTTGCGTCAAGGTTTGTTATGGAGGCAAATATACAGACATAAAAAAACAGTGTCATCTCTGCCCATCTCAGGTGTTATAGCCTCTTTTTACTCACCTTACTTCACATATAAGGGAGAGACAATAACTTGGGATAAGAGGCGGCAGATGCTTCCATTTATCTGATCTGCTTTCCTGCTTTCTACATCTACAGACTTCTCCTGATCACGCCCTTACGCCACATTTGCCCACAGCATTTTAGCCATAGCCTGATTTAGGCCTAACCCTGTCAGATCTGCACCTTCCCCCAAAGGTGTGAGAGAAAGTCCACCACAGTCTGTGCCCCTAGTCTGTGGACCACCGGAAATATGAAAGCCTGAAGTGCTAAATACAATTATGAGGTCTGTCTTTTAAGAGGTGGTGCCATTGGAGTGTGGTGTGAGGTGAAAAGTCTTTACACTAAGTAGTACTCATTTGCAGTTCTTTTTAATAGTGCTGTACTGTTGCTCCTAAACACAAATATAGAAGTTTAAGGCTAATTTACAGCATACAGTTAATGTATGGCCAGCTGACATGCTGTAGGCTCAGCTGACAGAGGACTAAGTTCTCAAGCACACTGGTAGCAAGATGTGCCTTCACGGCTAGCTGTGATTTGCACAATAATATTTGCAGTGTTTGTGACCGATCCCATCTTCATCAGGTTTTGGGTTGGACAGGTGGCCGCAGTCAGTGAGCTACCTGGATCTGCTGGTGCTGCTGGTTGGCCAGCGGTGTTGAGGCATTAGAGTGAGGATTCCATATATTGTATGCTTTTGACCCCTGGAACAGAAAGGGGGTAAATTAAACAAGACTTTTAAATGCCACAATCCACAACTTAAACTGGCTTTTTTATGATGGCACATTTATAGACACTTTATGTTCTTATCTCAGGTGTTCCATTCATGTTAACTCATCTTACTGCACAAAAAAAGTAGAGACAATTACGAGTCAGCATGGGGTAGCATTGGTGGTGTAGTGGTTAGGATGTCTACCTCTCAGCGCTGGAAAACCAGGTTTGAATCTGAAATGGGTGGAGTTTCCATGTTCTCCTTGTGTCTGTGTAGGCTTTCCCAGTATTCTCCGGTTTCTAAAGAAATGGATTCAAAGTGAATAAGCTGTTTAAATTTGCCCCTATTAAACTGTCCCTATATGGTGCTTGTGTGCCCAGCGATGGATTAGCACCCTGTACTGGGCCCAGTGCCCAGTACAGCCAATAATATTATTTAATGAAATAAATGATTTTTACTGCAGAAATAGTGTGAGAAAATAAATACATGCTTACTATATCTATAGGAATTAAACCAGAAACTGGCAATTATATGCCATTAATTATCTAATCTTTAATGAGTGTGATCACTTAAAATCTAATTTTATCCCTAAATACCTGTAAAACAATGTCCTTTGGACAGTAGAGACTAAAGTAAAGATGTCTGACGAACACACTTAGCACCTAAACACACTTAGCACCCTACCAAATGTCATGCGTGGTGTTAAAGTGTTAATTATTTGTCAGTTGCAAAGTAATCAAAAGCTAAAGTGTCACAAATACTTTATGAGAGGGGAAGGGCTTTGTTAAGTATATTAATTCTGTTGCATAAAAATACCTATTGTGAATAAAGAAGTAAAAACATTTCTTAAAACAGAGTTCTACGAACTATAGAAGTCTTATATTAATTGTAAGAGGGAGACATTTCGTCAGCAGGACTAAGGATGATTAGAAAGTAAATTTCTGTTGGGTAACTAACGCTGCTTTCCTAAAAGCTTGATTTGTAATGTTTGTACATTAGAACTTTGTTTATGAAACATAAAGACATTATGTCTGCACATGGCACGGCAGTAAGAAGCGGCATTCAGCAATATTTAAAACCATTTCCCTGCCTCACCCTGATGCACCACTCTTTTGGTGAACATGTTTTGACTCTGGTTTTTTAAGTGGGTTATTGGTGTTTTTAACCCTCACGGACATTTGATTTTTCTTACCCATGTGCATTTTTTTCAATATGAAGTGTTTTTTGACACTTTGTGTGGAGCTCTGCATCCCTCTGCAGGGATGGTGTCTGCTTGGTGGGTACATGTCAAATGTTAGATGCTGATATTTTTGTGACCTGTCAAAATTTGTAGATCAAATGTGGGGCAGTGGGTTAGACGTTGTTACTGCAGGTTTAATTAGCTGTCACCAGTCTGTTAACACAGAGTTTTATCTACTATTTTAAAAGCTAGTGTGATTAATTGTGTGAACCTCCACTTTTAGTTCAGGTCATGACCTGCTCAAGCATCGCTCTTTATCCCCCACGTTCAGTCTAAAGAGCAATGTAATCCTGAAATAGATAAAGGGGGGGGGGGGGGGGGCAGGATTGGATAATGATCAGGTTTGAAAATTCTACAGTGCAGCTGGGTTCTTCCTTAACTATTGACTTGTTCTCATTTGTAAGTCTCTTTGGATGAAAGCATCTGATATATGACTAAATTTAAATGTAAAAAGTAATGATTTGGAAGTATGACAGCAGTATGGGTTGGTCAGACACAGATTTTTCGAATAGGAGAAATAAATATGATAAGGGGTGTATTTGTCAAAAAGATCCTGGAAATCACATTACATAGCAATTTAAGATACAAAGCTTTTTTTTAAATCAAAATCTGCCTGCCTCCAGGCACCTCCAGAACTTCACAGTTCCCTTATATAGTTTCCAAAGAAACAAAAGATGTGGAGATTAAATGAGTGGAGTTTATAAAAGAGGGACTATAGAAGGAACAATTCTGAAAAACGGAATATTTTAGTTTTCTCTATAGGTGAAAATTAAGTTCTGATTCAGTGCCTAAGGAAAGGGTTTACAAAGCGACGGCTGCCAGTTACGGTTATTTCTTAATCTTATATATATATATATATGTTTAATCTTTACCAGAGAGGGTAATATATGTACATAGAAACTACTATGTGTAATATAATAATTAAAAATAAATTTTTCCATAACTGAATTCATAACACATTTTAAACAAATTGTTTTTTTGCCTTCAGTTCCTGTGCTGCCAAATAAATTTTAGTTTAGCATCATACCATGTGACAACTAATAGATAATGATTTGTCATGTTTTAATTTTTAAGTATTTATTTTGGTTAAATGGCAGATTCTGTCATCTGCAATGTAATAAACATTAAATATACTACTGTTGAACCTTCTGGCTGTTTTCAAACACACATTCAGTGCAACAGGCCTCGACAGGAACCTAGGACAGCTGGGTGCATTGCCAGAGGGCTCGACAATGAGCACCACATTAGCTTTTGGCCTTGGTACTGTGTAATTGCGTTTCTTCCCAGGGCGTAATTCCCTTTGTTCCCTCCCGTTTGAGCGTGCTAGCTTAATCGCAACCAAGCACGAATGAAGAGGCGCTTCTACTAGGCGCCATCGCAACGGGGCAACAACAGTAAACATAGGGTTGCGTGACATGCCCCCTCCTTTCGTAGGCTTTTGAGTGGAGTGCTTATCATGCTTGTTAAGAGGACTGCCACTCCAATGGTTAGTGGATGTAGGAGCCATTATGTGTGCGTGGGTGTAAAATATTGCGTGGGTCTACAAACAACAGCTACACGATATTTCTTGGAAGCCAGGCATTGTTGAACTCCTAAAAGGTTCAAAACCACTCACACAACACACACAGTACAAGTGTGGGAAGTGTGATTATGCCAATGCAAGTCTATAACGTGCCATGGAATGGTCTTTTGATGCATGTAAGTCTGTGTGTGTTTGTGTGTAAACATGTGTGGCATCTAGTCAAAAGTTGACTAGTAACTTATTTACTTTCAAGTTCTGCCACCCTTACCACCCACAGTACACTTAATTCCCTGCCATGTTGTCTTGATAGGAAGTAGCATATAAAAATTTATATAATGTGTTCAAAATGGATTTTACAGGTACATTACCAATCATAGGTTACTGACATGGGAACAATCAGGAGTTAATCAAATGTATTAGCAATTGATTCAAACAATAATGAAAAGAAATTGTTTCTTGTTTTTGCTGTGGCCAAATATGATGATGATGATGATGATGACGATGATGATGATTGTTGTTATTATGAATAATACCCATTCTTTTTCTTAAATGACAAATTTTGTTTAGCTATGTTGTTTAGCTTAGCTTAGTTGTTTGTTAGCACTGCTTTCTTTTGTAACTGATAGTTGCTTCAATCCGGCATTTATTTATTAGTGCTGACTTTAAGAAAAGCCAAAGACTTTGCCCTGTCTCAATCTTACATCATGTAGAAAGTTTGGAACATGCTTCATTGAGATGAGAAACAAGCGATGATGTAACTTCATGTCATATTTATTATCTTTGCACTTTTGGATATTTTGACATGTTTAAAACATTAACATCTATTCTACAAAAAAAGCTGGTTCTATCACAAAATAATAAGAAAACCTTTGAAAGGTCATAAAATCATTCATCACATTTTAAACACAGTCATCTGCATTTTTTAAAGATTTCTAAGATACGACAAATTTATGTTTTGTAATATTTAAAAATCATTTATTGAACTTTAACAAAATATTTGTATCTCAATTTCTTTTCTAATCTATAGAAGATTTTACACTGTAGTATTTAAAACTTTAGAATTTTGGTGTTTTATTTTATACTTCTGAATTAGCTCTAATAATCTTGAAATAGGTCATTATTGTATTCAATATTTATAATGCAATTTTTTTTCTTTCCCTGTTCTATAACAGGCTCCGTTCGGCGTAATTCATTAGGAAACAGCAAAGCAAGCGCCATGAGCTCCAGCCATCGGATAAAAGATCGGGATTACCTGGGCTGGATGGATTTTGGGCGGCGTAGTGCAGAAGAGTATGAATACTCCTCATGAAAAAAATTTACCTCTCTGTACCGTGTCTAAAATAAAGATTATATTTATTAATATTTCTGTTCTTATGATGATGATCATGATTTGTATTTGATTTGTCTGTATTTCATGTATATTTTCTTGTAAATTGACATGATGCAATATACGTTCACTTATGCCAAATTTCTATCTTAAAAATCCACCTTCTTGCTTTTTGTCACTTGCTTTTTGTGGTGCGGTCAGTTTTTGAGCAACGGTCACTGAGGAATGACACCGCTCATTATGTTTTCAATAAATCAGGTCAACACTGGACTTTGGCCTTAAAACACTGGCTGCTCTGACTCTTTGTCCATTAGTCACTCAACAATATATTTACAATGACTAATGAACCCACAGATAAAAAATATCTCAACAGAAGTATGTAAAGAGACAAGCTGAAAAGTACTTTTGACTTTGAAAAAAGTTACATTAAATGCATACACTTTTTTGACCAGAGTGCACACACACACACACACACACACACACACACACACACACACACACACACACACACACTCACTCTCTCTCTCTCTCTCTCTTTCTCTCTCTCTGTCTCTCAAGTTTTACAAATTAAACAATTCTAGTAAAAAGTATTATTACTTGATACAACACTAAAAAAATTCCAAATCTGTTAAAATGGAATGCCAGAGTGGAAAGTTTAGGTTTGGTTTATATAATTTTTATATAGAAAATGAAGCACACCAAATCATTATTTATTCCTGAATGTTTTCAAATAATTTAAAAGTTTTGAAGATGTTGGCAAAACATTTCTTTACCTAATTCGAGAGATCAGATTGTAGTTCCTACTACTCAAAATGTTTGTAAAAAAAATGACATGATATGAATTATTGTAACTTAAATTAATTTCACATTCTGTTGATTTTTACTTCACATCAAACACAGATACACCGGTATTTAAAAGTAAAAAAAAAAAAAGTAAAAAAAAAACGGTATTTAAAAAACAAATGTTACAAGCCAGTATTCACATATCAGAAAGGAAATCATCTGATTTGTTAAACTGTCATCAAAATTATATGACTGCAGGGCCCCTTTTCATCATCATTTCCTCTATAGGAAGAAGGTTTATTAATGGGGGAAATATAATTAGACAAGGACTTTACAATGTAATCCCGTGAACAGGCATAGATTAATAAATTAATTATTTTAAAGTCATGGAAATTGCCAGCCTTTATAGCCAAGGAACCTGTGTTTCAGGCAGGTATTTAAACATTACCTTCAACTAAAGCTAAAAATACTATACCTCATTTTAACTAATTAGGTTGGTATATAAAAACCATTGACATGTTTGCTCTCTAATGCATTGGAAAAACATAATTTTAAAAATATCTGTGTATTAGCAGAGGTTTGTCATACTGTATATTAATAGATACAGCATGTTTTATTAATTATTCATACACACCTGCAAAAGTGTCTTTGCCATTTGCAGAATAACATTTCTAGGCATATTTGTGCTGAAATGATTTTTTACATTCATATATCTAAAGACAGACCATAAAACAAATGTAATTAAAATACAACAATTACAAAAAAACGTTCTACATGTGATGAAATATTACATTCTTTTTTTTACCTTAAACAAAACAATGATACTGTAACATTTAAAAGCTTAGAGCTATGAAAACACTGTATTTTGCAAAAAACATATGTAGTACTTCCATTACACGTCAAATTACATAGATTTGACATAATTACCCAAACAACTGATCTTGGCTGGTATGAGTGTCAGACGTGTCAGACTGTGTTATTCTGAAACAGGAACAGACTCTGAAACCAATCAAGCAGAAAAAAATGTAATGGAACCGATCAATTTTTAAAAATGAGTCCCTGGTGAAGAGTGCTATTGGAGCAAATACTCAGGCCATGCTTTATTCATTCCAGTTTACAGACAGTACAAGCCCATTCTCACTTTCTCTCTCTCTATTTCTCTCTCTCTCACACACACACACACGTATTTCTGCTGTAATGGAAACGAAGATATTTGCCAGGGCTGAACACAATGCACTTGACCTTTATTAAAAAAAAATCAAATTATTCATATCTGTAATGCAATATGAACAAATGTTAATCTTATAAGTATAATGACTAAGAAAAATGCCAGCATATTGCACCAAATTACCAGCTTATTAAAATGTATGACTGGCAGTGCAATTACCTGTGATTGTGCGGTTGCCTGCAGGTAGAGAACGATTTACAGGAATGCGATTCACAAGCACAAACAGAATCAGTGTTTATCTCTTGGAGCTTTAAAAAATATTTGTGCTTAAAGCATGTAAAATGAAGTTACACCCTCTAAAGAGAGAACTCTATGTATGTACATTTCTGCTGCCTGAGGTAAAAAGAACTAGGGGGGGGGGGGGTTCAGGGAACCACAATATTACCAACAATAATAATATAACTAAGTGACAACTTTTGAGGGTGAACAATACAAATTTGCAAAACATTCCCGTGTGACAATCATTGTATAACGTTTCTCTAATTGCATCACAATTATATAAACTGTGGTTTTTCCTTTCATTAAGATAATTAGATTTATATTGTAAACACAAAGCTAAATAAGCCAGATAAAAGGTTATATACATATGAATTGATTTATGATTTTGATTGAAGCAAGAAATATTTTTAATAAGTAGCACTTACCATGAATATGTCCAATAAATACACCAAGGTTGTTAAGAAAATATAGGAGAGTTAGTTATTATTTTATTGCATATTATTATTAATTGTACATATAGTCGTAAATGACAATCTCGTATCAAAGCTACTAAAATCTCAGTAAACTATTTTGAGTGTATCTGTGATGCAATTCAATCATTCTAAAAATTCCACTTACAAATTTCATTTCACTCATGAAGCAAAAGATAAATTAAAAGTGGTAGTTAAATAAATTATCATATCTAAATTTTTTTTTTCCATGTTAAAATTCCATGTTATTCATCACTTTTGCGACACCTACCAATGAATATCAGAATTAATCATAAAATTAAATTAATGAGAACATGTGGAAATAGAGACTCATATCTTATGTGGTCTGAAAACACCATAGCAGATGTAACGGGGGGGGGGGGGGGTAAGCTTAAAGACCAATTACTTCTGGTATTTCAGATTCTGCTTGATGACGCACACAACTAGCAAACATCTGAGATTTGCTACAAACAGGAAATGAGGAGTGAATGAGTGTGTGAATGTGCAGACCTGCCCAGCGATATAAGTGTAATAGGTGAATGGTAAGGATACCATCAATCCACTGAATAAGGAAAGAAAATAATGCAACATTTTTTAAATTGCATCCTCAAAATTATGTCATTAATTTAGATTAATCTTAATCTGTATGAAAGGTGAGTTATGTAGTAAATTTTCAAAACATTTACATTACATTAATCATTCAGCAGACACTTTTATCCGAAGGTACTTACACCGAAGGTGTAAATTGTAAAAATAAACTGATGACTAGGCATGGCCCCGTTTATTTTTGGTCAAAATGACCTGACATATGTTTCCTGAAAAAAAGCTGAAATGTGAATCACAGAATGATGAAACTCTGAGATCAGCTTAGGCTTAGAAAACTTGACATTGCTTCTATATATAATTGACATATGGCTTTCTCCCCACATGAATACATGTTGTTGTGAACAGAGACATACAGAGGTAAGCAGCTTATAAAAGAAAATAACACTACTATAGTACTATAGTTCTATAATTTAAACTTCATGAACTAATTCTAAAATTTGGGTTGTAAAAATATTGTGGTTGTTAAGGTATAAGGTGGTTGGTGTCCTAACATTTTGATCAAATGTGGATTGGTGGGCTAATAATTTGGCAAATGATGCAGCAGCTTTGGAGACATGTCACAATATATTTGGACCCACGACTTTAGGGTTTCAAAGTGGCCACTTGTGGGTTGGAGTCCTAATATTTTAACCACAGTGTCCACAGGTATGTGGTGTATGGTATTGGTTCTACCACTGTTTGGTGGTTCTAGCCTAAAAACTGTGGCATGAGATACGTTAGAAAAAGTGTTACAAAAAAGAAAAAAAAAAGAATATGTTGCCGTGAAAACTCCAAACTAAAAAAAATTATTTGGGGGAGGGCTAACAGTGTGCATTTGTCTCACAAGGTTCCTCACTTCCTTTCCTTTCTCTCTCCAAAATGTTTGTTTCAAATATTTGTTTTGTCACACCCACATATGGGTCATATTACATCCCAAATTACATTAAGTATTCCTCTTTTATTGTTGGTTGCATTTTATTGAATATTCCTAAGTTTACTGCTGTTGTCCCCTTTTTAAAGCCTTTTATTTTATTTGTCCTATGAATGTTTTACTTCCTCCTGCTCCTCCAGTAATCCTTTCTTATGCCTTCCTTTTCACTCCTTCTCTAGCTCACACTGCACCAGCCTCACCTGCTGACATCCGCCATTGCAAGCAGACAGGACATCACGATCTGCAGATGCCTTTTGTTGAGGCCTGCAGTTTTGGAGGCGGTGCAGCTACATTTCTATTTTAACCCACTCTGTCATGCATTTTTTAATATATTATCCTTAATATATTGCTTCAAAGCTAAACAGAGATCAGAAAAAAGAACAATTCATTTAAAGGTTTTAATTAAAACTGATTTACCTAGGAAAAGTTAGTAAGGAACTTAAAGAAAGTAAATGAACTTTTCTTTCACAATTGATTCATATTTTGCATTTATATACAGGGAAAGAAATATAATGGGTAAAATAACCTTTTACATATTTTTGTGAAAAAAAAAGTTTGTCTTCTTATGAAATTTTAGCATTTGAAATATTTTTGTGTATCAACAAGACATTTTTTTCTTCAGCCTTTTTCCAATTTAAAATAAGTTGATTAGTTCATAGTGACACAGCATTTCATTGAAGTGTATTAGTCAACCTTCTGTATACTTATGATTAATGTCGTCAACAGAGCAGGGCATCATAGCTGTGTTCAGGAAATGTGGACTCAACCACATAAAACAGACACCAAAATTAAATATGGTTTATAAAAAATAACAGTACAATAAATCAATGCAGAGTTTTAGTGTGACGTGTAACTCCTACAAATACTAATGGTTCAAAAGACATGTATTCTGAGAATTATCTCAGTATGATACTTTACCTCTGATCACCTAATACTTAAAGAAGATTAAAAACAATAAAGAATAAAAAAACAAAAATTAATACTCTCATTAGTACTATTTAGACACTAGGTATTAGGTATGTACTATTTATTTAATTTATTAATTAAGTAATTTAATAGCGCCCTGTCCTGGGTGTATCTGCCCAGCGCCCGAAACATTCTCCCCTGGATGGGCATGGGGAACCCCCCTGCGGCCCTAATATAGGATGAAGCAGAAGACAATGGATGGATGGGTAATTTAATAAGTAAGGTATTTAATTTATTTAAAAGGTAAGTAATACTTGTATTTATACCCCATTTCATCTAACCACTCTCTAAAACACAGCCCCCCCCCCAGGAAATAGCCTGACCAATGCATGAATAACAGCATCTTACTGCCAAGAGCAATCTACCAAAGACTACCAAGACCTGAGAAACAAGCACAGAGCAATCTTAGAGGGGCCATGCTGGGTAGCAGGACCTCACAGTTTGTCATGTTACTCCCTTCACCCTGTTACATGTTCAACATCTAAAATAAAAAAGACTATGTCCACCTTCATTGGGAATTGCACCAAAAGTTTTGGATAATAAATGTTTAAAAAGAATTAAAGGTGCATTTTTAAAATAGAAATCTTAGTCTTAATTGTGGTGGCATGGTGGCTTAGTTGTTAGGGTGGTGGGCTATCTATCTGAAGGTTGGGGGTTCAAAGCCCAGGTCCACTGAAGTTACCAATATGGGTCCATGAGCATGGCTCTTAACCCTCATTGCTCCAGGGATGATGTGATTAACCCTGTGCTCACTTTGTAAGTCGCTTTGGATAAAAAGCATCTGCTAAATGACCAAATGTAATGTAATGTAATGTAATGTAGTGGTTAGCACAGGGATCCAGGTTCGAATCTCAATCTGGGTGGAGTTTCCATGTTCTACCCGTGTCTGTGTGGGTTTAATCCGGGTCTTCCGGATTTCTCCCACTGTACAAAAATGAATTCAAGGTGAATTTAATGCTCTAAATTGCCCCATATAGTGTGTGCTTGTGTGTGTGTCCAGAGATAGATTGGCGTCCTATCCAGGGTGTATCTGCCCAGCGCCTGAAACGTTCTCCCCTGGATGGACTTTTTTCAGCCAGATTGGACAAGTTAATTTCTTGTTAGTTTGCATGTTCTTCCAGTCTGTGTGATTTTCTTTTTTTAACTCAGGTTTCCTCCCATAGTCCAAAAACATGCCTGTATTTCCCTACCTTTGCCATATGAGCTATGTGCTAGGTTTAAAATGTGTATTAGATAAGTGGATAAAAAATTTAACAAAAAAGTCTACAAGCTCTAATATTGAAGCACTTGAAGCCAGACAGCAGGTCTGAGTCACCTCTCAAAATGACAAGCAAAAGGTAAAACGCAGAGTCCCTGCTTACTTACCTGCCAAGTACTGTGATCATTCCATATGCCATTTACTCACAAATTTAAACACTTTCCTTGGTTCGATGCAAACTATCTAATACTATTTATTCTTATAAATATGGGCAAAAGTCTGTTACTCATCCGGGTCCTTTGGAGGTTTATATACTTCTCACAGCCACCAAGAAGTGGCTGAAGATATCTCACCACTTCTATGTGGTTCGAGCAGAAACACCAGTGATTGATGGCCAAGAGTGGTTAGCCCTATTACGCATGGGGAAAACATTTAAGTGATGTGGAAGATGGTTTTCAGGTGTTTTTTTTCCTACAAATTAAAGAAATTTTCTTTTTCCAAACAAAACAACAAGAAGCTCTTCAAGCAAGTAAGGGATAAAGTTGTAGAGAAGTATAAGTCAGGGTTGGGTTATAAAAAAATAGCCAAATCTCTGATGATCCCTCGGAGCACCATCAAATCCATCATCATCATCAAATGGAAAGAACATGGTTCCACAACAAACCTGCTAAGAGGGCCGCCCACCAAAACTCTCAGCCAAGGAGGGCATTAATCAAGGAGGGCATTAATCAGAGAGGCAGCACAGAGACCAAAGGTAACCCTGAAGGAGCTGCAGAGTTCCCAAGCAGAGACTGGAGTATCTGTCCATATGACCACAATAAGCCGTACACTCCATAGAGCTGGGCTTTATGGAAGAGTGGCCAGAAAAAAACCTTTACTTACAGGGCAAAAATAGGAAGGCTCGTTTCGAGTTTGCAAAAAGGCATGTGGGAGACTCCCAAACTGTATGGAGGAAGGTACTGTGGTCAGATGAGACCAAAATTGAACTTTTTGGCCACCAAGGAAAACGCTATGTCTGGTGCAAACCCAACACATCTCATCATCCCAAGAACACCATCCCCACAGTGAAACATGGTGGTGGAAGCATCATGCTGTGGGGATGTTTCTCCACAGCAGGGACTGGAAAACTGGTCCGAGTCGAGGGGAAGATGGATGGTGCTAAATACAGGGATATTCTTGAGCAAAACCCGTTTACGTCTGTCAGTGATCTGAGACTAGGGCAGAGATTTACCTTCCAACAGGACAATGACCCAAAGCATACTGCTAAAGCAACACTTGAGTGGTTTAAGAGGAAACGTGTAAACATATTGGAATGGCCTAGTCAAAGCCCAGACCTTAATCCAATTGAGAATCTGTGGTCAGACTTGAAGATTGCTGTTCACCAACGGAAACCATTTAACTTGAAGGAGCTGGAGCAGTTTTGCCATGAGGAAAGGGCAAAAATTCCAGTGGCAAGATGTGGCAAGCTCATAGAGACTTATCCAAAGCAACTTGCAGCTGTAATTGCTGCAAAAGGTGGCTCTACAAAGTACTGACTTACGGGGGTGAATAGTTATGCACACTGATGTTTTCAGTTATTTTGTCCTATTTGTTGTTTGCATCACAATAAAAAAAAATGTTAAATGTTTAAAGTTGTAGGCATGGTCTGTAAATTAAATGATGCAGACCCTCAAATATTCCCTTTGAATTCCAGGTTGTGAGGTAACAAAATGTGAAAAATGTAAAGGGGGGTGAATACTTTCGCAAGGCACTGTATGTATAATATGTCTTTTAATAAAACGTCTTTAAGGTGCACTTCAAGTACTGTATTTACTGGTTTAGTCTAAATTGCCACTAGCTGTATATTTTACTTTATTGAGTGTCCGTGGTTTACTAAAGCTAATTATAATTATTTTAACTACTTTAAATATTTAATTTACAGGATATTTTACTTACTACCTTTAATGTAAATTATGCTTCTAGGTTTTCTATTGTCTACTAAAACTACTCTGTTGATCTAACAGAGCTGGAAGATGCAAAGTTTTTGGAAGACTTCATACCAGTACATCCACACCTTGCTTTTTGCTGTTTTTTATGTTTATATACATAGATTTTATAGTTTTATAGTTTGCACTACATTGTACATATTAAAAAACACAACCACGTTAAGCCAAAGTAACAAAATTACATTTTATGAGCATTATACAGTGTAAGGGGCACGGTGGCTTAGTGGTTAGTACATTGCCTCTAAGTGCTGGGGATTACCAGTTTGAATCCCCATCTGGGTGGAGTTTCCATGTTCTTCCCGTGTCCGCACGAGTTTCCTCTGGGTTCTCTGGTTTCCTCCCACAGTCCAAAAACATGGATCAAGGTCACTTGAATTCTCCAAATTGCCCCATATAGATTGTGTTGTGTGAGTAAGTGTGTGCCCAGTGATAGATTGGTGCCCTGTCCTGGGTGTATCTGCCCAGCACCTGAAACGCTCCCCTGGATGGGCATGGGGAACCCCCCCGCAACCTTAGTAGAGGATAAAGTGGAAGATAATAAATGGATATACGGTATAAAATACTAACAACCCACCTTTTCAGGTCACTGCAGTTTTAGGAATGATCCAGCACCTATGCTCAGTGGTGGTCCTCACTATTAAAAGAATGGAGGGGGGTTAGAAAGGAGGCTAACAAGGTATGCAGAGAACCAGCCAAATTTTAACCTAAAAAACAACAGTTATCTGTAGGTAAAATCTATATAATATACAACAAGTTTAAAAAAAAAAGGATGTGGTAGTTTGAAGGTTTCTTTTTTTTTGTCACCGCATCAAATGTACACTCACATAAATGCAGATCACATCCTGTTGATGCTGGTTTTGCACTTTCATTTGTGACAGTCTGATTGGATTTTTTTTTTTATTTTATTATACGTAGTAATTAGTGACGGCACAGTGGCTTAGTGGTTGGCACGTTCTCCTCTCAGCACTAGGGATTCCCGGTTCGAATCCCAATCTGGGTGGAGTTTCCATGTTCTCCCCGTGTCCATGTGGGTTTCCTCCGAGTTCTCCGGTATCCTCCCACAGTCCAAAAACATGGATCAAGGTCAACTGAATTCTCCAAATTGCCCCATATAGAGCGTGTGTGCCCAGCGATAGATTGGCGCCCTGTCTTGGGTGTATCTGCCCAGCGCCTGAGATGTGCTCCCCTGGTTGAGCATGGGGAACGCCCCCCCCCGACCCTAGAAGATAAAGTGGAAGATAATGGATGGATGGATGTACGTACGTAGTAATTATGCATTATGTTTAAATGCATTTTCATCCGAATAAGTGCCTGAAAATCAATAAATCATGGGATTAATCAGGCTGGTGCATAAGGCATGTTTATAGAATAAAAAAATATATATATAATATTATTTTTTGATATTAGAAATGGAACATTCAAATTGAAAGTTAAAATTAATAAATATTTAGATATAATAGTTTAATATATATGGACATATGATAAATATTATTTATTGTTCTGCAACCTCTATAATATTAGTATTTCTTTGACATTAACATTTATAAAGTATAAAAACCCCATTCAAAGTCAGGAAAAGTTGTAAGATCAACATATGAGCAAACAGCACCCTCTGTCAGTAAAAAAGTATATAAAAAAAACAGCAATTAGAATCTTTGTATTTGGTTTTATTTTAATGTACAATTTACAATCAATATTATTGCATACTTGCTGTTCAGTATCGCCGTCACCAACATTATCTGTTTAAGCCTGAATAAGGTGAAACATTTGGAGTAAAGTATAAAAAATAAAAAATAAAAAAAACAAATTATTAACCATACCATGAACCAGTGCTGTCTTAATGTTCATGTCAGATGATGCAACAACCTCTGTGATACTCAACCTCTGTGATACTCAAGTGGAATATCACTAAAGTATACATTGTGTTCAGGGCCTGAAGCAGCAGTTTAATAAAAAAAAAAAAAAAAAAAATAAAAAAGAGTACAGGACACCATAATACAAACATTTAAACCGTGGGTCCATTTTTACATCAAACCATTCAACCTTCCTTCTAACTACATATTAACACTTTAACCTATCCAGGCACTATAGGAATCGAGTAATCCTTTTTTCAAAAAATGTTTTTAAATCCTGTATTATTCTTGATGATTCTTGATTGTTGATGCCTTGTGATTGTTTACTTCATATCCTGTTTATCAGATGCACTGTTTTCCTGCCAAATTGTTCCATTCCATTAAAATTCCATCCATTATCCATCAATTATCCATTGTCTGTTCAATAATAACTAATTCAGTTACAGCTATTCATTCTTTGTTTACTCCATAAAATCAAACAAGTCAAATATATATGCCATCCAAGACACAAAAAGGAGTCTATTGAATGGTCCAGCTAGTAGTCATTTAATCCCATATCCATCTGCTCATCCAGTTATGTGCATCCAACTGTTTGTCAGACAGCTGATCTGACTCGCTATACAGTCGGAACCAACTATACAGTTTTCCATTCGTTAAGCTTTATCTATGTTCACCCATCTATCCGTGTTTACCAAGTTTCAGGCACAACTGTGCAGGCTGAATGATGTTTCTTAATCACAGAGTCAGTGATAGTCACATGATTTACCTTCATTATTTTGGTATTCGATTTTAATACAGTAATGATGACGGAATTAGTCACCTTTATCAATGTTACATATAATCAGTAATAATAGTGTAAATATCTACATTATAAAAGCCAGTTCCTTATTTTTTATATGCTGTTAAAAAGTGCAGCCATTAAGCCATTACTTTTATTTAGGATTAAATGAATAGAACTGCTTGCTACTTTTGTTGATAGCATTGGTGTGTATTTAAGAATTATTAAAAGCACATACCTATAACCATACGTATTATAAACAAAAATGTTCTGGTTGTTAGAGCAATAGATAGAAAAAGTAGCATTTATGAACATAGAGGAAATTAATTAGGTGATTAAAAATTCACTTTTTTTCTTAATAATAATAATAATAATAATAATAATAATAATAATAATAATAATAATATAGTTTTTGGACAAAGTGAAGTACATACTTTCACTATGGTGTATACTGTATTACTTATAATTACTTACTTATAATTTTAGGTAATCAGGGAGAACATAAACTGCACAGACAGCAACAGGAGCTAAGGATCAGGATAGATGCTTCTCTAATTAGTCTTTGTACAGTTTATCTGAAATAAGTTAATCGGTTTTATTTAGAGGTGCAAGTTTGTTCTTTCATTTTCTCTTATTCTAGTTTAGTACATACTTTACCGATTCACACAATCATCAAGCTGTAGTTGTCATTAATCAAAATGGAACCGTTCCATCTGTCCCTGATGCATTTGAGCAACAACCAAACCCAGAAACAAATTAAGCCAGACAGGACAATGCATGTAAGACTCACTCACACCCAGGCCAGTTTCAACTAGCTAATTCAATGCTCATTTTGGGATGTTATGAGGCAGCAGAACACTAAACATCGATTGCTCCATGCACAAGACTGCCCACTGCTCTGTGCTCACTCCACTCAAATAAATGTGTGTTTTCACTGCATGGATGGGGTAAATGTGGAGGAAACTCTGAGTATAAGCACAGTTGGCAAAAAATAGCTCACTTTGTGCAGTTTAAGACAAAAACAAAAAAAAAAAACATACTGTAACTCAGGTTACAATGTTACCCTAGAACTAAACAGGTATCATGAACTTCTGTTTTCTATTGCTACCCCTCAATAACTTATTTTACACAGTCGTTAGTATTCTCACCTCATAGCAACAAGATCCTGGTTTGATTATTGGGTTGGATTTTTCTGTGTGCGTGTTCATCATATGTCCCATAAGGGTTTTCTCCAGCAGGTAAAATGAAAATACATAATTGCCTTTAGTGTGATTCTAAGAGTAAGTGTGTTAGAATGATGACCTGTTTAGGTTTTGAAATATTAATTTAAACAATTGTGTTATGGCACAATATTGTGTTACTATTTCCACTGATGTTTTATACAGTATAATTTAATAGATTGTAAAATCAAGTAGTTATAACACCACCAATAATTTTGGTGTTATTAAAAATGGTATTTGGGACTTGGAAACCTAAATACACTGTTAATTCATGAGGTTATATACAAGACAATGTGTAATGGTTGGAAACTGCAAATAAATAGGAAACTTTGAAATTAGGCGTGTTTATGTACTGTATATAAATATATAATTTAGTAGTACTGATATCTAACCATCTATTTTAGGCTTGTCTGCTTGGGAAGCTTTGGCGCAAGGAGCAGCTCATCTCCTTGGGGACCAGGACCCTTCATGGCCATGCTGGCTCCCACCAATGCTGGGTAGCTTCGATTGTGTCGTAAACCCTCGGGTGTAAATGGTGACCCAGCCCTCCTTAAGCCACCCAGTGGCCCCAAAATGGGACGTGATCCTGAGATACCAGCTGCACCTGGACTCGCCAGACCAAACCGTTTTAACTTATCCACCAGGTTCAGGTTGTAGACACTCACATCGGTCTGGCTCTCGCAGTCTCTTGCCTGGACTCCACCTGAAACTTCTTTAAGAATGGACCGTGCTGGCTTGGAGGCAAGGAAGTTCTCATAGGATGGACTCTTAAATGAGAAACCTCCTGAGGTGTCTTGATCCACAGAATGTGGGCTTGGAGTGTGTCGTGCTGGGGAATTTGGTGGAGTGGAGGGTTTTTGTGGGTCTACTGGGGAAGAAGGTGGGAGGACAGAGGTGGAAAAAAGCACACCACCACCTGCGCGGTCCCAGCTGTGTGGCTGATAGACAGCAGCAGAAATCCCACGCTCCTGCAGGAGACGCACGAGGCCAAGTGAGGTGCTGAATGTCTTGGTAGAGTCACGCAAGTTGGTGAAGGACTGAGATTGCGACAGACTTAACCTTCGTGGCGTGCAAGGTGTGGCTGCTGGGGTGGAGCGTAAGCTGGAGGACATCAAGCAGGAGGATGTGGGGATGGGGTTTAGGCTGGAAGAGAAAAGAAAAATTTGATTTACCATAAATGGCATAGAAGGTTTTAAGTTATAGGCTTTTATACAGGATATTTAATGAAATAAATTTCAAACAGTTTAAAATGTAGCCCCAATTAAGTTAATTATTAAAACTAATACAATAATTTTAATAGTATACATCATTCTACTGCTATAAAAACAGCTTAAACAAACAGACTGATTTGAGCACTTATATACTTGGAAAGAGTAAATCATTTTCATGGCTAATATATATATTAGGGCTGTATTCAACTAAGGTTTTTCATAGTCGAATCTGATTCGTCAGATTTTCCCTATAGTCGACTGATAGTCGAATCAGTTAAGATTTCACCACAAGATGGCGCTATAAGCGTGTTTTTTTTTTTTAAGATTTTTTTTTATATTTTACATATTTTTCTAGAGCACCGTAAATGGGTTAAAGCGCACACATCATTTAAAAAAATTTTTTTAACAGAAATTAGGATGTGTAACAATCACCTGCGGCACCTGTCCCTCGTTTGGTTTCTGATTATCTCACTTGGGTGATTGGTTGGGTTAGTGCACGTCTTTAATTTGTGGTTACCTTACCCGATGTTGCTTTGTTCCTTTACTTTGTTCTGTTGGTGCTTCGGCACCACTTTTTTAATAAATTCTAGTTTTGTTTTTTATCCCGGTGTTCCAGTTTTTCTCCATCAGCATTTCTGGCACGGTGTGTTATTGCGCATTCGTTCCGCGCAGGTCGCACTCGTGGGAGCGTCTCCCTCTGTTTAGACCGGCTGACGCTGTGGCTGACGCGTAGCCGGATCCCGGGAGACGCTCATGCGCGAGCGGCGTTCGCGATTTCCCCGCGGAGCCGCTCATCTCCGGGGAAAGATGGACATTTGTGACAGGATAATTTTATTTGACAAAAGGCTATATATATAACGAAAACAAAGACATTTCATGTAAAACTAATGCTTAGCAGCAGCCATGGGCACCCCCATGTGATCAAAATGGTACATTCGACTATGAGGTTCATAGTCGACTACGGTTCTCCGAATCGAATCGTCGAATCAGCGAATATTGCAGCTCACCCCTAATATATATATATATATATATATATATATATATATATATATATATATATATATATATATATATATATATATATATATATAATATATCTATTTGGGAAGCTCCTTTTTATAATCAAATGAATACAAAGCATACAAGAGCCATACAAACATGGTGACACACAAAAAGTAACCTAGCATTAATGCCCAACAACCTTGCTGGAATCCTTAAAATATATATATATATATATATATATATATATATATATATATATATATATATATATATATATATATATATATATATATATATATATATATATATATATATATATATATATATAGACTTACCTAGGAGTGACTCTGGTGATCTCATCAGATGGGTGGAGGATCCTACAGGTGGTAAAAGTGTAGGTAGAGCTAGTGTGGGCCATACATTTGCCTGGGTAATACACTGCAAAACATGGTCATATATGTGTTTAGAAAAGTAGGTGGGCAAAAAAAAAAATCACTATTACATAGGCATAAAATGTTTTTTAATTGTAAAAGTTTTAAGACATCGTCTACCTGTTTAAGGATTTTTCTTTACAAAATCAGTTTCATTGTGAAGTTGAGTCAATGCTATTTACTGATGTCTTTCTTAATATAATGTTCTTTAAAAAGTACAAGCAAATGTTTATTGTGTCACAGAATCTTTAATTTATTATAAAAGAAAAATTATCACGTCAATAATGTACATAACACATCGGACACAAAAAAAACCTGTTATACTGTAATATCAAAGCAGAAAATGCAGCACAGTGAGTCTCTTATATGATTAAAATATATAATGTGTATGAAAACTATGCGTTTACACACACACACACACACATATATACATATACATACTTTTTTAATACCAACAGGCCATTACCTGAGAATTCTGAGGAGGAGGTAATGCCTGTGCCAAGGCAGGGGGAGGAGGAAGCAGAGGAGGCACTAGCAAGGACAGAATTAGCACTTGTTGTGGGAAGATTCTGAAAGTACTGTTCTCCTGGTTCATCCTCTTCATAGTCACCATACTGATACACCTCCTCCAAATCCAGGTCCAGAGGACGAAATCCCTTCGGAACGACACCGGGACGGGCATCTAAAATACCTCCTAAGTTGGGCTGGGCTAACTGCTGCCAGTGCTGTAAGGTGGCTGAGCCTGGCAGAGATTTGTACAAAAAAAACAAGACAAAATTGAAAATGTAGTTGTATCTATTGCCTGTATTAATCTCTGAGTTATGTAAAGCTTCAAATTTGTAAAACACTTTTACATGAATCTTTTGCATAACTTAACCAATGTGGAAACCACATACACAACAAAGGGACAGGACCGTTCAAAAGATTCACAACTCTCTCACTTTGATATCTTGTTACAGTGATACAATAATGTCATAAATTTGTAGTCTGTGTTACTTTGTTTAAGTCCATATTTAGCATACTTGGTCTAAGTGGGATTTTTAATAACATAAAAAAGGGGTTTCAAAAATAAAATGCCTCTATTACAATCTGCTGTAGATAAATATGTTTAGAGCACAATATGTTATGATGTGTGTACATGAATTATAGGATCATTAAGAGTCATAATACCAACATTGATATATATATATATATATATATATATACACACACACACACACACTTTTGTTGGAAACCCTGAAAAGGTAGACAAACTACAAAATGAAATGACCACAATATGCCAATTTATTATTATGTAGCATACTAAAATCGAACAGATATTAGTTTGCATGTAGTGATAGTAGTATTATAACACCTATAATTCTAAGAATCTTTACAGGAGGAAAATGTACACAGAATAAAATGAATTGTCATGAACAAATTATCTTGATCATGAAGGCAATTTTTGGCAACCCACACTCATTTTGCTATAACTGTGGCAAGATCTTTAAATGTTCCAAGAAAGGATATAAATGATATATTGATATAAATGATATATAAATGACATTGACCACAGATGACGACTTGACTTAAGTGATCTGTCTGAGAGACAGTTACAATAAACTTTCTCAGTTGTTCAATGACAGTTGGCAATAAGCTTTAAGATGCATCACTGCCACCACCTAGTGGTAATGATTTAAAACTCAATACATTTACAAATACGAAAAAAAAAAATTTAATACCAAATTAATTATAATTTTTATTTAGCTCATTATAATAAAGAGCTGGAATGATAAATATTGTATTTCTGAAATAAATATTTCTCAGTAAGACAAAAAATAATTTATTGTCTAGCCAATGGTGCGACACTCAAATGCCACGTTCAGATACATTAATACCAAAAGTGGTCTAAATAAGTGAACAAATCTACACCTACTGAACTAAATCTGAATAAATATCACTAGTATTCTGTATTGGCAAATTTTGCTGACACTTCTCACATCTTTAAGTGTTTTGGACATCCCATTCTAAAAAACAGAGATTGATATAGAAGTAACCTCCACCTTTTTAATTACCATAAAAAGGTGTTTTTGAAAGGCTGGTAAAAACTTATGAAACCCTGTCTTTAGAACTATGCACAGAGGCCCAACTCTGTACATCTAAGAAGAATCTAGCATATTATTATCATCTAAACCCCAAACTTTTAAAATCAGAAAATTCCATTACATACACTTCACTCCACTCCATCTTAGTACATTTAGCTCAGATAACAGTGCACATTTGATGTGGCATTATTCCAACAACATTAGGCAGCAATAAACTTATTTATTATGTTGCATTAATTATGAGCCATGCTATTAAATTGTCGTGGAAAGAGTCAAAGCAAAATGCACTTGTAACCAACATATTAAACAATCTCTTTACATAGTGAACTCTGTAAAAAATTGTATTTCACAGTTTGATAACTTATGATAACTTCATATCACATCACAGTCATTAAATACAATTTAGGTACTCGGCTGAAATTATTTTTGGCCTGGTGAAATATGTATGTGAAAAAAAGAAAATATACTTTTAGCAATTTGCATCACTGCTACATCAAAAATGTTAAAATGTACTGAAGTACTATAGTATAAAAGTACTGAAAACCATCAGAAATAACCTGTGACAGTAGGTATTAGTTTTGATCTAGTAAGTTTGGTTTTAACAGTAAATTAGTATTCAGAACTTTACCTAAACAAGTACGCAGTGCATTTAAGGGCTGGTGCCTCATGTCCACCATACTACAAATGTCATTTGACATAAGGAGTCACAACACAAATATACATGATCTGATTCATAAGAAACAGCAACCCTATTTGATGTTCAACAAACTCACATATGTTTTGTTTATTATCGTGGATGCATAATAGTTACATATATAAACAATTGCCTATTCACTTTCTGATATAGAACACAATGGCTTGCGTGTGCTCAATTTAAAATCTGCTTCCAATTCAGTAGGTCACCTGAAAAAGTCTCACCTCTTACTAATCTCACCTACAGCTTTTACTTGGGTGATTTTGGACACAGCCCATAATTGACTTAAAAATCCATATTAATAGTATAAACTTATCAAGTACAGAAGCTTTTAAATACCATTTACTTAAACTTAAAAGTGGCTAAGCAGTGTACACTTAGTTTCTCACCTTCCAGGGGTTTGACGATCTGGAGTTTGTCTGGAAGGTAAGGTCGACTTTGCCATACACCCAGAGACATAATGCTCTCACTGGGCATGATGCCATGATGTGGGGAGTCATGGTGTCGCCTTTCACGCTCTTCTTCAAAAAAGCGACGCTCACTAAAACAGTTTTGTCGCCGCAAAGATAGACGTCGTAAGGCCACCTTCAGTTCCTCTGACCCGGGTCGTTTTTCAATTACATCTCCACTGCAAAAAAACACAAAAAAATACATGATCAGAATGATGATCAATGTTAAAAATCAAACCTGCAGATGACAGCTTTAGCACCCAGAATTTATTAATTTCGAAGATGTTGAAGAAATCTATTTAAAAAAAAATACGGTTTATGTTCATAAAATGAATTTTACACCATTGACTAAAACTAACATAAATAACATACATAAATAAATAAATACCATGAACACCTGGTGTGGATTTTACATAGCAAATCAACATTTTGAAGGCACATATTATACATTTTTTCAAAATATACATCAGACTTTGGTGTAAGATGCTGGCCCTGTATGCTGTATTTCAAAACTGGTAAGTAAATATGTCACAGGCTTAATGCTGGCCACAGTGACCTAAAATTTTGGTAACATAATGGCTCATGTGTAATAATATTTTGACTAATCTAATAGAGATAATATTATCTAAAATAGATAATGAATATATTCCAAACATGATATAAGCATTATGTTGATCATTATGTTGATCATTATATATATATATATATATATATATATATATATATATATATATATATATATATATATATATACACACATACATACACTGTATATATACTGTATATATATATATATATATATATATATATATATATATATATATATATATATATATATATATATATACACTCAATAAACTAATGCTTTACTCCTTTTGAGTACTCCTTGCATCTAATTAATAATAATAATAATAATAATAATAATAATAATACTGAGTACTCATTGTATCCTACTTTTATGGTTGTATACTTTCCATCTAAGGTTGCATTGTTAATTTAAAATGATTTTATCTGTGACAACAGATCTGAATATCACATAAAATGCATTCACACAAAGGATAATTCTATAACACTTCTTTACACATATTTTCTTCTGTGTCTACACTGTGAAAACCCAGACATATATGGTATCCTTTTCTACCTAAACAAAAAAAAAATAATCAAACCCTTAATTAGTAAATTCTTAAACAATGCTCTGCCCAATGTGCTGCCACCAACCTGCTGTCTGTTGATGTCACCTCCAGAAGCATGCTTTGTGCACGGTTATCAAGTGCACTTTTGTCATTGTTGTCAGAAGGGCCAGAGCCCACGGAGATGAGTGTCTGATTGGAACCTGGGATGTTCACAATGGCTGCACCTGGTGTGCGCTGTCTGACAGACTGGTTAACATTCTTAACAGTCTCGAACACACGTTTATGTCGAACCCTACAACACAAACAAATAGATATTAAAGTAACATGCTAGTAGTTATTCAATTTCTTGTTTAAGAATCTTTTTCAAAACATTCTGTTTATAGTGCCTGCACACCTGTAAAAACCAAAAGTAAGTGGTATTACTTTGGTGCGTGTCTGTTTAACTGCAACATTCTGTAAGCACAACTAATTCTCCTCTAGATTATGCTGCAAGAAGCATTCTACTTATAAAGGAGAAGAATATCAAAGCATAAGGTTGAAAATGAAACCCACCATATGTAAAAAGTGCAAATATGTGGGGAAAAATAATACAGAATATATGCATTGCTTTTAACAGTCTCATCTCTTTTAAATGTTACAATACAAACCTATCACAAACAGAAGAGTTGCAAGGACTTTTATGCGGTGGGTTGTCAGGTGTTGGTAGGAAAGTTGGGATACCGCAATATAGCAATGCCTCTATGCTACACCATTTAATAGCCCAGTTTGACTGATTATACTAAACAAAGGTGTTAATTGAACAAGAGTAAAAATATAAACAGTATAACAAATGAACAGGTTTATTTGCATGAATATATCTTAGTTTTTACTTATTGTTTATATTTTTTTTTTATGTTTATCACAGTTGCAAATATTAGAGGAGGAGACTGAGGTGTAATGGCAGCGTCTCGATAAGTTTAGTTACATATTGTAAATAATAATAAACAAAATGTAAATTCAGTAGAGGACTTAAAAAAAATAAAAGAGGACTGATGAAACTGAATACATTTGCTCCTCATGCTCAGGGTTCTCTTGGCTCAGCTCCTTCCTCATAGTTCCCTCAATTTCAGCCGCCAGAGAGTCCTAACACACACATACACATATAGGTTATTAATAGTGATTGATTGATTCATTGTCTTTAATGACAATTCTTTTAAATTTAGTTTCAGTAACATTTATCACATTAGTGTAGAGTTACAGTACAATATTAAAGCAAAACTTTCTGACTATATTCTTACATATGCAACCATATGAAAATAAAATCACTTATAAAGATGTGTGTGTGTGTGTGTGGTATGTTGGGTGTGGCCACCGTGTTACTGGATGTGTTTGGATGGGTGCTTATGGTTTGGTTAATGGTGGCTGTGGGTGGTTGTATGTAGATTTACCATAGGGTAAAGTTCGAGTGGATGATAGCGTCGGGTCATTCCAGAAGTCACGCTCCTGTTCCTTAAGTTTTTCAGCTCTTCCTGAGCCTCGTGCAGCATCTCAATACACTCTATATATTTCTCCTCCAGTTCCTGAAGCTGTGTGATGTTGAAACAAGTTATAAAATGCTTAAAACCACATTAACAAAAACAATGTAAATGTACCAAAGTTTATCATACCAAAACACAGGATGTTTAGGGATAATCAAATATAATCTAACTTTTTAAATGATTGTGATGGTGAAAGAGTGAATTTACCTCAGCTGTGAGTTGTCTCTGTGCATCTTTAGCTGCTCCCAGATGCTGAGAGAGTTCCTCATTTTCCAGTGCATACTGTAAACTCATTCACAAACTTATTTAGTACTTTTGGTAAGTCACCAGGAATAAACATACGTACATAAATTCTCACCGTTTTGGCTTTTTTCTGTAAGTCTACCACCTGCGAAAGCAAGTGTGTAATATGTTCCTGTTGCCGTGCAGCATCATCTGTCTTTCTACTCAGCTCCTCTGCTATAGATGCAATCTGTAGACTGGACTGTCCTAAACATAGACACACAGGACTTTCAGCCTGTAAAGAGTTTCCTAGATTATCAGATATATAAGTTCTCAATAAACTACAGACACACATTTAATATAATTTTACCAAATGCAGTGAAATGTATTTGTCATATACATAAAATCATAAACAATACAGATATTTCCTTAATGCTTGAATTCAACAATAATTCACAATTTATGGTTATAATGTGTGTAACTTACTGAGTTCCTTAACACAGTCATTCACCAGTTGCTGCTCCTTTTCCTCATAGCTCTCCGTTTCTGACCTCAGATTGCAAGCCTGAACACACACAGGTATACAATAGTATGTGTGTTTACACTTTCAGATTGTGGAGACTACTTTATCCATGTACACTATAAGGCAATACGTTGTGTGTGTGTGTGTGTGCTGTACCTCTGATCGAAGTGAGAGATTCTCCACCTCCAGATCTTTAAGCTTTTTCTGCAGCACATCCAGGTTGGAACCACTTTGGCATGCCAAGGATGTCCTATACCTCTGATCCCTGAACCCCAGAAGACACATATTTTTACAAAATATTATTATATTGAGGGCGGCACGGTGGCTTAGTGGTTAGCACGTTCACCTCTCAGCGCTCGAATCCCCGGCTCGAATCCCCATCTGGGTGGAGTTTCCATGTTCTCCCCGTGTCTGCGTGGGTTTCCTCCGGGTTCTCTGGTTTACTCCCACAGTCCAAAAACATGGATCAAGTCAATTGAGTTCTCCAAATTGCTCCATGTAGAGTGTGTTTGTGTGCGTGTCTGTGAGTGTGTGCCCAACGATAGATTGGCGCCCTGTCCTGGGTGTATCTGCCCAGCGCCCGAAACGTTCTCCCCTGGATGGGCATGGGAAACCACACCGCGACCCTAATAGAGGATAAAGCAGAAGATAATGAATGAATTATTATAGTGAATGGTTTAAATATATTCAATATGCTCAGCTTAAATATATTCAATGGGCCTCAGTATGCTCTTGCATTTTAAACAACTCTATGGCAACATAAAAATGAGTCATTTCATGTTTTTTGGAAACAGTTGGCTTCATAAAGACATCATTTGAACTGTTTTGAAGGATTGTAAAATGTCTAATGCTTAAACTGTAAACTCAAAAATTTTAAATCTTGTGAAACGCCTTATGGGTTTTATTAATATTATTGCAAAGGAGGGCAAATTTTTTTGATGCCTATAATACATGTACAAACAGGTGTGTGTGCAATTCATAGTTTTGACTAAACAGTACATTGTTTTACTTTGTTCATTAAAAATAAGATACAAGTCTGAACTAACAAGGGTGACTTTGCCTCTTCCTCACTCTCTTCTGCTGCATTAGTGTAGAACTGTAACAGCTCATCTTTCAAATTCAGCTCATGGTGAAGTTGCGCCACCTGACAGACAGACAGACAGACAGAGACAAAGAAATAATATTATTGTAACAAAATTGTATTGAAGAGTTTCCATGATAACCATAAAATGTCTCATATAAAAGTATAAATTTGATCATTTATCTTGGACACTGATACTGAAGGATTAGACTTTATCTGATACAATGCACTACAAACCAATAAATCAAGTTTATATATGTTAAAGTGTTTAGGATGATATCATTTTTATTTTCAGTTAATATATTAATATTACGGCGGCACGGTGGCTTAGTGGTCAGCACGTTCGCCTCTCAGCGCTAGGGATTCACGGTTCGAATCCCCATCTGGGTGGAGTTTCCATGTTCTCCCCGTTTCTGCGTGGGTTTCCTCCGGGTTCTCCGATTTCCTCCCACAATCCAAAAACATGGATCAAGTCAATTGAATTCTCAAAATTGCCCCATATAGAGTGTCTGTGTGAGTGAGTGTGTGCCCAGCGATGGATTGGCGCTCTGTCCTGGGTCTATCTGCCCAGTGCCTGAGATGTTATCCCCTGGATGGGCATGTGGAACCCCAGTGCGACCCTAATATAGGATAAAGTGGGAGATAATGAATGAATGAATATTAATATTACCACTTAAAGTAATTACCAAACTTTGCTAAGCTTGTGTGATAACAGATAGACCGAAAACAAATTTCAGACATTCTTTTAAACTACAACTAGAAAAGAGTAAAATATCAGATGTAGATCAGCTAATTTTAAGAAAAAAGAAAGTTACAATACTTATATATACTTGCAAATAATACAATAATTATTTGCATCACTAAAGTGACTAAATTACAATTAAGAACCTATTGTAGCTAAACAGAAAATTTTTGATGGTTCTTTTTTGAGTAATCATATGCAGTGTCCAGCTGACCTTGACCTTGTTTTAATATGATGACCTTGTTCTTAGGAATTCCTAGGCACTGATTGGTGGGCTGCACTCACCTCCTCTCTGATATTCCCCACTTGTTCCTCAAGGTACTCATTCTGCTCAGATAAAACCCGGTTCTTCTTTAGCAAGGATTGTCCAATGCGAGCAGCCAGTTCAAGATCCCGCTCTTTCTGCACAATCACAAGTCAGAAGCTTATGTGATAATACAGAATATCTCTGTATGGGGAGTAAATAGAATTTATTGTGTTAAGTTGAAACCTATGCATATGAAGCAATAACCACTGTAGCATTTTATGCAAGTTATAGAATTTTGGGAAAATAGAAATTTAGGAGCAACAAAGGACTCAGGACATGGAAGTAGCAGGTACAGTGGCTACAACAAGAGCAATAATAGTTATAATATGCAAAAGGAATTTAAAGAAGCCAGTAGATGACTGAAAAAATAAAAGTAAGAAGGAGAAGTGAAATTATGTTACAAGAAATTCTTGAAAAAAAATTCCAGATTATGAAAGAAAATACTATGAAATTTTCAATAAGAAAGAAAAAATTTAAATGCTCATTTACCAACTGTCCAATTATGCATAAAAAACTTATACACAATTAGCAGAAAGAAGGAAGAATTTTTATTTTAACTTAAACATATTTAAATAATATCTATTTTTAAATGTCCTGTGAAAATATATTTAATTTAAAAATTTGATAAGTAAAGTTTGTCTTATTTAGAGCTGTGTTGCATAATAGGAACATAATCCCAAGTTAAATTTCCAAAGCAAATGGCCAAGGTCCTATATTTGTGAGGAAAGCGTGTTCCCCCTTTGTTTTGGGTTTTCAGGAGAACAGTTTTCTCACATAGAATGAGTCATATGAATCAGGTAGGTCAATAGGAGATACTAATTTGCCCCTATTTGCAAATGCGTCCATTGCCCAACAAAATGACTAGATAGACTCCAGCAAACATCATGGTTCCAATTACAACCTGGCTTCCAGAATGCATACATTTATAACTCTATATCACAAATAACAGTAGAGAAAAGTTATTGTTTATATGATTGCATAAATATAAGGATTATATACACAATGCACAAAGGCAAACAATAATACTGTAACTTAAAAGATGTAGAATATATTTCATAATTATCTTCGTTATTACATAAGGAATTTAAAAAAAATTGAATTCAGTTTTTGTAGACAGAATGCAATGTATGAGTGTATGTTACTAGTGTGTGTTTAAAGATGACGTGACACTTTACCTCTTCCAGAAGTCTGGTGACAGCATCAATGTCATTGTAGGTCTTAGTCATCTGGCCCACTCGTTCAGCACATAGCACTATGGGTAGAAAAATTGACGTTTTTATAAATCCAAGCACTATTGTCTCCTAAGGATAAGATTCCATTCCTTTCCATTGATGTTCTGTAGACACTGTAACTGTGCATGCGCAGTAAAAGGAGGGTTGTGTTTATATGTGCTGTAGACTCCTACACAAGCTATTCCCTATGTGACCTGACATTATCCTGCCAACATCAGCGCCAGTGCATGATCAGCTGTGATTGCCTGGCAACGGCTGCCATGCCAACATTACTCAGCACCCACATTCATCGTATGAAAAAAGCAGATAAGCAGATATTTTAAAATACAAAAATATAAACACTAGCTTTCAGGATTAGAAGTATATAAACTGCCAAGACATATCATTTTAAGACAACAACTACATATACATATATATCATATACATCTGTTGCACCAAAACAAACTTCTCATATACAAAAATGTGTACAAGTCACACACTACACATATAAATACTTGAAAATTCACATATACATCATACACACAGGTACACACGAATACACTATGATACATGCTGGTAAAGACACACATTCATGGATACTTTACACACAGACAAACTGTATGCATTTGTTTACACACACACACATAGGTACACACATAGACATACATTTCACACAGACAGACAGACAGACAGACAGACACACACACACACACACACACAAGTAAACACACTTTATCGATGATGTACTCCTCTTCTATGCACTCATGAGTATTCAGCTCTCATTCATCCTCCCTCGCTACCTCTCTTCAGTCTGCTTTATGCTTAAGGCGCATGAGCTACTTTTGCTAGACTCTGTCATGTGAATTATGGGATGCAGCGATTTACTGAAGTAGACCGAATGTGCCGAAAGAGGATGGTATAAATACAAAGAATTACATAAGCATTCACATTCACACAATTTTTTACATTTTACAGTAATTTCACTATTTTGGATCCATACCATGTTGTCACATCATTACTTACAATTACATTATCAAGTTCTCTCTTTAATTACCAAGTAAACTACTATACAGAAATTGTCATGTTTAAAACATGAAATATGGTTCTCACTGGGCTATGCTTCTGTATCTTATGTAAATAACCATTGTTTTTAGGTTTAAGAGTCTTTTAACCCATCCCCTGATGCGTATTATTAAAAAATTATTAGTGCCATTACAACTCAAATCCTAAAGGTCAGCATGCTGGCTAGTGATGCTCATATGTAAGTCCTATCCATTCTATAATCCAAATACATTATTATTAGGCATAAAAGTCCCAAGTGGTAAAGACAGTAAAGTACCCAGAATGCCATATACCATATTATATTGTACAATATGTATAATATGACATTTTGCTTAAACTAGAGTACAACATCGAAGGATCTGTACCTTTCTTGTAAAATCTGTATAGAGTCAGAACAATCACCTTTCATAAAAACAAGTTGATAATGTCTCATTTACTTAACAACTTGTTTTTATGAAAGGTGATTGTTCTGACTCTATACAGATGAGGAAGTTCCACAGGGAACAGTATTGGGATCTGTATTATTATTATTATTTCGCCCATATTGCCTTTACTTTAAGAATACATTATTTCATTTCTTTGCCAATGACACATTAAATGAATTAACTAATGTTTGCACTATTGGTACAACTGAGGACAGCATGAAAGAGGTTAAAGAGTATAGGTATAAAAATGTCATTTCATATACTTTTATATATATTTTACATAAACTTTGGATTTTATATCGGAATCCAAAATTACAAAAAAAAAATCTCAAGATCAGTTGAAATAAGATTATTATACTTGGAAGATTCGATAAAACTGGGCTAATTTGATCAAACTTTTTGGTTATAGCCAAAACTTGTCAAAAGGTGCTACATGAGCCATTTATAATTAAATGCAATTTGTTATTGTATTTGTAGGAACATCCTTTTAGAATTTCCCTCATGATCAATATCTATAAAAATCTATATATCTATCTATATGAAAGTAAATTGCATTACATTTAGTCATTTAACAAACTCTGTTATTCAAAGCTACTTACAAATGAGAAAACACAATTCACAATTCAAATAAAAGCATTAGTTAACCCTAGAGTTTTAACAGTAACCTAAAAGTTATCACATTACAAATCACATTAGCTCAGATAACAATGTGTCTCACTGCTTTATATAATACAATACATAGGCTTTGCTTACTATGTGCAAGTTTACTTTTATTAAATAAAAAGATTTACTATATTTAAAAGGACATGCACCTAGTACGCCTCCATTTTAAAACATCATTGTTATTTCATTCAGAATGTAGACTCACATTTACTCATTATAACAAGGTAAAACACTGTTAGCTAAATCGCGTCTGTTCAACTGAGCTTCTGAATACAATCCTTTACTTCGTTTTTGGCTGTTGTGCCTGTTGTTTTTTGTGGATCTTAAACTCATAATCTGTTAATTAAGAATTTCGGTTTCAAATTAATGCCTTAATTTAAGATAAGATAAACCTTTATTTGTCCCACAATGGGAAAATTCACAATTTCTTTCTTAATGAAGCTTTGTTTCAATTTTATATTGAAAAAACAATTGAAATAAATTTGTATAAACTATAAAAATGTAAACGTAAGCTTCTATATGTCTAATGACTTACAGAAGTAGCTGAGGGTCTCCTCGATCTGCTCAGCAGTCAGGTCGATGTTTGTGTCAGGAGGGATGAGTGGTGTGTGCAGCCAGTCGTCGTGATCATAGCCATACACAGTGTCCGCTCTTAGCCTGTAGAGCGGCAACTTCTCTTCCAACAGGCTGATGATCTCAACCTCAGGGAGCTCTGTGCTGTTACACACATCTACAGAGGAGGTAAAGAACCTTTAGTTTCAAACCTAGAGGACTACATGTTTTTATTTTTATGTTCTAATATGTGTATTCATATATTATTAAGTGGTGTAACTTCCTTTTTTCCTAACTATATTTTACTAGCAAAGTAATGCATTGAATTTCTAGCTGTTGTTGTGTAAACTGTCCGTAAAGCACTGTTTTGTGTATTTTTCTAGAAATATATATTTTTCTCCATATTCATAGTTAAGTGCTATTTATTATTACTATATTCTTTTAAAGCACTCATTTTTGTACAATTTGTAGGTCAATATTGGCAAGCATTCATTCTTAGTTCTGGTTATTAATAAATGTATATATATTGTTAAATTTACCCTGCCTCTTACAGTAGACAATGTCTCCTCCTAGTGACCGGTTTAAGCTTTTATTTAGTGTGCTTGTGTAATTTTTTCTGTCAAATAAAGTTTTAAGTGCAATAACAAGAATATAAAATATAGTATTTAGTATTTGTTGTATGGTTTAGAAAGTGTTCCAACTGTTCACAAAAGTTTTTTTTATTAAACAGGACTATAATATTTCCTTCATTATGTACTATGTCTGAAGAAATATACTGATCCCAAAGATGTTGATGTGTCGACAATCTGTTTCTATCTTCGTTACTTTCATCTTTTTTTTCCAATTTTTTATATGGTTTTTACAGATTTTTAATGAAAAATATGAGGAAACTGACAATGATGTCATTTATTTTTACAATTTTATTTATGCTTTGCGAAATTAAGTCATTCATAATAATGTTGAAGCCATGCCACACGTGAAATGCAGACCCTGCTGACCTGTGATGGTCTCTGCGTCCCGGTATCCAGTGTGTAGGAGCAGAGATGCAGCTTGTTCAGTTCCGTCCCCTACATAATGATCCTCCTGAATAGAGCCAGGAGGGAGCGATATGTGAGAGTCTCTCGAGCCGTCAGAGTCCAAATCGTCCAGCTTGGCAACTTCTCACCAAGGAACCAGACTATCTGCCATGAGACACCTCACCTTAAGCAGCCTGAGAAAGACAACAATTTAAGTGAAATGGTCAAATAAGGTTGAGTAAAAGTAATAATATTGATGTAATTTCTGATGAGTTCAGGCTGCAAAAAGATGTAGTTCACAGACATGTAAGCAGGGTTCAGCCATCACACAGCCTCATCCGTTATCTACCTTCTTGAACTTCAAAGTTGCACAATGGGTGCGAATGGTGACTGTCCCTTTTACAACAAAGCTTAAGGACGCGCAGCAGAACTTTACCTGGACTAGCACATACTGTATAGCCATATACACACATTCATCCTAACCAAAGTTTTCATGTTCACCACACAGTCATGTGTCGTGACTGTGTGGGTTTCCTACGAGTTCTCCGGGTTTATCCCACAGGTAAATTGAATGCCCCCTATAGTGTGTGTGTGTGTGTGTGTGTCTGTGTGAGTGAGGGTGTGCCAAGTGATCAATTGGTGCCCTATCCTGTCTGCCCAGAGCCCTAAACATTCTCCCCAAGTTGGGCAGATACATCTAGGTCGAGCCCCCCAATATAAAAATAGTCTTTTTGTCCACTTCTACGGCCATGCTGAAAAATTTAAATGAATGTAAAAAATTTTATGTAAGTTTTTTTTCCCCCTTAAAAGTTAGGAAATCCAAACAAAAAATAAACTGGATGACACTTTCCCATGTTCCCAGCAGGATATACTAATGTGAATTGACATAACCAAGGTGAAAACAGGGCTTAGTGATTAGCATGTTCACCACTCAGCGCTAGAGATTCCCACTTTGAATCCCAATCTGGGTGGAGTTTCTATGTTCTCCCCGTGTCCGCGTGGGTTCCCTCCGGGTTCTCAGGTTTGCTTCCACGGTGCAAAAACATGGATCCAAGGTAAAGAATGCTCTAAATTGCCCCATATAGTGTGTAAGTGTGTGTCTGTGTGTATGCCTACATAGATTTGCACCCTGTCCTGGGTGTATCTGCCCAGCGCCCGAAACGTTCTCCCCTGGATAGGCATGGGGAACCCCCCACGATCCTAGTGGAAGATAATGAAAGGCAAAACCGGCCTTTATATAAAGCGGCTTTTAAAACGGGGGGGAATGGGTGTGTCTTGACGTCATGACGTCACTCGGCAGATGTTGCGGTCCGCCGCGTAAACAAACCGATTAACTTATAATAAATGACATCTACTCATTATAAAATTAAGTGAACCCCGCGTTTAACAAAATCAGATTTAAGATTCAAATTTACACACGTCGAGCTGCCACGCAGGCGCGTTAGTTACTCACCCCGCAGCAGACGCGATGCTTTGTGTTAATTAAAGCCGGAGACGCCAGGCCTGAGCGGGATGCCCTCTGTGATGCCAGGCGGCTCTGCAGGTGATGAAGATGAAGATGAAGAGGCTCTGCAGGTGATGAAGATGAAGATGAAGAGGCTCTGCAGGTGATGAAGATGAAGAGGAGGAGGCTCTGCAGGCAGGCTCTTCACACTGCAGGTCACCAAGCCGAAACAAAGGTGTTTCCGGTATGGATGTGTCCTATCCCAGCGTATGGGCGAGCCTCGGTGCGCCTGTCCTTTTCTCTTTCACTCCATCCTTCTGTAATCCACCCACAGTCGCCCGTCGCTCTCCCGCAGCTTGACTGTTTCTCTGCCTCGCGTTAGTTTCCTCACGCTGAAGGACGCAGCATCATCCCGAACCGCCCATGACGTCACACCTAAGCGCTCTGCGCAGGACGCGTCCTGACGTCACACTCAATATTGTGCAAGACGTCAGACCACTAAAGATACAATTCATTTATTCATTATTTATTCATAATCTTCCACTTAATCCTCTACTAGGTTCTATTACTGGGCACACACACTCTCTCTCTCTCACACACACACACACACACACACACACACACTGTAGCTTCCTCAGATTCAAAGTCGACAGCACAAATATTCTTTCCAATACTGATTAGGTTTATTCTTGAGTATGCACCTTAACTTTGTACATAATCTTAAACCCAACCGTAAGAACTGTAACATATTAAACAAATAACAAATAAACAATTATACTATGAGCAATTTACATATTGTAGACTATTAATCTTAAGACTTATCCTTTGTTAGTTTTATCACACAAATTTACATCTTGATTTAGAACCGTAGTTACATATCAATTCACTCTAATGCTAGAAAAGATAATAAACATAATTGGTATATTAACAGAACACAAACCTCATTGGCTGCATGAAATATCTAAGGAGAGCTATGGTCATGTTGTACTCTGGTAGTCTTATCTTTCCGAATGACTCTTTGGAACTAACTTTGGAACCTTTGTAACGTGGTAACCGCGGTAATTAACATTGTCAATGTTCTTAGAAGAGCAAAAGTTCTATCATACACCATCCATACGACTCCACAAACTTTAAACCAATCAAAAACTACAAACTGCTTACGTGGGCAGTTACACTCCCACCAAAATCTATGATTTAAATCATGAAATGAAATTGTACCAAGCAGATTATTACAGTACTAGCCTGGTGATGAATTCGCCTGCGTTTACAACTGTGAAGTACATATGAGGAAGATGGTCTTCACTCAGCTTCTAGTAATGTCACCGTCTTATGGATAGGCCTCTCCAGATAAATTGGTTTGGAAACACGCCTTCCCTTGTTATCCAGGTTGGAATCGTTGTTGTACAACTTCACCTTTCTCACTCTACCGTCTCTTCCTGGATACACTTCAACGATCCTTGCCAGTTTCCACAGGTTACGACGAGATGTAGCGTCTTCTTGCAGAAGGACGATATCGTTAACCTTTGCATCTCTGTGATCCTTGATCCATTTCTGTCTTGGTTGAAGGTTTAGGAGATACTCTTTCTTCCACCGACTCCAGAAGAGATTGGCCAAGAATTCTTGGAACCAACGTTCCCACTGAGGTTGCAAATCATCGGGTGAAGTATCGTCCCAACACGGTTGCATCAGGATCTGCTTTCCTGATGATTCTCTGAGGTTAAGTGGTTTCTCCCTGACAACCACTCTAAACTCGTCAGAAGCCACGCACCACTGCGCCCCAAGAGCTCTTTCTATTTGAGATTCTCCGATGATTTCTCCTAATGTCATATCCTTGGTTGTAGTAGCTTCAGCAAATTCTTTCTTGGGAATGGTGTAGAGGACTTCTCTGTTATTGGAAACGAGCTTGTAAAATCGTAGGTTGCCTGTACTGTAAAGTTCTCTGGCTTCTTTCACAAGATTCCCATTCTCCCACCAAGGGAATCGAAAATAATCTCGGTCTTCTGTTTTCACATAGAACTGGTGAAACATGCGCTCTATGTCACTTCTTCGGAAGCGAAAAACAAAACTCCCACCAAGGCATTCGTTAGTTTTGGACCGGTTAAAAGATGAACATTCAGAGAGGTTCCTTGGAACTTGGTAGAATACACTTCACTTGTAAGATCTGAGGGTGACTGAAGATCTGGTACCTCTTTCTTCACTACCACTTGGTGGCTTACTTCCATACTATCTCCATAGTTAGGACATGGATTACCACAGCCTACTACAATCCATCCCAAATCCGTTTGCAGTGCAAAGGGTTGGTTTCTATCACCAGCCACTACTCGTTTTGGTAGTAAAGCTTGAGGACAGTTGCTGCCTATTAAAAGGCCAACTTCACAGCTTTGCTGAGGGGCAATCTCATCTGCAATATGTTCTAGATGAGTCCATAACTTTGCTTTCTCCGGTGTAAGAATATGATTTCTATTTGCCGGCATAATTTCTCTGGAGTAAGTCACGGGAAGTGGTATTATCTCGTCTGAATAGAACCCTCTCACTTGTAAACCAGTCATCTTCTTGCAGGACACAATGCTATTTGTTGAAGATAGCGTGGTAATACTCAGCTGAACTGATTCACTCCTTACGTTGAGTGCCCTTGCAGTCTCCTCCAGTATAAATGTCGTATCACTCTGTGTATCCAGAAGTGCGTACACAAGAACTTCACGATATGGCTCAGCCGCAGCAGAGACCCATACCGGGATTATTGTAGATGCATGGGTATGGCTGCCACTCACGATCACCGTATGTACTATGGCTCCACATGTACTTGTAGATGTACTTGGTTGATCTTGTAGGTTTTCTGGCCCTTCATCCTTTGGCTCGTCTTTGTGTTTTGCTCCATCAGCCTTTACTACTTGCGTTCTCTCTTGCTTGCGTTCTTCTTTAGTAAGATTATCATGAAGACAAGTTGGATGACCCTTCTCGCATGTCTTGCAGATATTTCTCTCACTGCAGTTCTTGGAACGATGACCCCATTTCAAGCAACCGAAGCACAACCTTTTCTCCTGGACAAACTTGACTCTTTCTGTGATTGTCTTCTTCATAAACTTACGGCAATCTGGTAGGCTGTGTCCTGCTTCTTCACAGAAGACACAGTCTTTGATGTTAGCATTCTCATCTGAATTCGTTATTAGAGTATTTGCTCTATTACTTATACCCTTACTTTTCTCTCCTTCACGTGGATTTGGTGTAGGGAAAGATGTCATTGGGTTACAAACGATTTTGGCTTCACGTGTTAGAAACTGTACAAACTGGCTGAAGCTTGGAAATTTTATACCTTGTTCTTGT
This sequence comes from Corydoras sp. C115, assembly GCA_019802505.1. NCBI lineage: Eukaryota > Metazoa > Chordata > Actinopteri > Siluriformes > Callichthyidae > Corydoras > Corydoras sp. C115. Next base: position 1,592,313 of record JAFMOC010000015.1, on the reverse strand, counting down.
AATTTTATGACTTTCCGTTTCCATCTCAAGATCAACCAATCTGGAAGTTTAGTGAGTATCTTTCTGTTTTCACTGCAACTGTTAAGCGCTTCGAGATCTTCAATCTGAAACATTGCAGATTCACAACTGCGAAGGAAGTCAACTAGTTCTTGCAGTTCCATATTATTTTTGCTGCTTATTTTGGGCCATGCTTCGATCTTATCTCTGTACGCTTGGGCAAGGATGAATGAACTGCCATAACGTTCTTCCAGGATATGCCATGCATCAAAATAGGCTGACTCAGTCCCTTGCAGGAAGTAACTCTCTATGGCCTTTTTCGCATTTCCACCCACATATTTTCGTAGATAATATATCTTTTCTTCATCTGGGATGTTCTTTCTGTCTATAAGCGTTTGAAAGGACACTTTCCAGTCCTTGTACCGAAGTGGATCACCACTGAATATTGTTGGTTCTGGGATGGGAAGGCGATTAGCATTGATCGATTCTGCAAGTACTTTAGCAAAGGATGCTGTGTTGTCTTCAACTGGATTTATAACAGCTTGTAGTGGGAAAGAGCAACGTGGTGGACTCAGTTCCTGTTTGATTTCCTTTCCACTCTTCGTAGGAACAGCTTGATGAAGCAGCTTATTCATTTCGTCATCTAAACGTTGACTCCTTTTAGATGTTCGATAAGAACGTTCACTTTGTTCATATACTTGCTGCCTTGCCTTAGCAGCTTCCAGTTCTTTAATCATCTCCAGATGTGCTATTTCTCTGCGCTTGGCTTCTAGCTTGGCTTCTTGTTTAGCCTTTAACTGAGCAGCGTCAGCTTCCAGTTTAGCCTTTAGCTGAGCAGCGTCAGCTTCCAGTTTAGCCTTTAGCTGGGCAGCGTCAGCTTCCAGCCGCTGCAATTCTTCCATATGATGTTCTTGCTCTAGCAGTACCTTCAAGGTGGCTTCTTTGGCAGCAACTTCGGCAGCTGCACTCCTTTTACTAGCAGAAGATCGATGGGAATAATTTGAATTCTTGCTACTGCGAAGGCGAATGCTGCTTTTAGCTGACCTTGGCTCTTCAAGACCATGTTCTTGAACATTCGTTGCTCGGTGCATGATCTTCTGTGTCACGGATTGACAGATGTCGATTCTACGACGTGTATCTTGATCAGGAACACTAATTTGTCTCAGCTCGTCATAGATAGCATTCAAGTTTTTTGAGGCATCATTCGCTTTGGTGACATTTTCATCCAACAAGTCGGCTGAGCACTGTCCACCTAAATCTTGGTTGACGGTCTGAACGACTTCCTTCCACTTCTTATAGCACACACTGAAGCGACGTTCAATTCTTTTCACTTGTTCATCGTGTAGTGCTTGACCCTTCTCCGTTCTCTTGCGGACTCGTTGGTCTCTTTGTGGCTCTTCTGCAGGAATTGAATCAGGACCTTCTGGACAGTCAGTCACTTGTGAATGCGTGTCATCATGAGACTGCGGCTCATCCTTGACGCTTGATCTAGTCTCTACGAAGATCTCGTTGCTATTCGTATCACTACGACTATTTGGCATCTTCTATCTGCAGGATTCCTCCAGCAGTGAAGAATAAACTCAAGCACTGAGTTCTTACTGTAGCTTCCTCAGATTCAAAGTCGACAGCACAAATATTCTTTCCAATACTGATTAGGTTTATTCTTGAGTATGCACCTTAACTTTGTACATAATCTTAAACCCAACCGTAAGAACTGTAACATATTAAACAAATAACAAATAAACAATTATACTATGAGCAATTTACATATTGTAGACTATTAATCTTAAGACTTATCCTTTGTTAGTTTTATCACACAAATTTACATCTTGATTTAGAACCGTAGTTACATATCAATTCACTCTAATGCTAGAAAAGATAATAAACATAATTGGTATATTAACAGAACACAAACCTCATTGGCTGCATGAAATATCTAAGGAGAGCTATGGTCATGTTGTACTCTGGTAGTCTTATCTTTCCGAATGACTCTTTGGAACTAACTTTGGAACCTTTGTAACGTGGTAACCGCGGTAATTAACATTGTCAATGTTCTTAGAAGAGCAAAAGTTCTATCATACACCATCATACGACTCCACAAACTTTAAACCAATCAAAAACTACAAACTGCTTACGTGGGCAGTTACACACACTCTACACCCACGACTGCACCCCTACCCATTCCAACAACACCATCATCAAGTTCAAGTAATTTATTTATATAGCGCTTTTTACAACAGTACATTGTCACAAAGCAGCTTTACAGAATGAAAAGCCTGTAGACCCCCAAAGAGCAAGCCGAAGCGACAGTGGCAAGAAAAAACTCCCTTTTATGTTGTTATTTAAGGAAGAAACCTTGGGAGGACCAAGACTCAGAGGGGGAATCATCCTACTTGAGCGGCCAGGCAGCAACAACAGTATAGGACAGCTATGTACAGATATTAAACAAATGGAAAAACTAACAACTGGAAAACTATATGTGAGTCCATTAGGGGGCGTCCTGCAGGACCGCCTTGTCAGGTTCCATACAGTATTCGTCAGCAGAGCCATGGATGAAGATCTCCAGGAAGCCGGAGGAAACCTCAAAAGAAACAGACAAGGAAGGCAGTTAGAGCTACATCATCAAGTTTGCAGACGACGCAACTGTGGTGGGACTCATATCTGGAGGAGACGAGTCCGCCTACAGAGATGAAGTCCAGGGACTGGCTGAGTGGTGTGTAGAGAACAACCTACACATCACTCCATTTGTTTAATATCTGTATATAGCTGTCCTACATTGTTGTTGCTGCCTGGCTCCTCAAGGAGGATGAGTCCCCCACTGAGTCTTGGTCCTCCCAAGGTTTCTTCCTTCAATAACAACATAAAAGGGAGTTTTTTCTTGCCACTGTCGCTTCGGCTTGCTCTTTGGGGGTTTAAAGGCTTTTTATTCTGTAAAGCTGCTTTGTGACAATGTACTGTTGTAAAAAGCGCTATATAAATAAATAACAAAAAAAATAATAAATAAATAACAACCTCTCCCTGAACTCCTCAAAAACAAAAAAAGTCATCATAGACTTCCTAAGGAAATGTATAGTCACACCACCACTCTTCATGAATGGGGACTGTGTGGAAAGAGTCCCTTCCTTCAGATTTCTGGGCACACACATCTCTGAAGATCTCTCCTGGACCACAAACCATGACTGTAGTCAAGGCACAGCAGAGGCTCTATTTCCTCAGAGTTCTTAGGAAAAATAACCTTCAAGAGAACTTGCTAGTGTCCTACTACTACTGTGCCATTGAGAGTGTGTTAACATACTGTATCTCAACGTGGCACAACAGTTGTTGAGCAGCAGAAAGGAGAGCACTACAGAGAGTGATCAACACAGCCCAGAAGATCATCGGCTGTCCACTGCCCAGTCTGGGGGACCTGTTCAGCTCTCGCTGCCTCAGCAGAGCAGCTAACGTCCTGAAAGACTCTTCCCACCCTGGACAGCATCTATTCCAGCAGCTACCCTCAGGAAAACGATTCAGGTCCATCACATCCAGGACAAACTGACTGAAAAACAGCTTTTATCCTGGTGCTGTACGCGAACTGAATACACATAAACATGCACAACCCAAAAACCAACCCCACACTGATAACTGGACTCAGCGCTAATCACTTTAATAGTGTCCTTATGTGCAATATAACTCATGTGCAGTTTAATTCATTATGTGCAATAACTCATGTGCAATATTAATGACAAATGACATTATGTATATATATATATATATATATATATATATATATATATATATATATATATATATATATATATATATATATATATATATTATTATTATTTTTTTTTTTTTTTTTTTTAAACTTCTAATTCTTTTGTTTACACTGTTGTTTGCACCTAAGATTGCTGCTCAAATTTCGTTGCACATGTGCAATGACAATAAAAGGTATCTTATCTTGTAAGGTTGTAAACACTGTAAGGTTTTTCCATCCATTCATTATCTTCCGCTTTATCCTATCCCATGCCCATCCAGGGGAGAACACTTCGGGCCAATCTATCCCTGGGCACACACTCACTCACTCACACATACACACTCTATATGGGGAAATTTGGAGAACTCAATTGACTTGATCCAAGTTTTTGGACTGTGGGAGTAAACCGGAAAACCCAGAGGAAACCCATGTGGACATGAGGAAAACATGGAAACTCCACCCACATGGGGATTCGAACCGGGAATCCCTAGTGCCGCCCTCTCTAAGGTTTTTATAATACTTATTCTAAACAGAGTTTCCATGTTCGCCCTGTGTGTGTGTGGGTTTCCTCCGGGTTCTCCGGTATCTTCCACAGGTAAATTGAATGCCCCATATAGTGTGTGTTTGTGTGTGTGTTTGTGTAAGTGAGTGTGTGCCCAGTGATAGATTGGCGCCCTGTCCTGTCTGCCAGCGCCCTAAACATTCTCCCCAGTTGGGCAGATACAACGAGGTCAACCAGGTCAAAAATGACTGGGCACACTCTCTCTCTCTCTCTCTCTCTCTCTCTCTCACACACACACACACACACACACTGTAAGGTTTTTAAAATACTTTTAAGTACTCAAGCAAAAAGGAATATGGTAAAGTAAAACTCATGATGAGTTAATAGTTTAGGGGACAGATAAAATGACTATTTTATGGATGAGCATGGGAAAGAGTAGGAATGTCCGGTCGCAGGGTGAGCGGGGAGATTTGAATAATAGGACAGTCAACAAGAGCATGACATAAATTCATATCCCTGAAGGGGGCAGAAAGCAGGACCAGATGAGGGAGAAGATAGAAATGTTTTAGTGGATGTTCTCATGAAAAAAAAAGACTGTTGCCTGGAGGGGCGCACAGACAGAAGAAGCAAGTCACGCTGAAGGACATAAATGGACGAAGTAGAGGACTTATATTGTTTGCCATTTTACAGTGTCTATTCAGTAAAACACATTAAATTTTTTTGGAATGAAACCGCCGATTTCTGACCGTTTTTTTATTGAAACTTAACAACACACACACACATTATATGGGGCAATAGTATAATATAAAGCAGAAGATGACGGATGGATGGATGGATGGACTTTACCTTGAATCCATGTTTTTGGACTGTGGGAGTAAATGGGAGAACCCGCAGGAAACCCATGCAGACACGGGGAGAACGGGGAGGAAACTCCACCCAGATTGGAATTCAAACCTGGAAACCACTATGCCGCTGTGCCGCCCGCTAAGAATAAATCCAAATCAAATATAGAACTTATAAACATATACTTTTGAATTTTTGGTTTGCACAAACCTGGCTTTATTTATTTTCATTTAGTTTGGCACTGGGCGGCACGGTGGCTTAGTGGTTAGCACGTTCGCCTCTCAGCGCTAGGGATTCCCAGTTCAAATCCCCATCTGGGTGGAGTTTCCATGTTCTCCCCGTGTCCACGTGGGTTTCCTCCGGGTTCTCCGGTTTCCTCCCACAGTCCGAAAACATGGATCAAGTTAATTGAGTTCTCTAAATTGCCCCATATAGAGTGTGTTTGAGTGAGTGAGTGTGTACCCAGCGATAGGTTGGCGCCCTGTCCTGGGTGTATCTGCCCAGCGCCCGAGACGTTCTCCCCTGGATGGGCATGGGGAACCCCACCGCCACCCTAATAGAGGATAAAGCGGGAGATAATGAATGAATTAATTAATTAATAGTTTGGCTCTAAATCATAAGTGCGAATAAATAAGTCAATATCTAATATAGAGTCTGTTACAAAGAAATTGTTCTACACACTGGCAGTAGCAGGAAACTTAATTCCCGCAGTTAGAATATAACAACCAGCACTGCTCTCAGTGAGTAAATCTCCCACAAACTGTCATATAACTTTATTCACTTACTGTCTCTTTGCTTCTGTGACTTAGTGAATTTCCCCATGGCAGGATCAATAAAGGCTTATCTTATCTTATACAATGTTCAAGGGCATAATTTCAATCATTTGTTCATGCAATGCTAAATCTCAAATAATGATTAAAAGCATATGGATTCTTTATTATAAACTTTAATTCAGTTATTGAACCAACATTTACATTTACTTTGCAGCACCTTTAAATGAAAGTGTTTTTTTGATGCTGTTCCTACTGCATCAATGTCATAAATATGAACTGTATATGAACATCATAGATATTTTTGTTATCACTGTATATACACATCATAAAAATTCTTTTTTATTCTACTGTTTATGTTTTAAAGTACACAGATACACGGTCACTGGGGTTACATGAGGAAAAAATGACAGTTAGCACTGATTGATCTTTTTGTATTTCTTTCAGTGTGTTCTTAGTCATTCTTTAACCATGTAGTAATAAACCTAATTTTGTGCAAAAGATGAACATCTATGCATGAATAACAAGTTCTTCTGTTTTTCGTTCTTTATAGAGGATTTACTCTGAATGAAACTTATAGAGTATAAATGACAAATTACTAAAATGTGCTTTTTAAGAAACACAAAACATTTAGTATTGATTCAACCAAAATTCAATTTATTAATTGCATAAATGCAATTATGTAGTAGTTTTATCTAAATAATTTAATATATGGGTCTGCAAATTATAAACGTATTTCTTTTAGGATTAGTGTTTGCAGGGGAGACAATTGATGTCTTTATCCATATTCCATTAATACACATAACGAGACGGACGCAGTAAGACATTTGTCAACAGGTGTCGCTGGATGCAAAGGCAAACTCTCTATCGTTTCTGTAAGCCTCAACTTTCCTGCTGTGTGAAGTGAAAAGGAAGTGAAAATGTCCATTACGCTTATTCCAACTCACTGAAGAAAGTCCTCTCATGTGGCGTGTAGTGGGCTATGAATGGTTTAATACATTATAAACAAATTGCTGATTTTGAATAAGGGTGCTCATTCAGACATTTGGAGACTATATGGAAAAAATATTGGGCCACTTACAGAAGTTTTTATGACATCCTTAAGTCGGTCCCCGACTGCATTTAATACAGCTTGCTCTTACGTAGAAAAAAATACAACTATTACCACTACTATTCCACTAAATAATAATTGTATTTGTAAGTGTGTCTTTGCACATTTATTCAGCAGAAATACTTCTGGGGTCACTCACTGATGTTGAATCAGAGGCCTTGGCTTGCAATTTCTATTATTTACCTCAAATATCATGGATGGGGTTGAGGTCAGGGCTGTGTGTGGGTAGCAGAGTTTCTCTAAATTCACTCATGGACATTGTTTTTAGTCATAACATTGAGGCATAGTCATGCTGGAACAAAAAAAGGATATTACACAAATTGTAAGACACATATAACTGATTTAATACAGTCAAATGCATATTTCAAGAAAAAGTCATGCAGCAGTCTATGAGCCTTCAGATCAGGTGAGGTACGCCTACAATCATCTGCTGTACTATGTGAATCAGACCTGTGTTATAACTTCATATCACATTTCTTAGGTCAGTCTTAGTAGAAAATCTGACTCAGGTTGATTTCGTAAGTGCTTCAGGCCACTAATGATGTCACTCAAGCTGCCATCACTCAGTAAGAATTTATTGTTCTCACGCACTAGGTTCTATATTTATATTACATTTAGTCATTTAGCAGACACTGGTATCCAAAATGACTTACAAATGTGAGAAGAACACAAGTCAGTAGTTACAGAAAAAATAGCTACCCTGTACTATAATTAAATATAATCATTATCCCATCTGAGGCGGCACGGTGGCTTAGTGGTTAGCACGTTCGCCTCTCAGCGCTGGGGATTCCCGGTTCGAATCCCCATCTGGGTGGAGTTTCCATGTTTTCCCCGTGTCCGTGTGAGTTTCCTACGGGTTCTCCGGTTTCCTCCCACAGTCCAAAAACATGGATCAAGTCAATTGAGTACTCCAAATTGCCCCATATAGAGTGTGTCTGTGTGAGTGAGTATGTGCCCAGCGATGGATTGGTGCCCTGTCCTGGGTGTATCTGCCCAGCGCCTGAAACGTTCTCCCCTGGATGGGCATGGGGAACCCCACCGTGACCCTACTAGAGGATAAAGCGGGAGATAATGAATGAATGAATGAATTATCCCATCTGGCTGTTTTTTAACAGCAAGTGTTTGTAGAAGAGATGTGTTATGAGATGTTTCTTGAAAATGTTAAATTACTTTAGTTGCTAATGCTAATGCTTTTTCGGTCAGTGTGAGAAAGATTGTTCCACCATTTAGCAGGGGTAAACAATATGTGGTGTAAATTAGCACCAGGATGAGGTTGAATTACCAGAGCGCAGTGTCCTGTGGGTACTCAATGTGAGCAGCTACAGGGAGCCAATTGAGAGATATTAGCAGTGGAGTGACATCAATTCACTCGGACTGATTGAACACTAGTCGGGCCGCAGAGTTTTGAGTCAGTTGTAGAGTCCTGATTGTGCAAGCTATGAGACCGACAAGAAATGTATTACATTAATAGAGCAGGGATAGGATGAAAGCTTGGACTATCAGCTGAGTAGCATGTTCAGTCAAGAAAGGTCTTTTCTGCCTGATATTGTAAAGAAGGAATCTGCAGAAACGGGCAGTTTTACTGACCTGGTCAGATATTTAAGATGTGTGTCAATTATATTCCAAGATTACGGACCAAATCGTTTGAAAAGATTGTGGAGCTGTCAATTTGGAAGGTCAGGTCATGATGAACTGAGGGTTTAGCTGGGATTATGAGTAGCTCTGTTTTTGCCAAATTTAATGTAAAATGATGGGCCTCATCCAAACAGATATGTCAGTGAGGCAGGCAGATATTCCAATCTGCAGCAGATTAACCACCTTGTATTAATCAAGAGCACATTTTCAATGCCTTATTTCTATGAAATAATTACTTGTTTTTGTAAATGACTTTTTTTATTTGTAGAGAAATGCAAGTTCAGAAAAAGGTAATGCTTAATATCTATATTGCGCAATTAATGAATCAGGCTTACAAAATAAGACATTACATTTAAAATTAAAATGTAAAGGCTTCATACACTTTTCCTGGTTGATGTGTTGGTCCAGTATGTAAAGGCTGTTCACTGTTAATGGGTTATGTGTTAGTAAATTGGCTTTCTTTTGTATGTAGATTTATTGTCTATATCTTATTGGAAAGGTAGCTTAGTGGTTAGCATGTTCGCCTCTCAGTGCTGGGGATCCAGTTTTCAATCTTGATCTGGGTGGAGTTTCCACATTTTCCCCATATCCGCGTGGATTTCCTCACACAGTAAAAAACAAAAACAAAAAAAAACATGGATTCTAGGTGTATTTCCTACTCTAAATGACCCCTATATAGTGTGAGTGTGTGCCCAGTGCTCTGTTCTGGTTGTAGCTGCCCCACACCTGAAACGTTCTTCCTTGGATGGGCATGGGAAACCCCCCAAGACCCTAGTATAGGATTAAGCAGAAGATAATTGATGAATGGATGGATGGATAGCTTACTGGAAAGATCATGCATGCTAATAATTCAAAAATAAAACATTTACTTTTCCCAGCCCATCATTTCCAAACTGAGGACTTTTAATGAGTTGAATTTTTCATTTTTTTAATCATCTCTGTGGATAAAGTCAGAGGCATGATAGGAGTGATCGGATATTTCTTATGTTTCGCTTCTTATCAGAGTCTGCAGAAAAGATTAATGAGGGCACAGCTAATTGGGCAAAACTGAATTAAAGTGTGAACATCAAATTTGCACAAGTTAGGAATATTAATAAATTCTGTGTTTATTCACTGACTCACTGTTTATTGGGGACAGAGCCTGAATAAGAGATAACTCGAAATGTCATAGGGAGGTGCAGAAACGGTTGGATGGGTATAGGGGGAGATGTATCAGAGTTGTTACTGTTGCATCAGCTTTGTGGAGTTTAGCATCCTGGGGGGATTTGTTGACCTATTTTAAGTGAGCTACAGTATTTTGGAGTAGAAGCCACTAAATGGTTTTTATATATATATATAAAAAAAATGAAGAAGATAGAGCTTTACATTACTATCCAATCTTATTGTAATTTAAAAAGCCATAAGTATGTAGACACCTTAATGACAGATTTTGTTGGACTTTCTTAATTACATTTTCTAATTAAAGTCCCACAAAATCCCACTTAACAGATAATTGCTATCTTGTTTTTTTATGTTCTTTTGCTCTTTTAGAACTAAACCCAGCTGTTAGAACTAAAATTTATCTCTTTGTAAAGATGCTTTGCAACAATACTATAATTACATTATACAATATAATTTAAATAACTTTATATAATTCAAGAATACTTATTTTTTAACTTGAGTAGCAAATGATCATAATATTGGTTAAACTTTATTGCCCAGATAGATACCTTTCCTCAATGAATAATATATTGTTTTACGTTTCTTAAATCTGTTATAAAAACTCATTTAGACAACCCCGGTAGTGGGGGGGGGGACTTTAAAGAGATTCAGGTCTCTGGAGTCTGAATGAGTGTGCTGCCAGAAAGATGACATGTCCAGACTGATCAGATTCCTACTTGCTCTCTTGCACATCAAACCAAAGGCTTTCATCCATCATCAGACACTCACTATCAGATCAGACACTTCTATAGATATCAGGAAGATAAAAGACAATGTAATTCATCAATATGATCTGCAAACAATGGCCTCAGGGGAAAAAATAATCCCACTAGCTGGTGGCTTTATAATGCAAGTTGCATGTTTAGACCCCACCCCCATCAGACACACCTGTTCTGAGTAGAGATAGAACAGTGCATAGAGTAAAGAAGGCAAATCACGCAAGCGTTTGAAAAAACAATCATAATTTACTTTTTTATTGCATTGTTTACACAAGGGATCTTTATAAGAGTTGAGAAAGAAAATTAAAATAAGTGCTGATAAAACAAACTAATTGTAATCTTATATTTCTATTATCTGAGTTGCTGTAGTTTTATTTGTCCCAAGTAGTGTAGCATCACACTCATTTAAATCTAAAATTTAACCAATAAAAAGTATCAACAATAAAATCTTATTATCAATAGGAAAATTTTAAATACAGTCATTGGGTCTAACATTATAACATTTTTTATAACATGCATAACATGTGTGAAATAACATTTCATTGATGATGTCCTCCTGGACCCAGGAAATAATTTTTACCAGATGACATTTTATTTGATTTGCACAAAGGCTTGCTTCACCTGTTTCTTTTGTTCCAATCCAGCCTACTGTAGCCTGCAACAACATGCTTTGCATTTTGGTTGCTCTCACAACAACCCATGAAGTATATATTATGAAGTTACATAAATGAAATCAGACACATTTTCTGAGCAAATTTTCTTGTAAATCTGTACAATACTAACTTTGTTATTTCCACATTTTTAAGACTGTTCGTTTTATTAGTTCCTATTAACAAATAATGCACTCTGTAAGACAACTTTCTGATCTATTAGAAATGACCAACTGCTTGTGTGAGGCATGTATTATATATTAAAAAGCATGCTAGCAGAATAGTCATTTTCAGTCAATTCCATGCAAAGAATGTGAGGTGAAGCAAAATATTGTTTTTAAAACGTGGCTTTAAAGAAATTTTCCCCCTTTTAATGTTCAGGAAATTAATACTCAACTTATCTCATTATCTTTCACATAATGTTATCATTAGCAGGCCCATTCAGGGGAGAATGCCTCGGGCACTGGGCAAACACACCCAGGACAGGGCACCGATCTACCACTTGGCACACAATTTACTGCCAATTTACCTTGTGGGAGTGAGAGGAAACTGATGCAGGAACAGGGAGAACATGGAAACTAAACCCAGATAGGGATCTAAACCTGGATTCTAATCGCCACTGTGCTGTCTGAAATAATTTTATAGCATGGAATTATTATGTTCGCCTCACAGTGCTCCAATCTGGGTTTAGTTTCCATGTTCTCGCTTGTGTCCATCGATTTCCTTACAGTCCAATACTATATACAGTATATATATATGAGAGGTGAATGTGCTAACCACTAAGCCACCGTGCTGCATATATATATTCATTCATTCATTATCTTCCGTTTTATCCTCTATTAGGGTCGCGGTGGGGTTCCCCATGCCCATCCAGGGGAGAACGCTTCGGGCGCTGGGCAGATACACCCAGGACAGGGCGCCAATCTATCACTGGGCACACACCCACTCATACAGTCATGCACACATACACACTCTATTTGGGGAAATTTGGAGAACTCAATTGACTTGATCCATGTTTTTGGACTGTGGGAGGAAACCGGAGAACCCGGAGGAAACCAACCTATCGCTGGGCAATATATATATATATATGCGGCACAGTGGATTAGTGGTTAGCACGTTCACCTCTCAGCGCTAGGGATTCCTGGTTCGAATCCCAATCTGGGTGGAGTTTCCATGTTCTCCCCGTGTTCACGTGGGTTTCCTCCCACAGTCCAAATACATGGATCAAGGTCAATGAAATTCTCCAAATTGCCCTATATAGATTGTGTGTTTGTGTGAGTGAGTGTGTGCCCAGCGATAGATTGGCGCCCTGTCCTGGGTGTATCTGCCCAGCGCCCGAGACGTTCTTCCCTGGATGTGCATGGGGAACCCCACCGCGACCCTAATAGAGGATAAAGCGGAAGGTAATGGATAGATGTATGTGTATGTATATATATATATATATATATATATACATATATATACAGTCCAGTCCAGTGATAAAATGAGTCCAGTGATAATTAAAAGCGTATGTATTTAGATCTATTTTCTAAGTCAAAATACAACAGGTCAAAAATTCGGAAATTAACAGAAATACTTGCAGCAGAGGATGTAAACATTATTGAGGGTGTTTATAAAACTACAAAATGTCGACAAATTATTAAATTTCATGTTGCCTTATGTACATTGTACTAGTTATTTTCTAGGCTAATAAGCAGTCTAAGTTTAGGGTATATTATTTCATATGGCCCAACATGTCTATTAGTGGCGCTGATCCTGAACTGCGCTGCCCTTTGACCCTCCTGATAACCCTTCAGTGTGTTATTGCCTGTGTTTGTGTGGATGTTTGTGTGCACAGTCCTCATGGCATTCATTATTTTTGAGGGTTCAATGTAAGGAAGTTGGAGAAGGACTCCGGGGACTGCTGAGGTGTCCCACTGCACCTCATTATCCCCTAATGGGCTGAGCTCCAGCCAGTCATGAATATTTAACAGGTGTATTTATGAATGAATGAATGAATGAATCTGCATTAATCTGGAAATACGGGCATATGTTCTCAAACACACCAGGGATCTGGTTTAAGAAAAGAGGCATCTGATTTTATCATTAAAAGCATGACAGCTGATATCTCTTTATTGACATAATAGAGTGTGTAAGACTTACCAGACATCCAGACTGCACAAAGTGGATTCATAACACTACAACAAAACAGATTATTTAAATACTGGATTATAACTGATAAGTGATGTATTAAAACGGCACAGTGGTCTATATGGTCTATATCAGAATGTGGCTTTGCACCATAGGGTTCAATTAAGCCTTGCAAAAACAACAATTATATCAAAATCATAACATTATCTTTAAGAGAATATGTCACATTATTGAGTCCATTAGTAAGTGGATGGATGATACATATAAACCCTTTAAGATGTTTTAAGACAGTAATTTCTTTCAAATTACCTGGTTAAAGCCCATTACCCCATTCTTAATGCAGCTATAAAGCAAATTACTTAAAGCAAATAAAGCTTACTTCCAGTAGTTTTCTTCGCCGGTTACTGGTCTGTTACTTTGTAGTCCAGTGTTTTTACTACATGTTCTGGTGTGTTTGAACTCCCTTTTTGAAATATAACGGCTGAAAGCAATCGGAAACTGTATCATTTGAAGGTATAGTTGACAGCTTTTGTCACATCCCTATCTTTTCATTTTAGTTTGACATGGTAATACATTCTTCTGAACTGCTTATAGTTTTGGTTATCTAGCTGGTTCAAGCACATGGATAAGCATATTATTGACCTTTATGTTTTTTTTTCAGTGTTTGGGTGATGTTCAATGCCTCATTAAGTGAAATAAGTGCCAGTTCAATAGATGCTGGATTTACATGGCTGCCATGCTGATTGATGTACCATTTAAAGCGGACTCTTAGTGTTTTCATGGCTGTACACAGATTTCATTTAATGCATAGTAAAAACAAATATATAGATTTGTGTTCCATTTTGTAGAAAATTTCTTAAACTTTAACTATTGCAGCTACCTGCATACACCATCACTGAGGGCAATATACTGATTTCTGTCCTTGTTTCACAAAACATTTTATTTGAAGCTTAGCAGTTAAGCTACACACTTTAGTTCAAATGAAGGGTTAATGCTATGACCTCCAAGGAGCACTTAGCTAATTACATGCTTCCAACTTCAAAAGTTGACGGTTTGGGAGAGCTGATCTTTTGGATAAAGGTTGGTGTAAAAAGATGATTTGTAGAAACTTGACTGAACACTATGGAATGAACTGAATTATTACATCATGGGGAAAACAATTTTCACAAACATGTCAAAGGTTTAAGGCTGGAGGGACAGCTGCATATTAATTTACTACATACTAATACAAAAGTATGCTGATGCCAAACAATGTATACAGATGGGGTGTTGTAAGTTTTTGTTTATTTGAAAGACAGGCTACATTTAAGTGAAATGTTTATCAGAAAACTCTTTTCATTCTCTCGCATATACAAAGAGAGAGAGAGAGGGGGGAGAGAGAGAGAGAGAGAGAGAGAGCTGTAGTCTACTGCTTAGTAATGCGCTGGGACTCAGATGTCACATTGTTTCATGATCATCACATCTTATTTCTCAGTGTGCAGTATAGGGGTCAAGGATGCGGTGCTAGCACTCAGCCTGCCACTAACTGTAAGACACATCATGGCACATGGTAACACAGAATTGACAGCTCCTTTTTCTAAATATTTAAAAATTGGTAGTTGGTTTTTAGTTAGTTTATATATATATATATATATATATATATATATATATATATATATATATATATATATATATATATATATATACACACACACATATATATAAAAAAAATGTAATTTTTTTTAAATATATTTTTACTACAGACTCAGCATATTGACAAAACTAGGGATAATACATAATTTGCTGTTTTTACTTGACAACAAAAGAATGCTCAGATGTAAGATGTTTTCAAAAGTATAGTGGTATTCTTTAGTTCCAACCTTGCATTAATCAGTCACAACTTTATTTGTGACAGATAGATGTACTGATTGTCTTTAATTATTTCTTTAAAATGGTACTTGTCAAGTAGGAGGGTTGATCAGGTTGCATTTCTAATGTTTATACTGGTTGTACTGGCTGACTTCTCCAAGTGAAAAATGGTGATAGCTATAATTGACTGGGCTTGTCGATTATAAACTGGGCCTGTGGGTGTTCTAGTGGTAGGGTTCTATTAAAACTGGTTTGGACATGGAGAGAAAAGTTAGCTCACTTCAGCTGCAGCACAAATACTTAAGCGTTTGACAAAATGGTGTCAGGGAGAACACATATCCTTGATTGGCAGCTAAATTAGTAGTTGGACAAGAAGGTCTGGTTCCAATTTATTCTAATCCAATTTTTAAAGAGTTTATAACAGGGCACTGTCTAGGACACTATTCCTCGGTACTAACGTGAGAGCAGACCATTTTGAGATTATTTTATTAGTTTAACTGCAACTCTGTCACTTTGATCTAATAACATACAGCTTTCATCTTCCTGTGGAGGTTACCGGTAACCACCTGCACACACGCCAGAGTGCACGTCAGCACTATGTAAGCACACAAGCACCTCTCAAGGCCTCGAGCCAATGCGGTTGCCAGGCAACACTTAGTGCTGGAAAAGCAGACAGGGCACTTATAGTGCACAGGAAGTTATCTACAATCTACATTAGAATCAGTGCTTACGTTAGATAGATATGTTTAGTTTCTTTTCGGTCAATAATGGATGTCACCCTAAATTGTAACCTTCAACTGAAAAACGATATGAAATTGAGTTTGTATTGTCAAGAGTTGATTATTATGCCAATACATTTCTACACTTTAATCAAAAAAAAAACATACACAAAGAGAATACATTATGGATTTACTTTTTTTGAGAGTCTTTAGAACTCTCGTTCATAAAAGCTTCTTATCTATACTGCACACATTTTTGTGAGGGTTAATTCATAGCACCACCTTCCAGTCATTTCACATTAAACAACTCTGATGATCATACAAACACAATGTGTACTACTGAATACTGTATTTCAGCAACATTATGAGCTTTTTTTTTAGCTGTCATCCACAATAATGTACAGTTAAAGTTTTGAAGCACAGTGTAATAAGTCAGCAACACGTAGCACTTTTCTGAAGTCAGTGATGTACAGGACACCATATTTCAGCCTGAATATGAAATATGAAACCTAAATAGCCGAACATGAGGTGTGGGGTGACATTTTATGATGATTTTGCATTTAGAGATGGCAACATCTCATCTTATCTTCTTCTGATTAATCCTCTACTAGTGTTGAGAGGGGGTTTCCATGCCCACGTGTGCAGATACACTCAGGCGGCAATCTAATGCTGGGCACACGCACGCATGGGCAATTTAGAGCTGCCAATTCACCTTGAATTAATGAGAAAACTGACATGGACACAAGGAGAACATGGAACTCCACCCAGATCTGGATTGAAACCTTGATCCCAAGCGCTAAGAGGACGACATGTTAATCACTATGCTTCCGCGCCACCCAACATGGTGACATTCATACATTATTTTCAGCTTAATCTTCTCATGGGGGGGGGGGGGTTCTCATGCCCATTCTGAGTAGAACATTAGGGCGCTGGGCAGATAAACCAAGGACATGGCTCCCAACTATCACTGGTTACATTCGCTCACACACACACACACACACACACACAAATACACACTATATGAAGCAATTTAGAGCATTCTATTTACCTTGAATCCATGTTTTTAAACTGTGGGAAGAAAACTAAAGAACCTGGAGAAAACCGACATGGACACAAGGAAAACATGGAACTCCACCCAGATCTGGATTGATACCTGGATCCCCAGCGCTGAGAAGAGGACCTATAAGACCAGTCCTATAAACTTGAAAACCTGGGAGATAAAAATAAGGTTTACATACAAACATGGGTAAGTTGGTTAAGAGACTTGAAGTTTTGTTTTGCAGGGAAAATCAAGCCACGTGACATTAACTTTAAGAGATCTACTACTTATTTGAATAAACTGAAGCAGGTTTTTTTTTTCATTTAAACCCTTTAGTTTAACACTCATGAGCCCAGCCTAATCAGACAGTCAGTATTGTCTGTTCTGTTCCTGGTTACATTTACTTCAAATCATTAGGAATATGTTTGATCTTTCCAAAGAAATAGCTGTTGTCCTGAAGTGTTTCATTTTTAGCCTCTTATAAACTTACTTTAACTATAGAAAGACACTGAAAATGGGTTTCATGTTGGCTGATGCTGCTAGACAGGTGCCTCGTGTGGTTGTAAACCTCTTCATTATCTCTTCATGGCTTTTTAACCCACAGACATATAACTAACAGTGTGGAGGTCAGCAAGTTCTCGTGCAGTCTTTCCAACCCCCTCTTCTCACTCTCTTAGACCATGTCTAAATCTTCTGCTATCTGGCTTATCTGCCTTCCTCTAGCTGCCTTTGATCTGCTGATATACGACTCCAGTGGGTTTCAGACCTGTGTGTTTAGAAGGTGGGGGGAGGAGAGTCAGACCAGGAGAAAATATTTGCACCCTGACTCCTCTTTCTCAACACAATACAGGCTCATTGTACACAAAGACAAGCTGGGCCAATTTAGCCAGTTCCCCTGCCCTCCTCCTACACTGGAGTGTGTGCACGTGTTTGAAGTTGCCGGAATGCTCTGGCATACCTTCAAACTGCAGCCAAGCGCCCTGGCACAGGCTCAGTGAAATTTCTCCCACCACAATAAAGACAGAGCTGGGGGGAAAGGGTCCGAAACTTTCTGGCAAGTAGGAGCATGTGCTATTTTACAGACGGCATCTCGGATTTCAGTCAACAAAATAGATTTTTTTGGGCAATCATTTTCATGATCAAAGGATCAGTTGGCTACCATCGAATTATGTAATTCTGGGTTTGTAAATCTTTTACTTGGCTGGTGTGATTGCATTTAAAACCTTAGTTTATAGAACATACATGGAATACACAAGAAGGGTTTTAATTATATAACAGGTAATCACAGGCAAAGTTATTGAGTTGATTTAAAAGTCTTTTTTGTATTTATTAATCACCAGAATTATATTACTTTTGTCTAAACAATTTTTGTTGCATTTCGGGTCGGTTTTGAAAATATGCTATACCCATGTCATTGTGTGGACAAGCAAAAACAGCCTTTTGAAAACCATGACATCTAATTACATTTTTATTCTTACTTTGTGTTGTTTAGTGACTATATCTATTCTCTAAATTTCCTGTTTTTTTTTTTTACAAGGAATGGACTGCTGCACAGTTCCTTTGCAATGACAATGTATTCTTATCTTGTCTCCCTCCTCCCCAACACCAGTACATTAACATTCTCATTATAGAAAAGTGTTTGTACTGCAGGCTCAGTTTCAGTCAATTTACAATCATTTTGCTGCAAAATTTTAATTACTATTTTAATATTTTTCCAAGGCAATATGCTGTCATGTGAATGGGCTCTTTTAAAATGAGGAATTAGTTTTGTCTTAAATTATTAGTACTATTTGGCAGCATCAGACCTGCCAACCTTCTACATCATGCTGAAATACACTTTATTTATACAAAAAGAGTAGCTTGCATAAATGTCTGTTAAATTTTAATGAGCGTTTTTCAAAAAAATTCTGACAATTATAATATTTTCAAGTATGAATGTTAGCACAAATGAAATTTTCTACCAATAACAAACCTATCCTTTCAACTTGTAAATCATATAAAGACTGGGTTTCTGGATTTTAAACTTTTAAAGGTTTCAGTGATTACAAAACGTCACTGATTTCACACAACGCATATAAAACTGAATCAACCCGATTAGAAAAAGTATTAACGAAAAAGAATCTATGAATTACACATTGACATTTCTTACCCAGTTGCTCCACAATATGGGTAGTGCAACACATCTGCTGAGAAGTTACATTTGATAAAAACTAAAAAGGGATTGTGCTTAGAAAAAAAACAACAAAAACTTAAAACAAAACTAAATAATAAATGGCCTTGTTCTTTAAAATCTGATTGCTGCAACCATTCACAATTCCTGTCTATAGATAAAGTTCACAGAGTATACAGTATGTATATAAAAACAGGCTTACATATATTATTTTATATATATATCATTTTTTTATTATTATTATTATTATTATTATTATTAATAATAATAGTTAGACTAAACCAAAAAAAAAAAAAAAAAAAAAACCTAAATACAATCTAATCTGCCATCTGTAAATGTGCCTTCTGACAGGATCCTCCAGCAGAGAACATAAGACATACATATGGTCATATTCACAAGACAAGCTAGAAATTTTACAAAAGGTATAACTGAAATCATATACATATGCATTCATTCACTAGCCTCACCATGCAGCATTAATTGCTCTTTTTATTTAGGATCTTCTTTGTCAATTCCACTCACTATATACATTGCAGTTTCATCACATCAGACTGCAGAGCTTCTTACTTTATAGGGTGTGGTATCTCAGTGGTTAGCTATAAATCTGAAGGTTGTGGGTTCAATTCCCAGGTCCATTACCAATGTGCGTTCTTGAGCAATTAAGTTAGGATGCAAGTTGGTTTGGATAAAAGCGTCTGCTAAATGACCAAATGTAATGTAAAACTTTTGTTACTCCATTTTACACTGTTCACTAAGGGCCGTCACAGATAAATAACTAGTGGGATGCAGTGACTGTACCATGTTCATGTGATCTGTTGTTGCAGTTGGTGTTAGTCATCCTCTCAACCAACATCAGATCTCGCAGACTGCTTCTGCCAGGACACTTTTGGCTGGTGGACTATTATCAGTCCAACAGTTTCACTGAGGTGCTCAAAAACAACTCGTACAAAACACTGAAGTGTGAAAATATCAGAAGACATACAATCTGGAATTGTAACTACAATGTGCATCTAGAATGGTAAATCTGACGGTACAATGAGGTGCAAAACTAATGAAGTGATGAGTGCATATAGTTATTTTAAAGAAAACAAAACTGTCACAAATACACACTGCTCAACCAATCACATTACTGTGAAGTGTAAAACTTTAATGTTTCTAAAGGCTAGTTACAGATAAATGCTTTATCTTCAGTTCTTTTAAATAATCAATAAACCTGTTAGTGTGAAAATGGTTTACAGGCTTTTAGCAACAGCATAAAATAAAATAGTCGAAACCATCATGACTTATTATATTACAGTTGCACACAGATTAAAATGACTAATTAATCCTGTCCCTCCCCTGTAAATAAAATAAATAAAAAAAATCACCAGGCTGCAGGGTGGAATAAAAGTATTTTATTGTTGAGCTAAGTCATTATCCATGTTCCCAAATAAAGCCATATAGGCAAACAGAAACACTAACGCGTCAACAGAGACTACCTCCAGAAAGCATAGAAAAGAAAAGATCTTTTGAGCTCATACACCCCTCCCTTCATGCTCATCCCACACCCTTTTTGGAACAATTGTGACATTGAAAAAGGCCTCTTGCAGGCTCGCCTTTTAAACATATTTAATAAGAATGCATATATTTCTCCCACCCCGGTACTACCAGGTTTAACAGCTGATCATATAAAAAAGCTACACATTGTTACACGTTCAGTCTGATTACATAAAAACCGATTATTAGTGTTCGACACCATTAATGTGAGAAAGTCAGAAACAAAATTAAACAAGAAAATTTCACTACAACTCAACACTACAGAAGACATTAAAAAATGGAATACAAATGAAAGAAACAGTGAATACAGACTAAAGCTCAAAAAAAGCTAGCAGTCGGTACCGTAGAGAGTGATCTTAAAAAAATAAGAGTTTTTTTTTTGTTTGTTTAAAAAAAAAAAAAAAAGTAAATGAAATAAGGCTAAAATGTTTGTAGTTCCAACTCATGACCATCCTCGTGCACTCAGATCAACCATTCGATAAAAGCCCTCTTAAACTTCCTGTCCTCGATCATGGGAAAGTGGGGGGAGAAGGTCTGGAATTTGGAGTTGGCTTTCCTTCCTCAATAGAAAAACTCACGCTCTTCTCCAACAAGTGTGTGCGTCTGTGTGTGTGTTTATATATATATATATATATAGATGTGTGTGTGCATATGAGCGTGTGTGTGTTTTGTCAGGCACTTTCCGAAATGCTCACCCACCCTCCATAAAACCTTCAGCCACTCCTCAGGTAAAAATCACAATGCAGATTCAGCTGCAGGGAAACAGAGAGAATAGAATGAGACCAAATGAAACCAGAAGCTGCTATATTAGAATACAATGCTCACAGGTCACATGGATTGGATTATGATGCACATTCACATTATAAAGCTTCAATTAAAAATGACATGGAAAACATGTGAACTGGCAGCCTCTGCAAACAAAGGAATCTCAATGGATCTTCGAGTGCTCTGATCTGGGGCAATGGATTTTAGAAAGGCACAGGGAAATTTCATGACTGCAAAACCAGGAGGGAGTATGGTCTGGCCTTCACCTTTTACATGTTACAGTAATGTAATGTATTTATACTAAATCATAACATGTTCGACAGGCTAAAACACAAAAATGTAACATGCTATATTGTTTCTAACAGAAAAGGATGACCTGCTGTTATAATAAGAAAAGATATTGAAGGTTGATTTAGTGAAGACTTTTTGTCATAAATAAACTGAAAGTAATATCTGGAGCCTGTATAGCAAATATGTTGAAGGATGCTGCCTTATTAAATTTTAAATATAAAGCAAATTTTATTGAGGCTGCAGGCTAAAACTACATTTTTCAAAAGATTTTCCAGAAGCTTCAACATTTTAATATTTGGACTTTGAAACCAGTAAGTTCTTGAGGATATTAAAGAGTTATGTAGTGTAGATGTTTAAGTATATTCGACCAGTTAACAGCAAGCAGCAAACTTAAAAAGCAAAAGCACGTTCTCAAATGGAGAATAACCCTCAATAAAGTTTCTTCCATTTGCTAAGAATCATGACAGTATCCATGCAGGCGTGTTACCCTTCACTTAACTACTAACTCTCAAGTTAAAGCAATATAGCGCAATTTAATAAAGTAAATGTGCAGCATCTTACCTTTACTAATTGCAGTGTGTGGAAGAATGTTTAAAGGTCTGTGTCAAACCAGGCCAGCTGATTGGAATCTGTGGGGGGAAGGCCATCCATCAGGTCATGGGCATGGCCAAGGTCAGGAAGCCCCTCTACTGGGTAATCTGCTCCAGGGTGGCCAGCCAGCTCATGCTCAAGTATGCCATCCATGCCCAGGCTATCCTGTGCATAGCCAGAGTGGAAGGAACGATAGCTGGGGTCTAGTCCAAATGTAAAGAAAAAAAAAATTTAAATACAGAATTTTTTTTTTTGCACAGAGGACTGACCATCTTTCACTCTCTCAGTGTACTAAAATCCTATACCATTCATAATTCTATAGTAATGCACATTAAACACTATTGCCAAACGTATTCACTTACCTGCCTTGACTCACATATGAGCTTAAGTGACATCCCATCCCTAATTCACCAAGCTCCTGAACGACCCATTTTTTCACAAATGTTTTCTAAAAAAGTCTGCATTTTTCAGTGCTTGATTTTATACACTTGTAGCCATGGAAGCAATTGAAACACATGTTTCTGATCATTTGGAAGGGTGAGCAAATACCTTTGGCAATAGAGTGTATAGTATAGTGTATTTTGAGGGATTTTCAAATTTCCTGAAGATTTTTGCCCATTCAAGTACTTTGCGTTTAAATTTGTTAAAATGTGCTTTTTATTAACACTTTGTAAATGACTTTACATATTCTAGGCAGACTGAGGTTTTGGGAGTTTTAGGCTGGAAACCATCAGCTGTATCTGGCAACAATGGCAGGAAGGAAATACATGGGTGCTGAAAATCAAGTAACCATAACAACCACTATTGTGTATACAGGAAACATGTGAAACAACATGATAATGAAAAATTATGGACAGAAAATTACATTTTGTTAAGTCACTTGAGTATGACCGTGCTACTAATATGCTGTGATATTCCAAGACATCTTTAAAAAATAATCAAAACCTTTAAGTTTTCTTTTCATGTTGGGTGTAGACCTATTAAAATTCCAGTACCCATGGCAATATGTTTAAGATCTGCCTTTTCATAGCTACTAATTATTAAAAAAAAAAAAAAAAAAAAAAAAAAAATTCTTACCATCTGGTCTGTAGCCAACAGGATCTCCTTGTGCGCCTATATCCAGACCAATGTCTCCAGTCTAATGAGACAGAGGAGAGAGAGGGCGAAAAAAAAAAGTTTATATATATATATATATATATATATATATATATATATATATATATATATATATATATATATATATATATACACACACACACACACACACACACAAGTGTTACCTCATTCCAGGCCATGG
Source organism: Corydoras sp. C115 (assembly GCA_019802505.1). Taxonomy (NCBI): domain Eukaryota; kingdom Metazoa; phylum Chordata; class Actinopteri; order Siluriformes; family Callichthyidae; genus Corydoras; species Corydoras sp. C115. The sequence continues at coordinate 1,568,767 of JAFMOC010000015.1, read as the reverse complement.
GCTCGGATCTGAACAGAGAGCTGGTCAGTTCCACAGAGAGACGCTTCTTGTAATCCTGAGGTTTATCCTCTGACATGCGGAATAGCACTGCTGCTGCATAAGTAGCTGTAAACAGAGGGTTCATTTATTTAAAATGAACTGACTTTTAGATTGACCCTTTTACACCACCAATAGAGTTCTAATGTCAAAAGAACTAAAGAGCCAGCATACTGTGTAACTTATGCAAGTGGACTTGCACAACACTTGTAGTGAAATTTTTAAATTCTTAAGTTTAAAAATGCCATGACTTGACATTAATAGACGTGACCCACCTTAAAAACAAATAAGTTACAATAAACCAGACAAGTACCAGCCATAAATCTCTATTACCAGAAACACATCTTTATTAATCTCTATGGTCATATTTTCACTCACCCACTCCCTCATTTCTGGAGTGCAGCAGTTCAGTGAGGGGTGCAGTGGCTCCCTCAGCTTCTATAGCTTCTGCTGCTTCCTTGTCTTGTGCCAGCTCACAAAGCACCCCAGCAGCAACACGCTGAATGTTTTCAATTGGAGAATACAGCAACTGCAATCATAAAACAAAAGCAATCAACATCTAGTTTTAGTTCATTTACACAAATGACCCCCCCCCCCATGTGCAGCATAAATGACCATTTACACATTTTAATTAATAAATTTAGATGTTACACGGCACTTGACTACAATTGCACCATATACAGGGCTGCCCACCGCTATGGGCATGTGTGCTCACTTCACCGTTGTGTATATACGTATGTTTCACCTCATGTATGGGTTAAATGTGGAGAGAAGAAAGAAAGAAAAAATAAATAAATAAAAAATAAAAACTCACTTTAGCAGTACATTAAAAAGAACTAATAGGAAGTGGAGTAACTTGGCTTGGTTTCACATAGCCTTAAGCTCAACCACATCAAACACTTTTGGGATGAACTTGAGAAGCAGATTAGTAAACCAGGGATTGTTTAATAGAGTCTTCACCTGGACTGACATTAAAAGTAAATAAAAGCTTGTATTTAAATAAGATTTAATAAATAACATGCATGGTTTAGTTTTGCAGTAAAAATGCTTTAAGCAAAGTGTCTTCAAATAACTATCAACTTTTTCTTCCAGATGAAAAGGAACTCTTTGAAGTATCTTTTTTAGCGTTGGAGGTTCGATTAAGACTGATAAAACATGTAGGCGTGAAAGGTGTACCTGTACAAACAAGGGTATGGTGTTTAGTCCACGAATAACAATTCTGTTGTGTACATCTCTGGCCAGAATGTGAAGTGCACCAGTGCAGCCTTCCACAATCTCCTCCATGCGCACACCCTCCTGTAAAACACCCACAGAAAGAAAATTCAACACCCTGTTAAATCTGATGCAGAGCTGACGTAAAAAAAAAATAAATAAAAAAAAAATAATAATAAAAACCCTCAATGCCCATTTAGAAAAACTACAAGTTATCGTATATTCCATTGTGACAAGTAAAGCAGTAGTTCTATATAATTGACAACTCTGTTGCAACTGTATGTAATACATCTGACAGTAAAGATGGTGTAAATTACAGATTCTGTAAAGATACTATGATGAAAACTAAGACTGGTCCACTACTGCAAATTTATTTCAAAAATAAAAAATGTTTTTGTTGCCTTAAACACAATTAAAACCGAAGAAGGTTTAATTTCTCAAACTTACCACAAATTGTTGCTGAGTGCCCCCCATGGAGGTACGTCTCTGAGTGTCTTGATGTGCCCTCACAAGTAACTGGACCAAACGAGGAATGGCACCCTGCTCACGCAGTGGTGCATGATTGGCTGGACACAGAGCCAGGTTACGGATAAGACCGACTGTGGCCTGAGGAAGGACGTGAATAAAAAAACAAGAGATTTAGCAAACACAGTTATGGTCTTTAGCTGCACTGAATCAAAGTGGTGTGCAGGAAATAAAGAGTAAGAACCTTAATAAGAGGCCAGTGTGAGGGTGGGTGCAAGAGTTTGACAACCACTGGGAGGCCGTAGTGGAGACGCACAGCATTCTGCGCCATCTCGGCGTCCTGGTGTCGAGAGGTGAGATGGCGAAGGGCGCAAACGGCTGGCTCTGTGATGTCCTCGCGGTCTCCGGCTCGGAGCACAGTGCGAACCAGTGCCTCGATGCCTCCAACCTGGCAGACCATCATCTTGTTTTTATAGTTGTTGCAGGTCAGGTTGGACAGGATGCCAGCAGCGCAGGTAACCACATTAATGTCATCTGAGCCAAGCAATTGCACCAGGGTGCCAAGCAGACCCTCCATGCCCTCCTAATAAAAGCAACAAAATTAACAACCATTATGATAATATATCCAAGTCAAGTCAAGTCAAGTAATTTATTTATATAGCACTTTTTACAACAGTACATTGTCACAAAGCAGCTTTACAGAATGAAAAGCCTTTAAACCCCCAAAGAGCAAGCCGAAGCGACAGTGGCAAGAAAAAACTCCCTTTTATGTTGTTATTTAAGGAAGAAACCTTGGGAGGACCAAGACTCAATGGGGGACTCATCCTCCTTGAGCGGCCTTCAGGATATTTAATGACCTTTCACCTAGCACGCCACACGACCATAATTAATCTAAGAGACTTACAATAAAGTGTGAACACAGCTTTAAAAGTTTGTGAAATCTGTTTTTGTATGAGTTTGTTACCTGCTTAGTTGCAGCATCAGAAAGGTTTCTGAGGGTCCACAAGCAGTTCTGCACCAACCTCTGGCTGGGGTCTGTCAGGTGAAGACCAAGAGCCTGCATTCCTCCTGAAAATAATTATATTAACCTAATTAGCATGTGCGAAGTTGTTCTGCATTGTGCTTGTGAACTTGTACCGTTAGCGTCTGTTTGCAAAATTCTCACCAGCCTCAACGATGGCAGGTTTATTACTGGAGCACACAGAAAGAACTTTCAGTACACGGCTGGTGGTCCACAGCAGCTTTTCATAAGTGTATGTCCTCATGATATTCACCAGGGCCTGGGGGCCGCCACTGGCCAGGATTATTAACTAAACAAGCGCAAAAAAAAAGTACTTAAAATGGCACACTGTCCACAGACTACACAGATTTTACATGAAACTTTAATCAATGTAAATTGTGACCGCAGTGCTGAAAGCATCCAGACCTTGCTCTCTTGGTTGCCGTAAGCCAAGATCTGAAGACAGTCTGTGGTGATGGCCAGGAATTTCACATTGGTCTTGTTCAACAAGGCCACCATTTTCTGCAGCCCACCGGCCAGACGGACAGCCATCTTAGCACCTTCCTGGTGCAAGAGGAGGTTGTGCAATGTGGTGATGGCATAGAAGAGCACACTGTCCACAGGAGAGCTGTAACAAACAACCAAAGCCTTACTTATATGATAAATTAGTTAGGTAACAGATAAAAGTTGTGGTATCTTTTCTTTAACTACACCCATCTATGGCAATGTTAAATGTTGACACCGATAAAGACATTGACAAAAGCAGACTTCAACTTGTTAAAGCTGTGTAACATAGTATGTACCAGTTGTTTTACTATATTTTCATTTTATATTAAACAATCAAATAACTTTGGTCAGCCCTAGATTACAAATATGAATTTAAATGAACAAGTATTTTATATTGACAAAGAGAAAAAAAAAAGATAAATAGACCATTAATACCAAATGTAAAACCTCATGGTTTTTTTTAGCTTATTAAATTGTTGAACTAAGGATCTAATTTTACTTAAGTTTTCTACAAACCATTTTTTATCCAAGTTAACCTCTTAACCTTCTTTAAGATCCTTAAAACTTCTTCTTACCCAAGCATCTTGACAAGAGCAGGAATGCCACCAGATTTAAAGATGGCGAGCAAGCCTTCCCGGTGGTGGGAGAGGTTGTGCAGCGTGCCAGCCGTGCAGCGAGCTGTCTCCACATCAGCCGTGTTCTGCATGGTTCTCACGATAGCAGACACCATTTGAGGTGAGCGCATAATGGCGTGGCGTGATGCCTCTTTTTTAGACAGCTGGTGCACCATAACGGAAGCTTTGTTCACAACCACCTTTGAATAAAAGAAAGCGGTTGGGAATCGGAAACAGACAATTTAGGATTACAAAGAACATGCAGCTCACTCAGGTTTTTTTTCACCTGGTCTTCATCATTTAGGAGCTTGGTCAGCTCTGGAATGGCTCTGGTGGCGAGTTCTGCATCATCCTGATAGTTGATGAGGTTTACAACAGCATGCTTGAGCATCTGGGAAGGTTCTGCCAACCGCTGCACGTTGGTGGGGTGAGCTGTGTCAAACTGAGTAGAGGGAATTTGCATGCCTTCATCCAGGGTCTCGGGAAACATGGCGGCTCGCACACGTTGGGCACGTGTCATGGCATACTGCCCATCCATGTCTAAAATTGAAAACCCAACTTAAGCCAAAGAGAAGAAATACTAAAATAAACCCATCTAGAGGAAACTCAACCCATACCTGTGACCTGTTCTGGTGTAAATGGCTGGCTGAAACCTTGTTCCCAGTCATACAACACCTGGTTGTCCAAATCCTCATCTTCTGGGTTGCCTTTGCCAGACAAAGAGGGCGCGGTGGTTGTGGCCCCAGAATGGATACCTGAATCCAGATAAGACTGCTGCTGCCAGTGGCTTACTGCAGCCTTCCGGTCCTGCTCCATCGCCATGTCCAGCTCCATCAGATCAGCTATAGAGAGCCACAACAAAGAATAACATGTCATTTACTACTTACATTATTGTATATAAAACTACACAATTATTAAGCTAGCACAAATCTACAACAGTTATACGCCCCAATCATAACTCTAGTCTCCGGCAAATACAAGTTAAAAGTTTAACAGTTTCTTGTATTCAGAAAGTTTCTTTACCACATTTAGTTTTTATTTCAAGCAATGAAACGTTATCAAAATCAGACATTGGATATTTATCTGAACATAAGCCAAGAGTGTGTCTCTATAGAATAAAAATTTTAAATTACTTGAATGTCAGAAGTTTAGAAAGAAACAAGGTCAGGTTTTTCTTCTTTACCAAAAGCAAAAGCAATGATAATTTGATGTTAACGAGTAAGAGTTTCCTTGAATGATTTCAAAATCACAAGAATCAAGAACAAACCTTATCACATTAAAAAAAATAATAATAAATACTGACAAATTTCTGCAGGACATGTTCTAAAATAAGAGCAAATAGTCTGCAATGCTTATGTTTCACAAGAGAGTAGGAACACTGCTGCTCCCAATACCAACACCAAATGTTGAAGCAATGCACACAGGAACTAGATCTTAAATTGAGAGAAATTACCAAGAGACAGCCTTAAGGCTCAAACTATTTCAGCGCGTGACTAAAATAATTGCTAATAACCTTCATTGTGCTAGGGACTACATTTTTTCTTTAAAAAGTCTTCAGAAGCCATCTTTGTACCATAAACATGAACAAGTATTAGAAAGTTTAACACCAATTTGGCTCAATGACCCGTTTTTCGTTTGTTTAAAAAAAAAAAAAAAGAGCTTTACCAAAGTACGATAAAGTGATTCGTTAGTTTCTTCAGGAACAGCTGTTTTTAGGCATTTCATGTGTTAAGTTAGTAAACTCTACCGTTGTTCTTTTATCATTAAGCTTGCAGATGGTCACAAACCTTGTAAGATGTTTAGACAGGGATGCACATAAGCGTGCACATGCATGGTCAAAATTAAGGAGGTGCATTGCATTATATTGAATTATGGTAACATGTATAGTTGGCTCCAGTGAGCTTACCATGTAACTTAACATTGTCATCCATCCATCCTTCATAATGTCTAAAACAAGCTACATAACAAAATTAACCTTTGAAAGAAATGCCATGGTGGAATCTGAAAGTAAAAAACTAAGGAAATCTGTATCGAATTAATGTTAGGGTATAAATTAACACTCATGTTCATATATTCAAATTCATTAGCAACATTCAGTTTTTAAGCTTATACACTGGATTGATTTTATTGATTTAAAATGTAATATAGTTGAGATGTTCACGGTGAAGCAGAGTACCAGATATTTTGCAAAATATATTCATTACAGCAAAATATAAAATAATTGAGAAAAAGTAAATACTGAATATTGAACCTGTTCGTTAAAGTACATGTTCATATCAGGTTTTTTCAGGTTCAGCATATCAGGTTCTGTTTGAGTTACGCCACTTGACCTAAAGTTCCTGCCAGCGGCATAATACTTATTTTTATTGTCATTGTGCCGATGGTGAAGCAGTCTTATGATTATATAGAAACCATTATCTTTGACAATTTATGACAAAATATCTCCAACTCTTTTGCTGGAATAAAGCATTTTCATTGGCTATAACGAGTGCAGTCTAGTAAAATGGCTAGAGAGGACTGACAGAGAGGCAAACCTTCAAAACAGTTTCATGCTTTAACAGGGATGATTACAGTTCATTAGATTACAGCACCTCTTAGTGCATTAGCATTGTCCAAAATAAACAAGCCATTTTTGTTAATAAGCTCTCAACACAGCTTATAAGGACTTATAAGCTGTGTTGGGAGTCAACTTCAAACTGGGATGCTAGTGTACTTCATAAGCTCAGTCACTTTACCTTCTTTCACCTTATTTTTAATGGCAAAGTTAAAAAGCATACTTAAATGATTCAGAAACAAAAAAAGCTGTAGGTTTCTAAAGCCAGTGCTTTGTATTGAGCATCAAGGAACAAAACCCTTTGAAAACCTTCTACATGTTTAAACATACCTTAGCTAGGTTTCAGTCAATGTGTGTGGTATCGCTGGGTGTGTTTATGTTTGCACTGGAGGGGGGCCGAGCCCAAGTTTTGAGGCCATTCATCACGCTAAAAAACTTTATTTATTTACTTCCTTGGTATACTAAGATTCAGTGAGATTGCAGAAAGCTTTTACTTACACTGGGTAGCCATCGTGGTGCCAAGCACTCAGTCCAATCTACTTCCAAATCTGTGGGTAAAGATAAACAAACAGGAATTAGTAATTAATACTACAGCAACGGTGCAAACATGGTCCTGGTGCAAGTCGGTAAAGTTGCAAGAGAGGACATGCGATACAGGCTTTCACAAACAGCCTGAAATCTGATCTGTCCTTATTCAACTCTTCGCTCCTTTCAGACAACAGCTGTCTGTATTTGAGTGGGGGCTGGAGCCATGTAGTGCCTCAAGCTGTGTGTAGCGTCTCAGGGAAACTCCCAGCATTTGAGCAGCTGTGGAGCTCCAACACACACACACACCACACACCTCTTCCAGTAACACATTCCTGGACTTAGTCAGCTTCATTCATCAGAACCAAGCTGCACTGACGCATCAACCAGGATGAAGAAAAGAGAAGAAGAAAACAATGAAAATAAACAAATCTGGTCCGAGTCAGTTTCTGTTTGTCCCAAGGGTGTCTGGGTTTTTGTGGAGAAAAAACCTGCCAAGAACTATGGTGCATCAGTAAACTGCTTAATTAAGGTCCAAGCATTTTTATTTAGTGCAAATTTGTCAATTTAAACCAAAAACATTTTTTTTATAAAAATAAATTTAATTTAAATAAGGTCCCATGGCATTGGTGTTTCATGAGTAATCACTGTCATTCGTATGGTTATGTAATGGTAAAACCTACAATGTACTTTTGAAAAAGCAGCACAAAAGTTCAACAACCTGTGTACATTCTAGTAATGAGTTACAGTTCATTCTGTAAAGTACATGCAAATTTTGTAGCTGTTAGCATACTGTAGTTTGAATATCAAATGATGTTTGTCCAATTTCACCCCAGATGGTACTACTTTTAAATAAAGCTGAAAATAAAATACTGATACTATAAACCCCAAAACATTTGATATTCATTTATGCTAAAATAACAGAACACAAAAAAAAAATCTTGTTGTGCTTAGAGTAATAATTAATTATTACCCATAAGACTAACAACTTCCACCGTTTTAGAATGCTTTCTGGAAAAAAATATTTTATCTTGGATTTCTCCATTCATCCAGAGGTTGTATTAGATGAATGGCTCACAAGCTCCATTTTAATTCATTTTAAAGGTGTTTGAAAGGGTTGACCTCAGGACTGGGTGTACCAGTCAACACCATACTGACCCATTAATACCTTTATGGACCATATGCTCATGCTTTGTGCTGATGCACAGGTCATGGAGGAATAGAGAGAGAAAGCATATGTTCTTACCCAAACTGTTCCCTCATAATTGGAATTACAGGAACAGTTAGGTACTTAATTTGCATTTAAATTTCTTAATTTAAACCCCTTAAGAATTAAATGTGTCCAAACACTTTTTCCACACCCACACACAGTATCTAGTATTTAGATCCAAGTCAGAAATTGACATCATCTATTGCTTTTGATTAATAATTTTAATGGCTTTTAAAAATAATGTTTTTTTATTTTTAATTATGATCGAAAATAAAAATTTAATCCAAAACTAAATAACGGCCAGAAAAAGCAGCTTCATTCAAAAACATTAATTATAAATCTTTAGAGTAATGAAGACCTTGCACTCTATACGCAGTTAATTACGTTAACAAAAATTCCTGAAGGAAACCAATTCAGAAAGTTACTTGCTATAGAACGCAGATTGCTATGAAATATAAAATCATATAAAGTCAGACAGTTGCAGAATTAAGGGAGCTGCACAGTTGTAAGTTGATCTTTACAGAAACCTAGCTTTATTATATTTATATTACAAGAAAACACTTAATTGAGTGATCAATCTTGAACCAGCCCTGATGCTTCGGCAGAACGTGAGATATCGTCAAACGGAAACCAGCGGCTTCCTGAGCTGATTTGAAGGGGAGATTAAAATGTGACTGCCTGGAAATGTATCAGTTAGTTATTTCCACTAAATAATCCCAGAAAGCACAGTAGCTCTCACACGTCTCTAAACGTCTGTGTCAAAAAAGAACAAAAATTAATCAGAGGCTAAATACGACAACTTAAATCTTAAATTTAATGCATAATGTTCCATATATTGCTAATGTTAATATAAATAATGTATAATAATTATAATGACATTATGACACAATGAATTATAATTTCACAATTGTGAAACTAAGTTCTGTGCATGTACTCCTGAAAAAAGGACACAGGCACCATGGATGGGAAGTCAGGAAAGGATAAATCTAAGTATTTGGGTTCTTAAATTTGTAATTTAAGCTTTTTATGATAATTTATAACACATTTATTATTAAATAAATCTTTTTTTCTGCCATTTTAAAATTTTTACTGAATAAGACTAAGGGTATATTACAAATTAATATTTCATATACACCGGTTCACAGTGCAATACTAGTTATCAGACATTAGGGGCAACTCCACAGCACTACAAAAACAATTTATAGCCAAGCAGATGTTTGTTGTTTTGTATAAATTAAAAACATTAAAGTGAAAATAACTGCATATATTAGTTTTAATTGCATTTAAGAAAACTCCTTATTTCTCTTCTCAAAACTGCTCTATTCTACTTTGGAGAGAAACAGCACTTCTTCAGCTCTTCACAGTTTGCACTTAAAGAAAGAATCGCAGTGCTTAAAAGAAACAATGGTAAGTACAAGTGTCTCCAGACATGGAAATACGATGTCAGCATTGCCCTGGTTATTTGGCACACTTGGTTATTTAGCGCTGACTTTGCTAAACGAAACAATAAAAAGGGGAAGAACAAAAAATTTGGAACCTGCATGATTATTCTGGTTTGCTTATTATTATCTAAATTAAGTACAGCCTAAATCAAAAGCTCAGTTATACTAGATAAATCATTTACTAAAATAAATTAAAAAGTGTATTAAGCCCATTAAACAAATTGTTAATTTCATTAAAAAAAATGCTGTTCAGATTATCTTACAGGTTTGAAAGTGTAAACAATTTAAGATTTTTGTTTTGTGGTCTGTGATTCCAAATTTGTCTGGGTGCAGTAGAGTATGCATTACAGGCTAATAATTACACTCTTAGTAATCAAAGGACAGATTTCAGTACAAACTGTTAACCCAACATGACTAAAAGCATCCCAGAGAACCTCCAAATGTGGTAGAGGTTCATTTAAACACATGTGGATCTACTATGTCTGCAGACCTTATGATTAAGCAGTCTGTATGAGCAAATTTTAAGAACAGTTTTAAATTCCCTTTTTCAAAGTGATATCTTGTTTTTTGGGGGAGGAGGCAAGCTACTTCAATTATGGATGCAGCAGCATTCTTAAGATATGTGGGGAAATGGCAACTGTGGCACCAGCACAGTGCAACAGTATGTATGATGTAACTATTGTTGCAGACCTAGATCAACCTCAGCAAAATAACGATTATGAATAATGAAGGACTGTCACTGTTCAGTTACAAGTACAGCTTCAAATGTCAATTTTTTTTTAATTCCTTAATAAAATAAAAAAAAGCATTAAAGTAAAATAATCCGCAAGTTACTCAAACTGAGCTAAAACCTTAAATGAGACATGAAATACGCTGGGCAGATACACCCAGGACAGGGCGCCAATCTATCGCTGGGCACACACTCACACATACACACTCTATATGGGGCAATTTGGAGAACTCAATTGACTAGATCCATGTTTTTGGACTGTGGGAGGAAAGCACAGAACCCGGAGGAAACCCACGCGGACACGGAGAGAACATGGAAACTCCACACAGACGGGGATTCGAACCTGGAATCCCTAGCGCCGAGAGGCGAACGTGCTAACCACTAAACCACCTTGAACCAACTTGAAGTTATTTCACACTAAATTTCCAAACACACGCGAGCAGTTCCTTAATAAAAAAAAAAGTGCAGGCCTGTCACCAGAGTGACCAAGTGCCTAAATGTTATAAAATCACACTGTGCCACAACAGTTTACAGTACTGCAATTAATATCATATGTAGGCTTTTACGTTCGGATAATTACAGGAAACCACACTTCTAAAAACATCCTGAACTCAGTGCTGGACATTCCGCCGCCTGCCTATGTGTGCATGCGAGTGCCAAGGCAGTACAGTGCACCACTTCAGACTTCAGCCTACACACAGACAGAGCGAACACTTCTAATAGAAGGAGCGGAACTGTAGGGCTCTGAAGTTGTGCCAAAATTAATAAATGAGGCTGTGCACATGAAAATGCTTCAGCCAAAAGTGGCAGCTGCAGGAGCTCATAACACCGTACTCATTCAACACCACTGCTCTGATCTGATTAAAAAATATACATGATTTAAAGCCTTCATGGAAACAATTCCCTTAAAGATCTATTATGCAGGATGTATACAAAATTTTGTTTGTTAGAACATTCATGTTCATCCAGAGGTTTTAATCCGAAAACACTTACAAAGAGAGAACACACTAAAATGGCAGATTGTTTATATAAATAACACAAGTTACTAACATTTAGTTCGAGACCTTTACTTCTGGCATGATGGCATAGTATATAGTTTTCTTTTTGGGATTAGTCACTTTCTTTTCTTATGTGTCGAGATCAATTTCTAATTAATCAATTTCTAAGTTTCATTTCAAGTGTTAACATTCTTCATGTTTGCAGTTTACGCATGTCCAACATTTAATAGACCTATGATTGTAATGAATAATAAAAAATAAAAACATTTATAGCGGTGTGTAAACTTGTTACATCAATTGGTGTTTGGAAGGGGGATACCTTTACAATTGCATGCTTTAATACACTGCACTACAATACAGAGCTTTAATCTTTCTCAGTTTAAGTCATTATGCTTTAGGTAGTAAAGATATCAAAAAAGAAAATGTAAAAAATATTACATCTGATTTCTTTTATACAATTTTAATTAATAATTAATATTCTTAAGTACTCATACCAATAAAAAAAAAACTTTAAATATCAAGCTAATCCCAATGTGATGTAAAAGTATAACTTATACAAAAGACACCAACCCTGATCCATGTGGAACCAATTAAAGAGCTGCCACTTCACAGTGAATGTAGGACATCATCTGACTGCCCCTTCTTTACTGCTTCATTAAGTCTACTTCAATAAGCCAAAGGAAAAACTAAAAAGACTGGTGCAGCCATGCTGGTGAGGTTATAAGAGACTGAACCACACATGCTGTTTTATTACCAATCAGAGAAACTGCTAAATTATTTGAGCACGAAAGTAAATTCCGGATTCACCCCCCCCAAGTTAAACAAAGTAAAAAAAAACGGAGCTGTGAATTTCCATTCAGGTGCTGAAGGCAGGTACAGCTTGCGCAGACTTCTCTATTCAGGAAGCCCATGAATTGTCAGCTGGTTAGTGGTGTAGTGACCGATGTTGTACTAAAAGCTTTTTATGAATAATTGCATATTTGTTAAAATCTGAAATGTTTTACATTGTGATATACTGTATGCTGCATTTCTCTCAGCCAGTCCAACTTCTGAACAAGGTTTCAATTCATCACAGAAGTGTTCTGTGAAATCAAGGCTGGGATTCTATGCTGTGTACTTCAAACCAGCTGAAACCATGAATAGGTCTTCTAATGTTCTAATGGATATCACACATCATAAACACTGCCCAGCTAAGAGGGGTTATTAAATAAAGTTCCACACTAATATTCTAAAAAAAAAAAAAAAACATTCACAATGGAATCTTTTCCAAAAGCTTTCACAAAGAAAGCTTTTGGAATCAGATTGTGTATTGATGGGAGATTTAAACCACTGCACAATGTCTCCTCCATCACATCCCAAAGATTTTGTGTGGTTCAGTTCCCGACTCGGTGGTGGCCAATTCATGTGTAAAAATGATTTGTGCACTTGCACAATTTGAGCATGATGAAACAAAGCATTATAATCCATGTACAGATATGTATTTATAAAGTGGCAGTTGAGTGCAATGTTTGGCATGATAGAAAAATGTGTTTTGTGGCAACCCTTGATCAAAATGTATTTTTGCTGTTGTTTGATTCTGGATTGGGACAAAAAGAGGTCTTTTCTGTGCGTTTGTGTGTTCTCCTTGTACTTTTGTAGGTTTCATCCCACATTTCAAACACTGACAGTCTGAGAAACTTTTACACACGGCATCTGCCAGCAGATTCAGACACGTCACAGTAAGAAAATAAACTACCTTTGACTGTTACTGGATGAAAACTGGAAATAAAGCCAAAAGCTGCTTGTTTTGAAATGTATGGCTAACGTTCCAATAATTTACAGTAAACACTAAAAATATTCAAATAGTTGTGTCGTTTAGCTAAATAAGCATCCGTGTTCAGTGTTTTCATGCAGAAGTTTACATGGTAATGTCACATAAATGAGCGTTTAGATAATGCCATTCTCCAGTCTCTAATTTTAAAGGTTGGAAGAGTTTGATGACAAAAGCAATGTAATTCTTGTTTATGTTTGCAGCTGTATTAAAAAATTAAAAGAAAACCTGTAAACCTTAAAGGTATTGCACAGTTTCTTCCCTTGCGTGCAGGTCTGTTTTTTTTGGCTTTGAAATTCATGCAAAAGAGCGTAAGAGACAGAGGTGGTATAAAAAAAACAGCATGTCTAACATTAGTGGTCCTGCTCAATAAGCTCTCTAGGCTAATCAGGCACAAGTGGACAGACATGTTTATAATTAAGACAATAAAAAGCTCTGCAGACCAACTGAGTTTACATTCTGTCAGCTCGACCATGTCTTTTATGAAACTGAACCTTCTGCCGCCAAAGTAATTATTCAGGAACATTCACTCTGGCTGATTTTTTTTTTTTTTTAACAAACACACACTACCCAACAAAAGAGGTGAAAAACAGACAGGCTGTTGTTTCTGTGTTGACTTGAAGTGGCGTAAGGGAAAACGGATACAGCATGGGTTTTCCCCAGAAAGATGGTACAGAGCTTGTTGTCAGCTAAAAGCCACTTTGGGGCAGTTTCCTAATCACACTGCCAAGTCTTCATGTACTGTTAAAAAGTGTACACTATGTGCTCCCACTTATTGCACACTTCTGTCAGTTGCATGAAATATAAATTGACACCATATAGGTTGAGTTTATTCATAAATTAATTACAATTACAGACTGCAGTGCACATGTTATTCTGTATAGCATGTCATCCTCTGTTTAATGATCAGGACAGCATAGAGCATGTAATATTTCAGTCATGGATAATTCCCAGCACTATATTGGTACTGACATCAAATACAGCAGTGCTATGAGAATTGTTAAACTGTATCTATTTACTGTGCACTCTGATAAACACGTAGATTACTGCTACAACTTGTATAAAAATAAGAGACGTCTTATTTGTTGGTGCACAGTTTGTGTCATCACCCTCTGAGAACTTATCGGTGCTCACAGAGCGCTGTTATCTGGACATTTAGGTCAAGATCATTCTCAGACTGGAGGTGGATTGATATGTTTACAATTATCAGCAGCACTGCCCTCCCTGTATGATTCAATTAGACTAGCACAACACTCGCACACCACCACGTTGACGTCACTTGAGTGCTGGGAATCATCCACCACCAGATTAACACCTGCTCTGTGGGGGTGGTGGTGGGTTCTGACTGTTAAATCAACAGAGTAAAGTGGACTACAACAATGTAAAGATACAGATAAGAACTGTAGACCCACAAAGTGCATCTTTATGGTTAGTAAAAATAATAAAATAGGCAACAAGTATAAAAACAAAGAGGTGGACATAAAGTAAATGTGAGATGAAGAACCAACCATCTTATAAAACAGATTCGCTCTGCTATTTATTAAATTACGGTAAATGCAAATAGTATAACACAACTTAATAAAAACAACCTGGGCTGTCTGGCTTTCAAATTATATGCATGTGTGTAATTAGTGCGTATGCACTGCTTAATTAGACCCTTGTCACATCTGTGCCTGTTCAGACAGAGGAAAGAAACGGTTTAATTAGAGACAGACAGCCCGGTGGCAAACAGTGTGTGCTAGAGGAGGCCTGTCGGAATAAATATTTCCTCTGCTCCCCTAAACTACAGAGAGGAGAAGCTCTCATAATGCTGCCATTGTACATAGCTGTGAGCTGCAGTGTTTCTAATCAGCCTTACTCGTAACCATTACCTTCGGGATGAATGGGAATACCAACTCCTCCCGAATTTAAGAGCCACTCTCCTTATTTACATTCGTGATCCCGACGAGGTACTTAAAACGCCTTTATTAACTATTTAGCCATATTCTCCCTTGATACTCCAACCACTCCCGTCTCCTTCCTGAGCAAGAGTCCAATAACGAAAAAAAGTCTGGAGCTGCATGACTGCTGGCTCATCTGAACCCAGATGGAAAACCACGAAAAGACGCTTTACATAAATTTCCATTGAAGCGCACCAAATAAACTTCGGTTAGAAATGTAAAACGACTGTAGTGGTTTACACATTCGCCTCTCAGCGTTAGGGATTCCTGCTTTTAATCCCAATCTGGGTGGAGTTTCCATGTTCTCCCCGTGTACGCATGGTTTCCTCCGGGTTCTCCGGTTTCCTTCCACAGTTCAAAAACATGGATCAGGGTAAATTAAATGCTCCATATTGCCCCATATAGAGTGTGTGCCCATCAATAGATTGGCGCCCTGTATCTACGCAGCGCCCGAAACGTTCTCCCTGGATGGGCATGGGGAACTCTCCCGCGATCCCAGTAGAGGATGAAGCGGAAGATAATGGATGGATGGACTGTAGTTTCTTGATGGAGTCCTGAACCAGAGAACTGTAGCGTGTCGAATCGGTCGGTCACTTACCTGAGCTTCGGTCCTAAACCACACTAACGTCGTGGAAATAAAAGCAAAGCACGACTTGCGCCTTGAGTACGGTTCATTTACAAAAGTTACAACCTCGACTGCGGCTACTGAATGTGCTCATGGAAAAAAGAAAACAACCCGTCTCGCTCTTCTAGTTGGAAAAACTCCGGCGTCGAGGCTTTGATGCCCAACTTAAGACAGAAACGCACCCAACAAACTTCACCTAACTAAACTTACCTAATACGAAACGGACAATCCGTCTTGTTTTTCGTTTGTCCGGCGTCAGAGTAAAGTGTTCAATATCCCAGACCTGCAGGAAGGCAGCTGAACGGTCCGGTTCAACCTGAAGGAGTCTCTCCCGCACTGCTCAAGCTGAAGCCTTAAAATGGCGACTCGTCACTGAACCAACAAACTCCGTCGCCCCAGGTCTGGCTGTGCCTGCGCATGCGCATTTAACACGGGCTGTTCCAAATACAAAGCATGATCACTATCAAGTGCGCAACGTGGGATTTTCTGTTGTTTTATATCTCCGGATAAGACTGTTGTTTTTAAAAACTCGATGTGTCACTGGTATTAAGTACAGTGTCCCACAGATAAAACAACGAAATGTGTGATTTACAAAGCATTAAATGATTAATCCTCCCGAGAAAATGAGTGGAACACCACTGTATTTCGGACGCAAAGTGAGCCCCCTGTTTCCCGTATCCTGCCGAGCATGAGAAAATAAATCCTTATAATAAGTGTAATTAGACATGCATGTAACAGCCATTGTTCTCATAAACAACACAATGTTCGATGTCAACATTACTACTAACTGGTAAAACGTTTTAATCACAAAAGATTCATACAAAATGCCAGTTATTTTAAAGGCGCGGAGGGATAAGGGATTTGGGAAAAGGAGGAACTAGATTCATTACCATGGAATGTGGATATGTTCCTATATGTATTCTTAGATACTAGGTAGGTCACCTAGTGATAAATACTAAACCCGGCTGGTAGCAACCACTATGGTGATTTTTAGTTTGAGACGCTGCATGGGACCTTTGAATGCTGCGCTTAATAGACGGTCACCGCTTTTTTCCAGAAGCTTCACAGATTAGTTTGTTTTTATCGCCTCGCGTTATAAATGATAGAGCAAATTTCATATAATGTAATAATATAATTGAAAATAAGCATCACAATATTCAGGACATTTAATGTTTCGCCAGTTGTTATTGACTAACGAGTTTGGTATGTTCTCTGCACATGGGCTTCATATGAATGTCATTTGACGTGACACTGGAAACGAGTACAATTAACCTGATTTCTGATGTCACAAGGTTAAAAATGACATTTTAAGAAATGTAATATTTAATTGATAATATTTAATTTGATATTCAACCACCAGTTGGTTAATAAAACACAACGAAATGTTGACAAGTGAAATGATTAAATCTGTTTGAAAAAATGTAAAAACAACTAGACAACAATCACATTCCAGATGTAATACCATGCTACTGACTAGTGCTTAAGTGTTTTATTTTATTTTTTTATCGCTTAATATTTTTTTGTGCTTGATAAGCATGTTTTTTGGATCACTGCAGTTAAAAGAGATTAAAGGTGGTTGAATAATATTGTGACTTTTTGAAAGAATTTCCTTTATGCACCATTACACACACATCATTTTAGCTATACACACATTGCAATATTACACCGTGCCCTTCAATTTTCAGGAAAGACTTTCTTTAATATTATGTGATTGCCTGTGGGAACGGCCTGTGCTGATTCTGTCAAAACAGCCTTCGAAAGCTTAGAGACGTACTGTTTGTTGGATATAACAATTTTGCTCACAATCTCAACATTCTAAATCCCAAAGGAAATGTTGTACTCATTGCCATTAAACATTTCTTATGGAAATGTTTTCTATCATTTTTAAAGTATATATTAAGAACTGGCATAGATTTGACATTATAATTCATCCCAAAGATGATAAAAAGATGAAAATTAGGGCCTCAAGCAGGGATTAGTTTTTTTCTTACCAATTACTAGATTATATGTAATTTGGTCATTAATCTGTTATATAAAATACTGTTGCAAGTGTTAAACAGCATTAAGGATCATGTCTGTCCATTTTTACTTTTGATAAAAAACAAAAAGTCATCAACATCAAAATATAAAAGTTTTTTTCTGTCTTTAAAAGCATTTTCTGCTCTGTCTACTGTTAATAATTGGACTTCTACTCAACATTACTGTATGCTCATAAAGGGCTCCAGGGAGATAATTAACTCTGCATATATGGGCACGATGTTTTCTTTGTAGTTATTCTTTCATCAGGAGAGAAACGGAATAATGACAGATGCTTGGCTCAATATTACTGATGCATTCAACTAATTTAAATGAAACACCTTTATACAGCTCTTTAAAGATCTTTTAAAACCTCTAAAAAGAATTTATTTGTGAGGCTTCCAGAGGCTTTGTGATTGACAGTAATACTTTCTATAATTGTGCCTTTTTAGCTGTGATTTGGGCCAGTGGTGGAATTTAAACACAGTCTGGGATTTCCTGCCTAAACAGATCAATTTAAAAATTATTTTGAGAATTGGTATTTCATAAGCCAAGAAACTCTGAAATATATAAAGTTGTCACTAGCTGCCTCGAGAATAAAACTAACCCGTTATGTAAAAAAAAAGTGTATTGTGCACAACTGCACAAGAAGATAAGTACATTTAGTTTTAATAGTTAGAAAAGTGTCAATGAAGTCTAATGACTTTACACAGCAGATATTATAAGGGCTGTCTAAAAAAGGAGTGTGGCCTGCATGTTATTCTTTGTTTGTGTGTTATTTTTTGTTTCAGGATCCTCCTCTGCTTTCCAAAGACCAGAAAGCCAAAACATTAAACCATTTTTGCTGCTGATTTCATGAACAGGATGTTTTCAGCACCCCACAAGTGTAAGAGGGAAAATCCTTTCTTTGTTCTTTTGTCTGTGAAATAAAGTTTCGAGTGAATTATAAATTGTTGCATTTGTAGAAAGTGTTTGCATTTTTTTCTAAGAATTATGATTTATGATTTGTATTTTAGAAGAGGGTTAAATCCTTAAAAGCTTAATGTAGCTAGATATCTTTAATTTGCCATTTTGTTAATGGTTACATTACTACAATAAACAAGTTGTATAAAACTTAATCTGGCTTCTATCATCACCTTTTAAAGAGCATTTCACTTTATTTAAAATAAATATTTATCTCAGTCTGTGCTTGAAAAAACAACTACCAACCCACACATTTAATCTCATTTCACCTTTGGAAGCTGTGAAAATGGTGCAATTGTTCTCAATGTCAGCAATTAATCAGTGTGCTAGACAATCAAGTGCAAAAATACCATCACAATAGTTTATATTAAAATAAGATCAATTATCGACAATCTTTCTTCAGGATAGCAGCAACATGCCCCTTCATTAGTAAAGTATCCTTACATCATTCTATTCACACCTGTACAAATGAAACAATTGTATCCTTTGATGATTTAATTACATCTGCTTAAATATAAGCATATACATTGAAATATAAATATATACATTTATAAATATGTTTAATTCAGAAGAAGATTACATTTTTATAAAATTATGGCTTTAAACATAAGACCACAAGAAAGGACAGTGTGCAAGCTGTATTTTTTTTTTAAGATGTTTAGAAGCGCCCTGTCCTGGGTGTATCTGCCCAGCGCCCTAAACGTTCTCCCCTGGATGGGCATGGGGAACCCCCCCGCGACCCTAATAGAGGATAAAGTGGAAGATAATGGATGGATGGATGTTGTTTACCATCTGGGTGGAGTTTCCATGTTCTCCCCGTGTCTGCGTGGGTTTCCTCCGGGTTCTCCGGTTTCCTCCCACAGTTCAAAAACATGGAACAAGTGAAATGAGTTCTCCAAATTGCCCCATATAGAGTGTGTATGCGTGTGTGTCTGTGTGAGTGAGTGTGATCCCAGCGATAGATTGGCGCCCTGTCCTGGGTGTATCTGTCCAGCACCCGAGATGTTCTCCCCTGGATGGGCATGGGGAACCCCACCGCGACCCTAATAGAGGATAAAGCGGGAGATAATGGATGAATGAATGGATGTTTAGAAGTTGGGCGGCACGGTAGCTTAGTGGTTAGCATGTTCTCCTCTCAGCACTAGGGACTCCCAGTTCGAATCCCAATCTGGGTGGAGTTTCCATGTTCTCCCCGTGTCCGTGTGGGTTTCCTCCGGGTTCTCCGGTTTCCTCCCACAGTCCAAAAACATGGATCAAGTCAACTGAATTCTCCAAATTGCCCCATATAGAGTGTGTCTGTGTGAGTGTGCCCAGAGATGGATTGGCGCCCTGTACTGGGTGTATCTTCCCAGCACCCGAGACATTAGCATAGGGTGGGCATAGGGAACCCCCCCGCGACCCTAATAGAGGATAAAGTGGAAGATAATGGATGGATGTTTAGAAGTTTGCAGTTCATAATAGCTTATAGTTTTTATAGATTTTTTTTGCCAGCGTAAACAGTGAGTCTTCAAAAAGCCACACACTGACATTTTATGTACTGTCTCTATTCCTTATAAGAACAATCCTGATTCAACACTGCACAGGAGAGTGGCTTTATTTAAAATAGCATACAGTGTAGTGTATACTGCACTATAATCTAACTGCATAATGCTTTTGATCAGTAGTACACCAGACATCATAGAGAATGCAGCTATTACTATTCTGTAGTGTATTCAATCCGCATGGTCACATGAGAACCAGGTCTAAAGCTGGAGCAATGCAATTCTTTGTCAGAGCCATGAGGCATTTAAGGATGCATTATATCATCTTCAGAGAATATCATAACAATGATATGTTTTGCTGGTACTGGTACTGTCAGTCAGTCCAACAGAGTAGAGGAGATTAACAATTTTGTTAATTATTACTTTTTTAACAATTAAAAAAAGTGTGAACAGGGAGTGTATAGGTAGAGACAGACTGTGGCATTGTTCACACATATGTTTAATTTGCAGCCATTCATTTGTTCATTCATTATCTTCTGCTTAATCCTCTACTAGAGTAGTGAGTGGTTTCCCATGGCCATTCAAGGGACAATGTTTCGGGCGCTAGACAGAGACTATCATTGGGCACACTCACTCACACAGACACACACTCTATATGGGGCAATTTAGAGCATTCAATTTACCCTGAATCCATGTTTTTGGACTGCAGAGTTTTTTTGGACCCAGAGAAAACCAACACGGACATGTGGAGAACATGAGAAGTCCACCCAGCTTGGGATTCGAACATGGATTCCCAGCCATGGTTACACAGGAGGCAGATATTAAACCTGCAGCTAATTATTTAGTTTAGAAAATATGAAAAACAAACACTGCTACCACCTACTACGTGAGAAATCTCTGGTATCCTCTACATATATCTGATGAGTGACATCTCTATTATCACAGAGCAGTTTGATTTAAATGTTAGATTGGTTTTGATAAAACTGCAGTCATTTTTTTTTTTTCATTAAAAAAAACACAACAGAGCATCACTTCTATTTGTCTTCTACCCAAACTCCAACTTTTTTTTAAACTAAGTAAAATGAACATGGCGGCACGGTGGCTTGGTGGTTAGCACGTTCGCCTCTCAGCGCTAGGGATTCCCGGTTCAAATCCCCATCTGGGTGGAGTTTCCATGTTCTCCCCGTGTCTGCGTGGGTTTCCTCCGGGTTCTCCGGTTTCCTCCCACAGTCCAAAAACATGGACCAAGTCAATTAAATTCTCAAAATTGCCCCACATATAGAGTGTGTCTGTCTGTGTGAGTTAGTGTGTGCCCAGCGATGGATTGGCGCCCTGTCCTGGGTCTTTCTGCCCAGCGCCAGATGTTCTCCCCTGGATGGGCATGGGGAACCCCACCGCGACCCTAATAGAGGATAAAGCGGAAGATAATGAATAATGAATAAAATGAACATTAAATGTAATTTTATGTAAATGTAACAGTTTCTGCATTGGTCGCATTTTCTTCCCCCTCTGTCCCTTAACAAAACCCTGCTTGGCTTCTCTGTCTTGTCTCGTCTGCAATGACTCTTTTAGCAACTGCTCTTCGAAACAAGTAAATCATGGAATTGATTAAATGGTCCCTCAATGCTATTGACACCATGTTTGATCAGCCGCCCAGCGTCCCTTCAAGCGGCCCAATATGATTGATGTGATGGGTAGAGCCATTGGAACCCAGACTGTGACTATTTTTCGCAACACAGAAACCATTTTGGAGAAGCTTTCGGTGCTGCAAACGAGGTTGGAAACTTTGGAGACCGGACTGAGACTGAGAGATTCATTCTGTGAGCCTTGCCTAAACATAAAGTATTATTTGGCTGTTTCAGCCTCGTGTTATTAGATTTTAGCCTTCAGGGGCGAGTTGTTGATAGTGAAAGTTGATAGTGACCCCAGAAGAAGCTGTGCTACGGAGTCCTGATACCTACAATTGTTCCAAGGACAAGGTCGCTGTGACATCTACGAACCGAACACACATATGGAATTTCATTTACATTTCATGTACCACATGTTACAAAATTGACAATAAAGTCTCTTTGAATCCATGAATTTTATTACAATACAATTTTTTTTATTATGCATACACAAACACACGCTAATAATGAATAAATAAACTTAAATGAAAGTAAATTGGAAAAAATGAAAATGAAAATACAGAAATTAGTTGTACAATCTGCAATCCTGGCACCTTTATCACAACTGTCTAATATTGAAAAATGAAATGTTATTTGCATTTAATTTGTGCAAGCATGCATTATGAAAAGCCTACCTCCTGCTTGCTTCCTGCACAAAAGTTTCAATAATTGAAATAATGCCTCAGGTAGCTTTGATAACACCAAGCCAGCAAAATGCATCATCATACAGTTACATACGATCAATGCACAGATAACAAATAGATGGGCTAAAACACAGAAGAGGCAATGACTGTGTGCAACATATTTTATGTAAAAACATTTAAAATGTATAAGAAAAAATTAATCATCGTCAAGGTACTTTTAAATGATGACCTTTTCACTTTTGTCTTGGTACACGTTTTAATAACATCTATCCATATTGCATATGTTTACAAATGCCATAGGTTTTACATGAACAGTCAGGGCTTTGCCAGTATTTCAGCTTTAGTTATCATGGATAGCATACTAGATTAAAGTACAGATTTTACTTGTAGGTTGTTGACCACCACTTAGTGGGACTGTATGAGGTGCCTGGGACAGGGAGTTGACAAAGAGTCTCCACAGTACAAAACTACATTTACATTTAGTCAATTAGCAGACCCTTTGATCCAAATGAGAACACCATAAGTCAGTAGTTAAGGAAGAACCAGCTACACTGTGAAATTTTCAAGCCTGATCATTATCCTATCCCCCACCTTTTTTATTTTATTTTATTATTTTTTAAAATATGTATTTTTTTTACATTAGGTGTTTGTAAAAGAGATGTGTTTTCAGTTGTTTCTTAAAGATGCCAAGGGACTCTGCCTTACAGACAGACACAACGCAACAGAGTGAGAATTAGCTCCTCGGTGAGGTGTCACCAGACGACACAAGCCTGGTTACAATGTAATATAGAGTGAAGGTAAGAGGGGGCAGATCCAGAAATGGTCTTGTGGGCCAGAGTCAGTGACTTGTACTGAATGCGAGCAGCTACAGGGAGCCAGTGGAGAGAAATTAGTAGTGGAGTGACATGAGTTCATTTGGGCTGATTGAACACAAGTCGGGCTGCAGAGAACTAGATTTATTCATTCATTCATTCATTCATTATCTTCCGCTTTATCCTCTATTAGGGTCGTGGTGGAGTTCCCCATGCCCATCCAGGGGAGAACGTTTCGGGCGCTGGGCAAATACACCCAGGACAGGGCGCCAATCTATCGCTGGGCATACACTCACTCACACAGACACGCGCCCATACACATTCTATATGGGGCAATTTGGAGAACTCAATTGACTTGATCCATGTTTTTGGACTGTGGGAGGAAACCGGAGAACACGGAGGAAACCCACGCAGACACGGGGAGAACATGGAAACTCCACCCAGATGGGGATTCGAACCGGGAAACCCTAGTGCTGAGAGGCGAACGTGCTAACCACTAAGCCACCGTGCCGCCAAACTAGATTTTGGTTTGCTCGTTTATTTGGTTTGCTTATTATTAATGTGCGAACCTTGTAAGTCTCTTTGGATTAAAGCGTCTGCTAAATGACCAAATGTAAATGTAAATGTAATGTATTTCAAATTTACAAGGTCAGATGTTTATGATGCTAATATGGAAGGATAGCACTGTTGAAAAAATGAAGTCATTGTCTCTGTATGTACATTACAGTGCTCATTATTTAACAGAGTGTGTTTCCAGTGCCTCCACGATTTAGTGATTAAGTAACCTCTCCCGGTTCTTTTGTTTATGTAGTGTTTATTCCACTCATGCAACACGTCAATATAAAAAAAGTAATGAGAAAATGGTTGAAGAGGAAGGTGTCAGTGACAAACTCTTTGCGTTCTGAACTAATTAAAATCCTGATCCTTAAAATAATCCATGCCAAAGGATTTAGGGCGTGGATTGTTTTGATATAGACACTAAATAAAATGAAATAAACTAAATAAAAGCCTGCATGCAGATATGTGTCACTACCCACATCTTGTTAAAAATTTATATAATTTATATGGCATAATAATTAATAATTAGTTTGTGCAATAATTTATGGAGGGAAATAGCCCAGAATTAGGCATGGACGAATCTGTAGTGCATCCACATGATTCTTGAAAATAGCATTAAACATGCACCCGCATGTGTATCAACAAGGAAGTACTTTTAGAGTAAATCTGGAATTTCTGTAATTTAACATAGATACATGACATGCTTATTAATTGCAACACGGAAACCATCTTGGAGAAGCTTTCGGCACTCCAAACGAGGTTGGAAACTTTGGAGACCAGACTGAAACGGAGAGATTCATGCTAAATATCTTTGAGTCTTGCCTAAACATAAATTCTTATGTTTCTATTTCAGACCCAATTTTATCAGAACTTAGCCTTTAGGGGCGAGTTGGTGATAGTAAAATCTCCCCCAGAAGAGCCTGCGCTACAGAGTCCTGATACCTAGAACTGTTCCAAAGACAAATGTTCCAAGGACAAATGCTCTCAGTTTGGCAAGATGGGCCTGAGTGCGGATAAGTGGCAGCTGGTCCAAAAACCGTGACCATATCGGTGTCTATGTTGTTATATTTGTGCTTTGTTAAGGTGGGTTTTTTTTTGGGTTCCCGAGGATCATAAGGCTGTTTTTTAATCACCTGTAATTTTCTTTGCCAATGTATTACATCTTTTCTTTCTCATTTTTTGAATTTACCCTTTGTGGGACTAAACAGATATCAATCAATCAATCGATCAATCAATGTTTAAATAAATAAACCACAATAATTCTATCAATATTTGCCATTTGGTAAAAATCTACTTACAGAGAAATATAGCAAAGTCAAAATAAACATACAGATAACTTCAATTGGTTCAGTGAATGAAAATACATCACAGGAAATATTGACTCCTGAACTACGTCAGTGTGTGTACGACACAACTGATTAACTGGATGTGGTCTGAGGTTTGGAAATGTATACACACTGCAAAAAATCTATATGAATCAAGTAAATGCTCTGCCAATTTGGTGAGTAAAGTTATCTGGGGTTTTTTTTTACAAAAGAAAAAAGTTTCCAAAAACTAGACAAGTTATCTTACTTAGAACTCTATTCAAGTCAAAAACAAGATTTGTTACACTTTTTAAAGATTTTCTGGCTTGTTAAGATTTCATTTTTTGCAGTGCACTTAAGATGCAGAGGAACCAAACCACAAATTACTTTAATCGAAATCTAAGAAGCAAATGTCTGCATATTATACTCCCGGTGTCATATCCACTGAACTTTATATTCTGATTTCTTAACATTTTTACTTTATATTCTGATACCTCTGGTGAAAGTGAGCTGTGAAAGTTATATATGCAATGTCAGTTTAGGTAACCAACTGAAAACTGTTGCTTTGCACTACTTTTGTAACCACTGTATATACAGTACGAGTCAAAAGTTTGGACACATCCCTTTCTTGCACCATTGTCAATTTCCAACATATAAATGGACTTTGTAGTTTTACAATTACAGACTGTAGTACATCTGTTTTCTTTATTTTGTTAGTCCCCTGTTGGTTCTCTACTCTCTATTGGATCATCACAGAACTGGTATAATTTGGGTTGTGTATTGTTTATTGTCAGTTCTGCAGTGACACTGATGCGGTGAGGACATTGCTGGAATAGGAACAATGCACCAACCAAATAATATCTGCTCTGTGTAGAGTAAATGGGACTAAAACAGTGTGTACTGTAGTCCACAAACAGATGGACTACGTACAGTCTATAATTGTGGAACTACATTGTGGAAGTCCATCTTTATGGTAAGTAGACCTGATAGACTTGACCATAAGTAAAGCAAAAAAGAGATGTACCTAAAGTTTTGGCTTGTACAATTTAGTGTAATTTGTAATTTTTATTATAAATATTACTTTTTTACATTGGTATTATAATTCTAATTCTTATTTTTTATCATATTACTATCTTTTACCTCTTGCATGGTCTTAGAAACAGCCACTTCTCTTTGTACCAACAACATTCTTGAATCCTGTCACCACACTGCCAGTTATGTCAAGGACACAAAGCAAGCTCACATGTGATAATTGTGGAAATATTTGAAATATAACAAAATAGTGTTTGTGTGGAAAAATATATGTAGAATGTGAAATTGGAAATATTGAATCTCTCGTAAGGCAGCAGCACTGCAAGTGTCACCTGGAATGCAAGTGACTCATCTGTACAAACACTCACATGAAGCACAGTGTCAAAGGCTAGAGGGAAACTGACTTACTGTGAATGCGTGTCTATAAATGGCCACAAGGTAAACACACCAACACAGTGGAGAGGTAAAGGAGGAAGCGGCTGTGCTGAAGTCTCCCAGCTTCCTGCAATTCTCTTCACATCCAGGTCTTAATAAATAAACGAAGATACACACTCAGTCTCAAGTTAAAACAGAAATCCACTTACAGACGCAAGAAGATAGATAGAAATGATGTGTTATCTATGTATTATGCCTTTAATAATGTGCAAATACTGAGGTTCTCAAATCAGGGAATAAAAGCTTTTACTACAAACAAATTGAAAGAAAAGTGGGACCAGCACAGTTTCTGCCTTATATAACACACAACTTTCAGATTTTTAAAGAGATATTTTTATTCTATATCTGTTAATTGTTGTAAATGTTGTAGATTATTATGTGTGATCTATTTTGCCTACTGTGCTTTATAAAGGAATTTGTCCTTTACATTTAACCGCAGTAAAATCACACATACACTGAGTAAAGTGAGCACACATGCCCAGAGTGGTGCGCAGACATGTATACAGACGTGGGGTTGCCCAAGGTCACTACAGACATGGTGCTTGGTGGGGCCAGGAATCGAACCGGGGACCTTAAGTCACAAGGCTGGTTCCTTAACCACAAGCCTAAGACTGCCCATGACTGCACCACCACCTGACTTACTACCTGAGCTTTTTTTTTTTTTTTTTTTTAAATGTATTGCATTGTAAAACCATTTGAGACATGTTCTAGGTAAGTACAGTATGAATTAAGATTTACTCATGTGGTGATATTTGGTTTAAGGTTTTGGATTACAGACCAGACGGTTGATGGTTTATTGTGACTTTATCACTGGATTGGCATAAAATCTTTATGGGTGATGACTAATTTATGATTATGCATTGCATTAGATGATTAATACTGAGGTTTCAATGTGTAAGAAGAATGTTATTTTACTGTATTAATAGCTAAAGGCAGGGCTAGGTTAAAGTATCATATTAGTTTAAAATTTTTGGTAAGGAATGGCACGGTGGCATAGAGGTTAGCACATTTGCATCTTAGAGCTGGGGATTCCAGGTTCAAATCCCATTTATGTGATTTTCTCTCTGTGTCCGTGTGGGTTTCCTCTGGTTTCCAACCACAGTCCAAAAACATGGATTTAAGGTAAACTGAATGCTCTAAAATGCCCCATAGAGTGTGTCTGTGTGTGAGTGTGAGTGTGTGTGTGCCCAGTGACAGATTGGCACCCTGTTCTGGGTGTAGCTGCTCAGTGCTCTAAACGGTTTTCCCTCCCCCCACCCATAAAATATTAAGTCATTCCAAAATGTATTCAGTTTAATAGCAAGATTTAGTGAGACAAACCACTATTTAGTGATGCTGTCAACAACTCTCTCTCTCTCTCTCTCTCTCTCTCTAACAAAATATATTTAATAAATGTAGAGTAAAATACACATGGTATTAAAGCAGACAAAGCACTAACACTAACTCACTTTAATTATAACTTGTAATTTTTTTTTGTCTATATCTGTTATAGTGCCATATTCGTGCAGTTTCTCTTTTTAAACTTTTAATTGCACATTGTAAATATATATATATATATATTATTTTAATATCCTTTTATATAACCATCTTGTAAATCTAAATTTTCTTTTTTTTCTTTCTTGATTTGATTTGACAACTGCAGCTCCTCCAGGAGAAACAATTCTATATAATTCATAATTGAGATGTGAATGAATTTTTCATTAAGGTACTGAGCTTTATGAAATGAAACATATAAAAGTTCCAAATTTGGTCACATGAACAATGTATTAAATAACACATATTTACTCTAAAACTGTACCCACTAGTTACGAAGGCAACATTTAGCTAAAAACCGAGCCTAACATCGCCATCTAGTGGAATCTTAATCATGTTCACGGTGTTGATTACTAAACACGGGACACTTTATCTTTATCTAAATATTCCTTTCGCTATTTAAATACACGTTTCATTAAATTTATTACAGCATGTTATATTATATATTATCAGTAGCTACATTTTAAACCTGTTTCACTGGCCAGAAAAATCCAGCCTGTTTATAATACAGAATACTTATGTCATTAATATTAAAACTAAAAGTTAAATATTAACATGCAAATAATATTTTAGAAAGCATTTATTTATCCAACACGCATCCTCAATTAATTTTACAGTTCTTGGGGATGATTACATTGTGATCAGCAAAGTCCTATTTGTGTAGTTTACATGTTCTCACTTTATCTGTACGTTTCCTTCCACAATTTAAAGACATGTGAGTCAAAATGAAAATACTAAATTGCCTAAATGAGTTTGTGCTATTAACCTAAATGTTGTGTTGTTATTGTAGTATTAAAACGAAGTAAAATTGAACGGTAATGATATAAAAGTACATACTTGGCTTGTGATAGATTGGCGCCCTGTCCTGGGTGTATCTGCCCAGCGCTCAAAACAATCTCCCCTGGATGGGCATGTGGACCCCCCCCCCACACACACACACAACCCAAGTAAAGGATTAAGCAGAGGATAATGAATGAATGGGGCGGCACGGTGGCTTAGTAGTAAGCATGTTCTCTTCTCGGTGCTAGGGATTCTCGGTTCAAATCCCAATCTGGGTGGAGTTTCCATGTTCTCCGTGTCCGCGTGGGTTTCCTCCGGGTTCCTCCCACAGTCCAAAAACATGGATCAATTGAATTCTCCAAATTGCCTCATATAGAGTGGGTTTGTGTGAGTGTGTGCCCAGCGATAGATTGGGAGTATTTGCCCAGCGCCCGAAACGTTCTCCCCTGGATGGGCATAGGAAACCACACCGTGACCCTAATGGAGGATAAAGCGGAAGATAATGGATGGATAATGAATGGATAAAAAGTAATTGAATGTTTGCTGCAGTATTGAGTTCACCTCTGAGATCGAATAAAGTCACAGGAGTTAAAAATTATCAAGTAGCTATTGGATATACAATGTATTTGTTAAGCCTTATTCATTTATGTGATATTAAAATATGGATGTCAAAAAACTTCCTACTGCTAAATTCTGATAAAACAGAGTTTCTGATAGTTGGACCCAAGGACAAAATTAACAAAGCTTCTAACACTATGTTAAACCTTGATAACTCTTTAATTAGACCCAGTTCATGTGTAAATAATCTCGGTGTCATTATTGATTCAGATCTCTCCTTTACAAAGCACATTAGCAATATTACTAGAATTGCATTTTTTCACCTTCGTAACATTTCGAAGCTACGAAATATCCTCTCCCTCCAAGATGCAGAAAAACTAATTCATGCCTTTATTACCTCAAGGTTAGATTATTGTAATTCACTTCTGACAGGATGTTCTAATAAATCATTACATAAATTACAACTTGTGCAAAATGCTGCAGCTAGAGTTTTAACTAAAACACGAAAGTTTGATCATATCAGTTCTGTGTTATCAAACTTGCACTGGCTACCAGTTAAGTTTTGTATTGAGTACAAAATTTTATTAATAACATATAAAATTCTACATAATCAGGCTCCACAGTATCTGAGTGAGCTGATTCAATCATACAAGCCAACAAGTGAGCTTCGATCTCAAGGTGCTGGTTTACTCTTAGCTCCTAGAATAAATAAAATTACTGCTGGTGGAAGAGCGTTCTCCCACAAGGCTCCTCAACTTTGGAATAGCCTTCCAGTTACTGTTCGTGATTCTGAATCACTATTAATCTTTAAAAATAAATTAAAAACACATTTATTTAATCTTGCGTTTAACTAATCCCCTGTAGATAAAGATGTAGATCTCAGACTTGGCTGTGTTGGGGGGGTAATCTCTGATCAGTTTCACCTCTTCACCCACCTCATCATTAATGGGGGGGTGTGGCGCTGAAATGATGCTGTTCCGGGGCGCCATCCCAACTATGTAGAGTCTGCAGTATCTGCCTCTTTTAGTTATGCTGCTCTAGTCAGTGATGCCGGAGTCACATGCTGCACTGTGTCAATTATTTACTTATTAATTAAATGCCGTGCTTTATTATTAGCTTTAACTGCCTTCCTTGTCTGTTTCTTTTGAGGTGTGACTGGCTTCCTGGAGATCTTCATCCATGGCTCTGCTGACTAATACTGTATGGAACCTTACAAGGTGGTCCTGCAGGACACCCCCTAATGGATTTACATATAGTTTTCCAGTTGTTAGTTTTTCCATTTGTTTAATATCTGTACATAGCTGTCCTACACTGTTGTTGCTGCCTGGCCGCTCAAGGAGGATGAGTCCCCCACTGAGTCTTGGTCCTCCCAAGGTTTCTTCCTTAAATAACAACATAAAAGGGAGTTTTTTCTTGCCACTGTCGCTTCGGCTTGCTCTTTGGGGGTTTAAAGGCTTTTCATTCTGTAAAGCTGCTTTGTGAAAATGTACTGTTGTAAAAAGCGCTATATAAATAAATTACTTGAACTTGATTTATGTAAGAGAAACAGACTGGCTCACATTATAAACTGGACATCAGTGTTTTATTAAATATTTTATTATGATGGTAGGAACACAGCTGCATTATTTAGTTTAAATATAAACAGAACTGCAATGGAAATGACAGAATATTATGTAAAAAGGAAAAAGTGACTCAGTCAGGTCCGGTATCAGAAGCAGTTCTGAGCCTCAATGCTCTGACTTGCATTATAACATCTCCTAACAGAGTGGATGAGCACTAAGAGGTGATTGGCTTGTTTTGTGGCAGCTGTTTTTCCTCTTCCTTCATTGCACTGCATATTAAATCGGTCATGTTTTGTCATCATCATTATTATAGCAATAAACTGATCTCCTTCATTCACTGTGCCATACAGAACCCATTGATTATCGCTCATCTAGTAATTTATGCATTTATACAAACAAAAGTGGTAGCAGCATTACTACTTAAAAAACGTATGTAATACAAATTTTAAGAAACATTTTTAAAACTAATTAGTGTTCCAAAGTTGGCATTACCACATGACAAGAAGCAAATAGCCCTATGCTGCTTAATACTATGCTTTTTATTAAAAACCTTCTGAAAAATCAAAGACAATAAAGAGGTTTAAAGTATAAATCGGGTAACGGTGGATAAAGGATGTAGCCTACTCTTTTTCTGGCAGAGGTATGAAATAAGTGGACGGTTTACTGTTTAGGTGGATTTGAAGATTACGTAGTGCTGCTGGAAAAAGCAACTCTTTGGCGGGTGGTTTTAGTTCGAGGGTGATGTGTTGCAGTAGAGCTAAGCTCATTGTCAGACTTCAGTGGTTCGTTTTCTGTCTGCGGTGAGCCGGTGTCCCCGACTAGCTCTCGTAGGAACTTGAATTTAGACAGGAAGAGCTGCCACACCACATACCAACCTGCAACCCAACAACAAGAATCACACTAAATCAACACATGCTTGATCCATCATACAACATCAAGTAAAGCATACTTAGTTTTAAATGATCCAAATATTCAAATTTGCTTCTAACCAATACTATTTAATAGTACAACTGCATAATAACACATTTCCATTTGCTGAATCTTACTGTATGCATCATACTATTAACGTCATACATATCTGCTCATCCAAACAAGGCATGTTGTTTTGGTGTCAAAATATAAACTTGGGTCCCCTGACAAAGTAATATTTTCCCAATACTCTTTAAAAATGTTTTGTATGGAAGGAACTTGTGGAAGGGTCTTCTACAGTCAAACAATTAATCTCTTATTTTAATTTTAATTCTTATTATTTCTTGCAAGATGTTTTTTGACTGTCTGATCTTGTGACATGCAACAGTGCATGGCTGGTGGCAGGTCATGTGACGGTTTATCTTGTATTAAACTTTATTTCCCCATTTCCTACACCAAGCATCAAATGAACTTTATTTGCATGTTAAAATATTACTGCAGTATTTAAAATAAACCAATGTGATTTCCATCTTCATGAAGACATGCTGTGAGTCTACAATACCAGACTATTGGAGCATGTGCAGAATAAGGCCTGGAACAGTCCTGCTAATGAAAACATATGTCCTACCAAGGTCACAATTTTAATCTATTAATTAATTATTTAAGCTTTTGTAGCTTTTATTTCTAATAATCTGGAGGGTCCCGTTCATCTTTGTACAGACAGCTTGACTTCCATTTAAAAAAAACAAACAAACTGGGACTTGTCTTCTCACAACAAAATCCAGCAACTTTACTTCCTACAAGCATTTCATTTGTTTTTCCTTCCCCCCAAATGTTTTAGTTTGTTTACATCTACAAAATCTGAATAGGCTGGTCAGTGAAATCACTGTTGTTGTTTTTTATCTGTTGTTGTGTCATAAACAAGACTTTAAACACTCTGTTATTAGCACTGCAATCTTTCATTTTTTCACATCTTTATCTTTCACAAATGTTCAATTTGATAAATGTACTAAGCTTTAAATATGTTTACAATAAAGCAATAATCTGCAACACAATGTAATCTGTTACCAGTTTGAAGAGAAAGATTAAACTGTACCACTCACAACAATAATACTATGATTAATTATAGAGGTATAGTAATTATTATAACAAAATTGTGATCAATTGATCATCTTTAGTGTTTAATAAAAATAGACTAGAACTACCGGTTATATAAAAATATATTAATTGGTTACTTTACATTATTCTTGTCTGCATTTTTATATTAGTACATGAGCTTTTTAGGTCTGACACACTCATAAGCTTTTTTGACTGTGATAAAATAAAAATAAAAATAAAGACGCACCAAAAAGCATGAAGAGCAGGACACAGATGAGTGTGGCCACAATCACCAGCAGGGTCAGACCCACACTCTGCCACATTCTGTCTCTTGGGCTTCAGTCAGTCAGTCTCTCCTGATAACCAGCACAGACATAGAAATTAAATACAGCTACTTTCCCCTAAATGTTTCAATTCCAAATAAGGGCAAATGTTATTTATACAGTAAGCTACAAAATCAGATGCATAGCTGACAGAAATTTAACTTTAAATTTAAAACTTAAGACCAAAAAAGGAGTGAGATTTATTTTTCACCATCTAAACCATAGTTTCAGGTTTATTTGTTATTTGCACTACATGTCAGGACATATGTGCATTGAAATGTTTATGGCAAAACACTACAGTAAGAATCTTATAAATATATAAAATCTACACAAAGCATACAGTGCTACAAATGCTACAATGTGAAGAACAGATTATAGTAAAGTGGCATTAAGAAATTTAAGGTGACCAAGGCTGTACCAAATGTACTGCAGTAACAGTATAGTGTTGTGTGACAAATTTAAATATACACGTAGTATATTCTATACCAGTTCCCAAACAATAGTAAGTTGGAATTAGGTCTGCCTGTAGAGCCATCATTTTATTTTTTTAAGTACAAGCAGTGCCTTTTTTAATTATTAAATATGTTTCTTTTTCATGATCTTTTAAATGATTGTAAAACAAAAGATCAATTTACAACTAAAATGTTTGATCCCATCTTGCTTGATAAAATCCATCCAGCTACTTAACAGCTCTTGAATGTCTAACATTACATTACATTTACATTTGGTTATTTAGCAGATGCACTTATTCAAAGCGCCATACAAAGCGAGCACAGGGTTGGCCACAGCATCCCTGGAGTAATGAGGGTTAAGGGCCTTGCCTACATTGGTAACTTCAGAAGACCTGAGATTTAAACTCACAACCTTCAGAATGATATTCCAACACCCTAACCACAAATGGTAGTATGACTTTAGAGCATGACTATTAGAATAAGTTCCAGAATCATCCTGCTAAATAAACATAAATGTCCTACAAAGATGTCACTTTGACTAAAGTATATGTATGTCTTTTAACATTTGCCAGACACCAAGCTGTTGGCTTTTACATCTTTCGTTTATAACAGCTAAACCTTTAATCCATCATGACCTGACCTTCCAAATTGATGGCTCCACTATCTCTCCAATGGACTCACCGGTAACCTCAGTTTCATAATTGACTCTTAAACTACATGAT
Organism: Corydoras sp. C115; assembly: GCA_019802505.1. Lineage (NCBI taxonomy): Eukaryota > Metazoa > Chordata > Actinopteri > Siluriformes > Callichthyidae > Corydoras > Corydoras sp. C115. The sequence goes on along the minus strand of JAFMOC010000015.1, from coordinate 1,534,250 downwards.
CACTAAAACTGCCCGTTCCTGCAGCTTCCTTCTTTACAACATCAGGATGATCAGACATTTCTTGCCTACTCCTCAGCTGTTAGTTCAAGACTTCATACTATACTGGCTTGACTATTGTAATGCACTGCTTGCTGGTCTCCCGGTTGCACAATCAGGCCTCTACAGCTGATTCAAAACTCTGCAGCTCGACTTGTGTTTAAACAAACTCATGTCACTCCATCGGTGATCTCTGTCCATTGGCTACCTGAAGCTGCTCACATTCAGTACAAGGCACTGACTCTGGCCTACAGGGCAATCTATGGATCTGCCCCCTCTTACCTTCACTCTATATTTTCAAAATACACTCCAACTTGTTCACTTCGCTCTAGTGATGAATGTGATTCAACCTTACTGTGGTGCTAAATCTCACTCCATATCGTTCACACCTGCAAAATGGTAGAACAATGTCAAACTAGAGGGCGGCACAGGTGGCTTAGTGGTTAGCACGTTCGCCTCTCAGCGCTAGGGATTCCCGGTTCGAATCCCCATCTGGGTGGAGTTTCCATGTTCTCCCCGTGTCCGCGTGGGTTTCCTCCGGGTTCTCCGGTTTCCTCCCACAGTCCAAAAACATGATCAAGTCAACTGAGTTCTCCAAATTGCCCCATATAGAGTGTGTCTGTGTGAGTGAGTGTGTGCCCAGCGATAGATTGGCGCCCTGTCCTGGGTGTATCTGCCCAGCGCCCGAGACGCTCTCCCCTGGATGGGCATGGGAAACCCCACCGCGACCCTAATAGAGGATAAAGCGGAAGATAATGGATGAATGAATGAATGTCAAACTATGTAGGAGTCATTTAGCATCTCTTCCACAAACACCTGTTATAAAAAAAGAACAAAAACAAAGAAATGGTGTAGGATAGGATAATGATCAGGTTTGATAATTCTAGTGTAGCTGTTTTTTTCTGTAACTATTGACCTGTGTTTCTCTCACTTGTAAGTCGCTTTGGATAAAATCGTCTGCTAAATGACTAAATGTAAATGTATAACATAGTTTCTACACCAGATCCCAAACATTAGTGATCCCCCACCAGAGAGGTGGAATTAGGTCTGCCCTGTAGAACCATAATTCTTTTACACCAAATACATCTCCGGGTTTTAGTTTATTGTATTGCAGATACATGTTTATTCTATTTCAAGATCAAGTTTTAGTGACTTCTGGTTGTAACGGTCGTTGTTTTGTTATATGAACAACATTTATAAACGCAAAGACGTATAAAACATTACATTAGAAAATGTGAATAACGGCGTGATGAGGCTATTTTTAAACAATCTGTGTCACAATAGCAGCAACACATTTGGATTATGAACTAGAGCTCTTTTTTCTACAGATTCAGACAGCGTTTAAGAGCAACTGTGCCTGTAACTCTGGAGCTGAGAGCAGCGACATGTAAACATAAATAACAGATTAGTAACACACAAGAAATTAAAAGCAGCAATAAACATTCATAAATAATGTTCAAAATAATATAACAATACACCTACGTTCAGTAGAAACAGGGCCTTGAGGGCTTTGAGAGCTTTTCTACATCGCTGCAGCGTTTTATCTGAAACTGCTCTTAACAAAACGTGCGACTTCACACTCACACAACACGAACACCAACGCTGCCGGAAGAGGACAGTCCAAACGTCTGAGCGAGCCCACTGCCGCGGTGCCTGCTGGGCAATGTAGTTTCAGCACTGATTGAACGGTTTATGTTAAAGAAGCTACAATTCTAAACGCTTATATTTTCTTGCGTTATTACGACTTTATAAAAACTATTAATCCATATCTGACTGGAGTTTCCATGGTCTTCCCGCGTGTGTGTGTGTGTGTGTGTGTGTTTGTGTGTTTGTGTGTGTGTGTGTGTTTGTGTGTGTGTGTGTGTGTGTTTGTGTGTTTGTGTTTGTGTGTGTGTGTGTTTGTGTGTGTGTGTGTGTGTGTGTGTGTGTGTTTGTGTGTGTGTGTGTGTGTGTGTTGTTTTGTGTGTTTGTGTTTGTGTGTTTGTGTTTGTGTGTGTGTGTGTGTGTGTGTGTGTGTGTGTGTGGGTAAAATAAGATAAAATAAGCAAAAGCCAAAAGCACTGTGAGATATTTATTTTGTATAAAGCAGTTAAAGGGTTTTTAAATGTTGTGTATAATTACAAATCACTGATACGTTCTCCTGACAAGCTAAACCTGTTGCACCTGCTGTGAAAATATTCAGGGCCAGACCCACAGTTGTTTTTTTCACTATAAACTATTGGATGTCAAGGAGAAAGCATGATTACAAAGGGGTTATATGCCATTATACTGATAAAACCAGAGGGAAATATGAATAAGGAACAGAATTGAGTCAGTATTCTAAAATGAGAACCAACTATCTCTAAACGTACTATTCATCTTAAAGTTCTATATTCAGGTGGTGGTAAGGGTTCTTTGCAGGTCACTAGTGTTCCAAATGGACTAAAATGGGCTAGTGTTCCAAATATGGAATAATGATGCATCTTATCTCAATTCTTACCACAAATTGGCAGTGGTGGAAGAAGTAATCAGTTCATTCATTTAAACAAAAGTTCAGCAGCATCAGAAGTATGCGACAGAAGCCTTCCACAACAAATGATTTCAATCTGTGTATAGAGACCGCCAGGGGTGGACTTATTTTTTGTATTTTTGTTGTATTTTTTATTTTATTTATTTTAAGCCACTAATACTTTTTAAAACTTATTTTTATTTAACTATATTACATTTTAAAAGATGCAGTTGTTCTTTTAATTATTGTTACTAGTAGTATTTATATCCTTTATTCTTTATTTGTTTACCAAATCACAAAAAATGGGGTATTTGTAATTGCTGCAATTTACCCCCAAAGAATAATAAAGTATTCCAATTCATATTCTTATTCTGAATGAAAGCCACTGTATAGTGGCATGTATGTGTTCAAAGCTGTGTCTGTGTGTTGATGAAGGTAAGGCAATAGGTTAAAAATCAGTGAGCATGCATTTGGGTGAGTCTGAGTTTGGGTGAATATGTGTCTAAGATGGTGTGGTATGTTGTCTGGGAGTGCCAGAGCCTACAAGTAGGTCAAGTCCTAAAAATGAGGTACTGGTTAGCAGTTTATGACAGCGGAGGGCATGAACAAGAATGCACAGCTCTCTGAGATGCCATATGGATGGCCCACAACCTGCTGGTGGGGAGGAAAGTGACAGTACCTCTGAGTGCTCTGATATTAATGGTAACATCTTTGCAACATATAAAATCCATGTTTAAAATAAGTAGTAACTAAAGATATTTTATAATGTACAAAGTACAATAATTTCCTTTGAAATGCAAAAGTGTCAAGGTACCTAACACCTAATTTAATTCTTTAATGACATGTTTTTGTTTATAACAATTTGGTGGAATAGAATTGTCTTTTTTTTGTAAAAACATGCATTACAATGATTTTATTAAGTATTTACCTTTTTTGTTTGTTAAAACACTCCACAGGATCTTGTATCGTCAAATGTTTTAAGGGCAAAAAGACACAATTAAAACATACAGCTAAATATAGCTAAACCCACATATTCCACACTTAAAAGTTTATGAAGCCTTTAGAATGTAAAGGGGCTGTAATGATGTTCTGTATGTGGAATGTTGATGTCTAAACCCTTTCTTAGAAATCTTCCTTGTTATTGCCATAATACATTTCCATCAGACTTTAATTGATCCCTGTTCTTTTAATTTAAACCCACTTACACCGAATTGTTATTTCTTTGATTCAAACAAACTTTCTCCTCATTATGTTGGTTCACATACTTTTGGTAAAAAGGGATAAAGTGATCTATTTTGCCTACAGTGCTGTTACACACAGAGAAAATAATTATCCACATTTAACCCATCTGTGCTGTGAAGCACACACTATTGAGGGGGACAAATGTATCCAGTGGGCAACCCTGTACAAAATGCTCAGGGAGCAATTAGGGTTATATACCTTGCCCAAAAGCACTTCATCCATAGTACTTGGTGGATCAGCAATCAAACCAATGTCCTTCAGGTTGTGAAGCAAGTTCCTTAACCACAAGCCTAATCACAGACATAAAACCGATAAACATTTATTCATTCATTATCTTCCGCTTTATCCTCTATTAGGGTCGCGGTGGGGTTCCCCATGCCCATCCAGGGGAGAACGTTTCGGGCACTGGGCAGATACACCCAGGACAGGGCATCAATCTATCTCTGGGTACACACTCACTCACACAGACACACTCTATAGGGGGCAATTTTGAGAATTCAATTGACTTGATCCATGTTTTTGGACTGTGGGAGGAAACCGGAGAACCCGGAGGAAACCCACGCAGACTTGGGGAGAACATAAAAACTCCAAACGATAAACAGCCAAGTCTAAATCTTTTTGTGTTATGTGGTTCTCTTTATTCACTTTTAGAAATGGTTTGAACTCCTGATGTTTTATGTCAAAATTTATGCAGACATTCATTCATTATCTCCCGCTTTATCCTCTATTAGGGTCGCGGTGGGGTTCCCCATGCCCATCCAGGGGAGAACGTCTCGGGCGCTGGGCAGATAGACCCAGGACAGGGCACCAATCCTTCGCTGGGCACACACTCACTCACACAGACACTCTCTATTTGGGGCAATTTTTGAGAATTCAAATCACCTTGATCCATGTTTTTGGACTGTGGGAGGAAACCGGAGAACCCGGAGGAAACCCACGCAGACACGGGGAGAACATGGAAACTCCACCCAGATGGGGATTCGAACCGGGAATCCCTAGTGCTGAGAGGCAAACGTGCAAACCACTAAGCCACCGTGCCGCCCCTATGCAGACATTCATTCATTCATTATCTTCCGCTTTATCCTCTATTAGGGTCGCGGTGGGGTTCCCCATGCCCATCCAGGGGAGAACGTCTCGGGCACTGGGCAGATAGACCCAGGACAGGGTGCCAATCCATCGCTGGGCACACACTCACTCACACAGACACACTCTATATGGGGCAATTTTGAGAATTCAATTAACTTGATCCATGTTTTTGGACTGTGGGAGGAAACCGGAGAACCCGGAGGAAACCCACGCAGACACGGGGAGAACATGGAAACTCCACCCAGATTGGGATTCGAACCGGGAATCCCTAGTGCTGAGAGGCAAACGTGCTAACCACTAAGCCACCGTGCCGCCCCTATGCAGACATGTAAAAAAAAAAAACTAAATTATTCATAACTTTTAAATGCCACAGTAAGCAATTGTAAAAATACAATACTATGATTTTGCCATTCTCTTTAATCACTTATACACTGCTGTAAAAATGATCTTTATAGAACAAAAAGTTACACCAACATAATCTGGCTACATATTCAAAGTCAAAGTTACAAGGACCTGAGGAATTATCGACTTGCATTCAGTGTTCCTCAGTTTCTAAACAAGCAAGACCTCAAAACAGTTTAAATATAGACATTACAGACATTAAATACAGACATTAATGAGAATTATTACATGGTTATCATATACGCACCATATTATTGCAACTACTGCTGACACAAACATTGTTACCTGCATTTATTCATTTTACTGTTATAATACTATTTAAAAAATGTATGATTAGGAAATGAATGTGTTGATCAGATGGTACAATAATTAAAAAAATTAAATGCTACTAAGCAACAAACACATGATACCAGTGTGAATGATGGTGGATTTGCATTTAGGAAGCTGTTCTTTATTAGAGGTCTGTGGTGCTGAGGGAAGGGTTTGCAATTGTGATGCCTGGACTCTCTGAGCCCTTCTTCCTCCCTCGCTGAGCCAATGCTGCCCCTAGCGGTTCTTGGAACAAAACATTTCCAACACCATCCTCCTCTTCCTCAATGCTCTGTATATGATTTAACAGATGAGTCACAGTTTAAACAAACTATTAAAAAATGTTAAACGTATAAATAATTAATACATGTTAGCATTTCAATCATTTAAACACAAAAATGTATATGTACAATCATCTGATCAATTTATCATCTATTGACATGTCTATCAACGTATAATTGTTCATTTACTTTTCTATAAAGTATATACTCCATCAGTTTATCACTTTATCTGTCCACTTATTCTGCAATACAACTTCTTGTTTATACAATGTTCTATTCATTTAATATCACTGAATATTTTAAAAGAATTATTTAATATATACACATACAGTACCAACTGCATATATATATATATTATATATATATATATATATATATATATATATATATATATATATATATATATATATACACACACGCACACACACAAAAAGAGAAATGGTCAAATTTTTACCATCAACTGCATCGTGTCCTTTTCTGTGCTGTCTGCATTAAAGTCCAGTGAATTAAGGCTAAAAGAGCATGAACAAAATAAAAACAGTTTATTATGAACAACATAATAACTAACGGGCGGCATGGTGGCTTAGTGGTTAGCACGTTCGCCTCTCAGCACTAGGGATTCCCGGTTCTGGTTTATCTCCATCATTTTGGTGAGGAGGATTTGGTATTATACTTGTAATTCTGTTCCCCTTTTATGTTTTGGTTTATTTGAGAACTATGTACCATTAGCCTGACCAACTACCCAGCCTCTTTTGTTTTTCTGTTTGTTTCTGTTCTTATTCTATCAAAGCTTTAGGACATAGTGCCAGGTCGTAATTTATACATATCATTCTTTGCCTTTTTTCATCGACTTATGTGTGTTTTTTATTAAATGGCTTTCCTATTTCCTGGTCTTCTGTCTCCATCTAGCTGTGTACTTGGGTAAGTTTAGTTTGAATCCTGTTCTTCTAGTAAGCAGCATGTTTCTTATTTTGGAAGCATGGTGTGATACCTTTCTCTGTCTGGATTAGATGCTTCCTCATCAAATCCGAGGTCAGTTGTACTGTCAATGTTCAGGTTCAAAACTGGATTTGCTCTGATGAGAAAAATGAATAGATCACAAATTTATGTAAAACTGCATCTACAACTTTCATCCAATTTAAGAAGTAAATGTAAAAATATTGATTAAAGTAACTTGGTAGCATGGAAACCTTTTTTATTTTCTTGTGAGTAAATTTGCAGACTGATAAACCTTATAGAATAATAGAATAGAATAGAATAATATGCCTTTATTGTCACTATAAGAATATACAATGAGATTGTAAGCCACCCCTTTTTCTCAGTGCAACATACATGAAGTGTAAAATATAAAATATAACACACTACCACTATTACAATTATAAGAAAATTTATATTAAAACTATATTTATGCAAATATATAAAAAAGTTAAAGTTAAATAAGGCATAAGATATTCATTTTGAACACCTGGAAGGAGTTTGAGTTTTTAGCAGACATTTGAATATTTTCATGATCTTGTCTTTGTGCATAAAATTATAAAGTATTGTTACCTGATATTTTTCTACTTCATCATTTAATCACAAATGACTTGTTAAGATCATTAAAAGCATATTTTTCACTCTTACCCCTCCTTGGTGTATTTGTTAGTTCCTGGAACGATCGGGCCATCCCTCTGGTTTTCTGTCTCAACCATGGCTGCTGTATTCATGGCCTTTGCAGCCTTTAATTTGGTCTTGTACCTTGAAAATAATTAAACAAATTCCTCATTAATTAATTTAAATGAATTTAATCATGCCCAGCGATGGATTGGCGCCCTGTCCTGGGTGTATCTGCCCAGCGCCCGAGATGTTCTCCCCTGGATGGGCATGGGGAACCCCACCGCGACCCTAATAGAGGATAAAAGCGGGAGATAATGAATGAATGAATGAATTTAATCAAACTTTACTTCTATGTAGGGCGGTACGGTGGCTTAGTGGTTAGCACGTTCGCCTCTCAGTGCTAGGGATTCCCAGTTCGAATCTCAATCTGGGTTCTCCCAGTTTCTCTCCGTGTCTGTGTGGGTGTCCTCTGCGTTCTCTGGTTTCCTCCCACAGTCCAAAAACAAGGATCAAGTTCAATTGAATTTTCCAAATTGCCCCATATAAAGTGTGTTTGTATGTATGTCTGTGTAAGTGAGTGAGTGTGCCCAACAATAGATTGCCACTCTGTCCTGGGTGTATCTGCCCAGTGATTGAAACTTTCTCCTCTGGATGGGCATGTGGTACGGCCCCATGACCCTAGTAGAAGATAAAGTGGAAGATAATGGATAGATAGTTCTATCTATACAATATAATGCTCAAAAAATAAATATAATTAGCTTTGACTTTGTCTATTTAACAACTTCTATGTTAGTGTATATAATGGTAACAAGATGGTTAAACAGACTGTCCAGCTTTTTATTCTAGCTTACTTCTTCCTAATGCAAACAAGTGACGTTGTTGTGACAAACAGCACAATTATAAGTCCTGCCACTAGTCCAATCATCATGAACAGCACCACATTGTTCTCTGTTGTTGTTTCTACATTTGCCAGCTGCAACACAAAAAGCACATGAAGTAAGTGAACCAATAGTAATATTAGATTTTTTTAGCTGTTGTATTTTACTTACAATGCCGGTGAGTCCAAGTTGCTGTAATTTGGCACCATATTCCTTGTACACCTCTTCTGAGTTTAGAATCCTTGCCACAGAGTCAGAGTCAAGGGCCGTTCCATTCAGGAATACAAAATATGCCTCTAGAAGGGTCAGCACTTTTCTAAAAACAAAAACAATAATTAACAATGGAATATCACTATGCATCATCACTGAATTTATTTTGTAAATTTCTTTATATTATTAATTGGATTAGTTATTTAATACAGGATAATAAAGCTTTAAAGATATTTTACATGAATTTAATCATTCATTCATTCATTATCTTCCGCTTTATCCTATATTAGGGTCGCGGGGGGTTCCCCATGCCCATCCAGGGGAGAAAGTTTCGGGCGCTGGGCAGATACACCCAGGACAGGGTGCCAATCTATCACTGGGCACACACTCACTCACACACACACGCACACATACTATATGGGGCAATTTGGGGAACTCAATTGACTTGATCCATGTTTTTTGGACTGTGTGAGGAAACCGGAGAACCTGGAGGAAACCCACGTGGACACAGGGAGAACATGGAAACTCCACCCAGATGGGGATTCGAAACGGGAATCCCTAGTGCTGAGAGGAGAACGTGCTAACCTCTAAGCCACCGTGCCGCCTGAATTTAATCAATCTTATTATTATCTCTTTATCCAATAAAGGTAATTGTACTGTAGGTCCAAGTGGACCAGCCATTGCAGTTTTATACAGCAGTCCAACTAAACATGGCATGACTTTTGTAGTTATCAAGCCCATGAAGCCCATTATACAATAATTTATACTACCACTATTGTGTTTAAATAAATCAAAATCAAGTACAAAAATAAACATAACGTACCTTTCATCTTTGCTATTTTTCTGTGTGTTGCTTGACTCGGATGCAATTTTAACAATATCCACCATTGCCTTTGTTGCTCCTGTGAGGGCCCTGCAAAATATTTAGCAGCTTTTATACCTCCTTGCTTAATACCAGAAATTATAAGCTTGTAAATTTCTTATCTTAAGTAGAGAAAACCCCAAAAAGCAGCAAGTCTCACTCTCTGATTGCTGGCAGTTGGTCCCTGACTTCATCTTCTGGTGATTCAAATCTGAGACCAACTTTGTAAGATTTGTCAACTGTAATTAGCTAGAAACAAAAAAATCCAAAATTGAAATTTGATTATTTAGATTGTAATAGAGTCTGACATGACTTATTGAATAATGACTTATTACATACCTCCAGAGTCTCATTGGTACTGAGCTCACCATTCTTGGCCATCACTGTCACCAAGTACTTGCCTTTTTTATCTTCGTCCAGGGTTGTCTTGGCCCTAAGCAGCATAATAGAAATGCTCCTGTCATTGCAATTCATTTTTGTTTAACATCAATAGCACAAGAAAACTTTAAACACTTCTAACAATAATACAGCTATGATGAATAATTAATTTCTATCAATATGAATAAGACTATCAATAAATAAAAGCTCCAAAATGCCACTACTTATGTATATGCTGCACTTATATATATATGAACTTATGCATATACACATTATTTATGTGACAATGTGACAAATAAATATTATTTTATTTCTTTACATTATGAAAAGAGAGCAATTATACAATATGGGTTCTTCATCAGATTTTAGCAGGATATCAGGACATCAGTTTTAGCAGGATAAATTAAATTCAGTACGAGAAAAAGTTTACTGCCTCCATATACCATATGCAGTTTGGAAAAGGTATTTGATTATGTTTTAATGGCTTGCTGCAATGGGAGTGTAAAATCTAAATTGGATAAACCAAAATATTGATCAAAATATTGATCCTTGAAAGGGTGAGAACAAAGATTGCAAAACAGTGAAGCACAGTGTTGGTAAAATGTGTTTGAAAGTAAGTTACAGCACAGAGTGCCTTAACCTTTTATAACTTATTAAGTCTAATTGTTATTGTTGAATTCACCTACTAAAAATTAGAGAACATAAAATACTATTTAAAAATATGTAAAATATGTTTTTATCTATGATGATTAAAATAATTATCACCACAATCAGGGTGGCATGGTAGCTTAGTGGTTAGCATGCTCGCCTCTCAGCGCTAGGGATTCCCAGTTCGAATCCCAATCTGGGTTGAGGTTCCATGATCTCCCCGTGTCCGGGTTCCTCAGGTTTCCTCCCACAGTTCAAAAACATGGATCAAGGTCAATTGAATTCTCCAAATTGCCCCATATAGAGTGTGTTTGGCTGTGTGTGTCTGAGTGAGTGAGTGTGTGCCCAGCGATAGAGTGGCGCCCTGTCCTGGGTGTATCTGCCCAGAGCCCGAGACGTTCTCTTCTGGATGGGCATAGGGAACCCCCCCCCCCTGCAACACTAGTATGGATGGATGGATGAATCTTCCCACTCCAGAGTGTAAAGTGTGGGCTTGCTTTAAAATAGTTAGTGTTGTTATTTACCCAAAATGTTTTTTATTTAATTCAGTGGCCAAGACAATAGCATAATTTAATGCCAAACATCAAAACTTTTAAATGCAGTAAAACATGCTTGCAAATGTTTAACTTGGATAACAACACTGATGCCACTTTAATAGATTATCACTATCATACTGTAACAGGTGCCTAAGGCACCTGTCACCTGTTCTGCGTTTCTTCTGTTGGTCATTAGTTTAGTTAATTAACTCGTTCCTTTTATTGGTTTGTTTTGTGCACGTGCTCGGGTGTCTTTTTGTATATATCTCCTGTGTTCCCCCTCCTCAGTGCACATTGTTTATTTTATGGCACTCGTCGGGTTGTACCTCAATGCTGTTTGGTGTCACTACACCTTTAATAAATCCTGATATTCTGCTACCTGCGTGCCTGGCTCCCTTCAGCGCGTTACTGTAAATCGCGGCGGCTCTGCGCTTCATATGCGCAGCCGCTTTAATCCGAGGTAGGCGAGTGTGACACATACCATTGATTCATATTACCTGCTAATACATTTTTAACAGAAGCTGTGACACAGAAAACTACACTAATATATTTAGGATGCAAAAATATAATACAAAATATACCAAATACACAATGATTAACTAAAATGGGAAAAAAATAGAATCAAATCAACTTGAATATTATAGGCATCATTCGCTCATATCACACACACACACACACATTTGTTATTATTAGTATATTTTTTTTATTCAAATTTATATTATTAGTTCAAAATGTCTTATTTATTCCATCTCATTTATTTATGCCTTTCTGGCCACGTTTTTAGTGGTTTATGAAAATAGAAACAGCTTAACCATTAGACTGAATCACTGAGTCGACGGTCCAATAAAATGACACAAAGAGAACAGCTGCTGTATAATATTATAAATATCATAACTGATGAACAACAATCACATATTACACACATTCATACATATAGTGTAGGTGACATGCTTGCTTACTTGATTACTCCATAGTAGTTTCCTCTATCATCTGGTTGCTCAGTGTCTGCAGTAAAAAGCTCTCGATCAACAGGTTTTGGCTTTTCATCAGCGTTGGTGCTGACAAACTCTACTAGCACCACAGAAAATGTGATCACCTTATTCTCCCCTGAATCTTTGTCCTCAGCCTTTCAAAGGGACAGAAAAATAATAAATACTATTTTTTAAAATACATAATCATTCATATGAGTAATTCAAACTTTAGTCTTCAGTTAAGGTAGCATTAGATTGTACAGTGATCACAACCAGTCATAATACAGCCTAGGGCACCTGTCACCTGTTTTGTGTTTCGTCCCGTTACATTGAGTTAATTAACATTCTTTTTTATCATCAGTTTAGTTAATTGGGCTCCGGTTCTGTAGTTGCACGTTTGTCTTGTGCACGTAGGGATTCCCGGTGTCCCCATTGGGTATTTCCATGTTCCCCCGTTTCCGCTTTGGTTTCCTCGGTCGTTTGTTTTATGTCCAAAAACATAGTCTTTTAAGTTCTCTAAATTGCCCCATATAGTGTTTTGTGTGTGCACTGCACCTTTAATAAACCTGTTATCTGCTACCTGCGTGCCTGGCGCCCTTCAGCGCGTGTAAACGCGGCAGGTCCGAGATGTTCTTCCTGAATGCGGGGAACCCTTCAGCCCGAGGTAGAGGATACTGATGACAGAATGAATGATGAGTCAGGAAGAATTTGGGGAGTCCAGAGCCCAGGTAAGCGCTATTTTACAAAATTTTTCTTTAAAGGGGCCGTTGTAGCCTCGTAATCGCGGCAGTGTACGCCGTGTCCGTGAGTGCGCTATGCGCAGCATCGCTGTCCCGAAGCCGTCTAAGGAAAATGTTCGAAATAAGTTTTGTATTTTCTGAATGTTAATGAATCATATTAAATGACAAGTATGGAAAATAAACAATGATACGATAGTATTGCTCAGGTGCGCTGAGGCAAGGTCCCTGGACTTGGTTTCAGTTCCGATGATTGGACGGGTTCGAGTCGTTTGTATGGGTATATTCTGCCCACGAACCTCGGCTCAACTCTGAGGGTTTATGGACGGACGTTCCCCATTTTTGCTTGTTAAACCCCCATCAATTTTTATTAAATTCTATGTTTGGATTTTATCCCGCGCCTTTCACCTTCCTAAGACGCAGCGTACGCGCGGGCACACCTGTGCCCTGCGGGTCGCATTCACGTGGGAGCGCCCGCGACGCCGTACCGCGCGTGTGTACCCAGGATCGCGCTGCAAGGGGCTGAACGCAGTACTCCGGTTAGCCGCCCTCCTCGGGGGACGACGCTAACAATGTGGATCCGTGTCCCCCTGTCCCTCGTGTGTCCAGTCCAGTGCTTCTCAATGTGGGGCGATGCCCCCCTGGGGGGGGCATTGCGGTGGGGGGGGGCGCATATGTTCAAGATATCAGGAGGGCAAGTGATATTAAGCCGAGGTGAACGCCTCAGCAGCGTGCCCGCCGAAATATTTGCCAGGGATGAGGAGCCCGAAAAGCGGAGCGTGCGTAATGCCCGCCGAAAAGTGAACCGCCCAGTTGCGAGGAAATTTGTCCGAAGGTATGTAACGCCTGGCGTGCCCGCTAACGAGGTCCGCCCAGAATGACGCGGTGTGTCTTCTGAAGTCTTTAAATGTTGAAAACCCCCATCCCGATAACCGCTTGGGGGCGTCACGCGCCCATAACCAGCAAATATTAATGCTTTATGAACGCTGCTTCAGAAAAGCTGGGCTGTACGCCGCCCAGGGCGAGTTAGAGGGGCATTACGTTCCGATTTCAGCATTTTGATAAAAAAAGCAATAAAAAAAAAAAACACGTCCGCCCAGCCCGACAATTCATTTTTAGTTTTGTAGGTTAAAGTGTTAATAAATTGTGCTCCTGAATTAATATTCCTGATTAATTTAAATTTATTATTATTTATTGATTTTATTTCATTTTTAGTATCAAATGCCACCAGGGGGCGTTTCTAGTTTCAAATACGGATTTCATTCGTTTCTGTTACAAACTAAAAACAAAGCCAATAAAATGTTTCTTTGTTCGCCAAGTTGATCGTGGCCAACTTTCGTTTCTGACGTGGGCGTCCGGTAATAAGAGGGCGTTATAAAAGAGTTGTACTTAGAACAAATTTATAGACAAATGATACTACAGTGGGCGTCCAAAATACTTTTTCATCCATTTTGTTATGGGGGGGGCACGCCTCACTTCTTCCAGAGGGCGTCTTACCCGAAAATAATTGAGAATCACTGGATTAAGCGGAAGAGAATAAATGGATGGATGGACATTATACAGAACATTTAAACAAAAATCAGCATATTTGTTATGAAATAATAAAGTACACAATACTTACATAGACCTTGCCGACAACCTTGTCCGTGTCCACACTCTCTGTGATTATAACTACAGAAATCAACATCAACATGATTAAACTCAAGATGTTTAAACGATTTTAGAGTTAAATTTTTTTTATTTTGTTAAAACCTATAAAACCTATAAACACCATCTTAATAACCGTTCAAACTTTTTTACTTAAAATTTATATTAGATGATTGAGATTGTGTCTCTAATCTTTTGACACTCAGGTGATTTCTCTACTGATCTCATCTCAATGTTGCAATTTACACTAGAATTTGTTTGCCATTTTAACATAATTGTTAAAACACAAATTACTATTTTATCTTCATACTGGAACCAGCCATAAATAGTTCATATTGATGATTTTTCATTATTTACCAAAGAATTCCTGAATAGGGATGAACACTGGGGGGTTGTCATTCACATCCAATATTTCGATCCTGACGATACCTAAAATAATAAAACAATATATTATACTGTATTGATCAAAAACCTAAATGTTTGTGTGACTATTTCTTTTTAATTTTGAAATGATCAAAACCTCAAAACCACAATAATAAAAATTACGTTCAAAATGTTACATCATTCAGTATAATTTTACCAAATAGTTCAAGTATGTGTCTTTACTTTAGTCATCTAAACATTTTGATAATTCATGCAAACCTTCAGTACTGTTCTGTCCCATCTCTGTGTAAAGATCCACAACTCGCGCTGTCATTTCGACCAGATTGCATT
This sequence comes from Corydoras sp. C115, assembly GCA_019802505.1. Lineage (NCBI taxonomy): Eukaryota > Metazoa > Chordata > Actinopteri > Siluriformes > Callichthyidae > Corydoras > Corydoras sp. C115. The sequence goes on along the minus strand of JAFMOC010000015.1, from coordinate 1,519,229 downwards.
CTTCAAAATCAATAGATGTGGTGTTTCCTGTCATTATAATTCCTGTGGGCTCCAAAATGAACCACTCCTGTTCACAGGGTCCCCAAGTGGCATTACAGTGGCACTGTGTGGAAACAAGCTCATATATCAGTGAACTGTTTCCATCTATGTCACTTCCCTCGATCTGTCCGATTTCCGTTTGGCGGGGTGAGTTCTCCTGGACTGTCAGCGTCAACCCAGCTGGAAAAACTGGGGGTGTGTCATTAACATCTTCCACAACCACATGCACGGTACACTCTGCGCGATGCCCGGCCAGGTCTGTGGCCTCCACCACCAACGTGTAGCTCTTAGACTCGCTCTCATAGTCCAGCTCCACGTCTGGGTCCACCATAAGCTTGCCTTTGTAGCCGTCTTCGTCTGGTTCCGACAAACATAGAAAAGTGCCCACACTGCCACTGGTGATGCGGAACGATATACGGTTATTGTACTCCGTCTGATCATTATCACGTGCATGTATGTAACCCACAAGGATACCTGACAAAAAAAAATTGTTACAAGTTTTACTGTTATTCACATACACAAGATCCTTTAATTTTATACACAGGAAGTCACAAGAATACACTCCTAACATTGTTTATTGGTTATGAGCTAGGAGGCAACATACTGTCACACTTGATCTGCCTGTCTGCCTGACCTGTTTCCAATATCACAAACTACACTTCTCATGAGGTTTCTCTCCAGCAAGTTAATCCCAAACAGCTTCAACCACTCAGTCACTGCTTTTCAGATTATGCACGTCTGAGTAAACACCTGTGTCTCAAACTTTGTGGACTACATAACATGCTCCATTCTTGCTACCTGGATTGTAAATGTAAATCTCACTAGGGACTGGGTTTCCATGCCCATCCAGGGTAGAATGTTTTGAGCACTAGGCAGATTCACCCAAGACAGGACACCAATCCATCACTTGGCATACACTCATGCACATAAACACACATACACTACAAGGGGGCAATTTAGATAGGGCAATATAGAGCAGCCAGTTTACCTTGAATCCATGTTTTAGGACTGTTGGAGGAAACTCAGGAAACCCATGCGGACATGGAGAAAGCATATCCACTGAGCTTGGGATTTGAACCTGGATCCCCAGCATTTAAAGGTAGAGGTGCTAACCACTATGCCACCGTGTCGCCCCACCTGCAATCCTGCATTACAAAGTCATTTCTCGCTCAGCACCCATTTCATAACTGAGTTAACAAAAAGCTAGGACAACATTTCTCCCTGACCAACATGATTGCAAATTTCAGAATTAGTTTGCATGATTAAAATTAAAAGCTAGAACTCTCCTCTAACTTTCTCTTCCTTTCCACCTAAAGAACACTTCATATCACATTCTCAGGTATTGTGCAGTTCTGCCGAGGTCGCCCCGGATCTGCTCTGCTTTACTAAGGACATCGCTCAGGCTCTGTACTCCACTGGGGATATTGCTCAGCCTCCTTGCTTTATTTAGTACATTGTTCTCTATCCTCTTCCACCTTGGACATTAAAAAAGTTTTTTAAATATAAATGCAAATGATTGACTTGCCTCTTACACCTTCTTTAACAGTAAAGGTGTATTCAGTTTTCAGATATATCGGTGAGTTGTCATTTTCATCCTGTGTTAAAGAAAGGCATTAAATACAAAAATGAAATAAAATAAATTAAAAGTTTAGATTAACCACAAAGCCGACATCTATAGAAAAGATGTAAGAAAAAAAGTAAAATGGGAAATCCTAAAAAGGTGTAAAAAACATTTAATCATACAAATCAAATGTAAAAAAAATGTAATCAAACAAAATATGAAAGTACATGTTTACATATACTATTTATTTCTGTTTACTGGTACTGATTGCACTGTAACACAATCTTTTGCCAAAAGTTTTGCTTACTGTTATTTTTGATAGATCACAAATATAATTTCTGATTGAATCGTGCAGACATATTAAGAAGCATAATAATAAATACAAATTATAAAACATTTAAAGCACACACGCTGCTAATACTTGTTTGTATTCATCCAGTGCATCTACAGTCGGCCAGCATGTTTTTCCATCTCCAGTGCTCACTATGATCTTCACTTTCTGAACCAAGATTACCAGAAAGGAAATCATAGCCTGAATGCAGGAAATGCATTCTTAGTGACATGTTGTACCTTATCATTTTGGAAGCTTTAAGAAGATTGTCAACAAGTTTGATGTAGTTTGGTGCTTGATCAGTGACAGTAAAAGTTTTTTTTTTTTTATTATTTCCAGGTCTCAGGATTTTTAGGTCTCAGCAACAGCGAGACCAACAAAATAGGACAATTTAATTCTTTGCTATAAGCAACATAAAATATGTAAGACCCCCAAACTAGGGTTCACATGAAAAGCAATGTGCATCGCTGAGAGGGTGGCTTTAGTTTTTAGTTTAGTTTTACTTACATCTACAGTTATTGTTACTTGGGTTGTACTGGAGAGAGGAGGCACACCCATGTCTGTTGCTTGGATGTCCAATACAATTTTTCCTTTCAGATCAGGATCAATAGATTCACGGTCCAGGATGCCTTTGTTCTCGATCAGGCCAGTGTTCATGTCAATGGTGAAATTGTCGCTATAAGGACCAGGCATGATCATATACTGGATCTTACTGTTGGGATTATCAGGTTCATCATCATCTCGAGCCTAAACAAAGAATCCAAACATGAGCATAACTGTCTCTCGTTTGATTTAAATCATGCTTATGTTTTAAATGGGATTATGTTTTACACACATTGTATACATATGTTTTTATGTAACAGCATTACAGAAAACACCATGTGGAATAAATACAAACACATTGTAATACTTAGTATTAATGTAAATGTGACCTCCTGACAGCCACCACTAAACTAAAAAGATTTTGAGGAAAATCTGTGGAAATTTGTGGCAAAAAGCAGCCAAAAGTTTCTTAAAAGTTATTTTTTGACAGGGAGAATAAATATTTAGGGTCCTGACATTTTTAATATACCACATGCTGTTATAAAATCAAGGTGTTTCATTAACGTTAAAATTAAACAATTTTTGTATTTAATACTCAACAAAAATAAAGGTTGGGGTAAGGTGAAGGTCAATTACTTGTCCACAATATGATTTACAGGTCAATTGTAAATCTTGCATGTGAGAACAAATGCTGAAGATTATTATTATTATTATTATTATTATTATTATTATTATTATTATTATTATTATTATTAATATTACTGGCGGCACGGTGGCTTAGTGGTTAGCACGTTCGCCTCTCAGCGCTAGGGGTTCCCGGTTCGAATCCCAATCTGGGTGGAGTTTCCATGTTCTCCCCGTGTCTGCGTGGGTTCTCCGGTTTCCTCCCACAGTCCAAAAACATGGATCAAGTCAATTGAATTCTCCAAATTGCCCCATATAGAGTGTGTCTGTGTGAGTGAGTGTGTGCCCAGCGATGGATTGGCGCCCTGTCCTGGGACTATCTGCCCAGCGCCCGAGACGTTCTCCCCTGGATGGGCATGGGGAACCCCACCGCAACCCTAATAGAGGATAAAGCGGGAGATAATGAATGAATGAATGAATTATTATTACCACTCAGTTAGATTAGTAAGCAGAAAAATGTTTTTACTAAGAAATTAAATACATTTTTAAGTATTTTGTAGCTTTGTAGATTTTTTATCTTTGTAGCTTTGTAGCATTTATTATTCAATACCTCAACTATAATTTCCAAGTCATTGTTCTCCGAAACAAAGAAATCATAATTTCTGAAAAAATAAGGCGTTTGGTCATTAATATCCTCAATTGTGATTTCCAGCACAGTGGATCCAGGGTTGCCTTGACCATCTCGGGCCTGCAGGGTGGGAGAGTATGAGTTCCTGCGCTCCCTGTCTAGTGCCATTCCATTTTTCACAAAGATCGTCCCATTATTTGGAAAGACATCAAAAAAAGGCAGTCTGTAAAAATAAAGACATTAAATGAGAATTTTTGTTTGTTTATTTTTAATATGTTAAAAATGTGTTCTAGTGTTCTAATGTGTTTTAGGATTTTATTAATTCACTGTGCATTGGTAACTATTGCTAAATGTCTATATTCAGTGGTGGTAAATAAATTTGATTTTTGCATAAATTTGATTTAAGTAGACAAAGAAAACTAAATGAAACAAATTAGACACAAATATTACACCTGATTATTTTATTATTATTTACTATTTATTCTGATTCCTAAATGAAATGAAATCTGATAAAACTTTGGGTCAAATGCATGCAGTAATATGTACATCATTATAACTTTACATATTTTTACTTAAAAAGAAATATTTTTTACTTAAAAATAAATTTGATAATAATGACTGTATCAGGCAGTTATAATCAGGCACAAATAGTGTAAGCATGATTTAATATTAAGTGTTACTACCTACATGCTCTCAGGAAGCATTTTGTAGGTGAGTTTATCAACATCAATTTCGTCTTCATCTGTAGCCTAAAATACAAGGAAAGTTAACATTGGTGGTCCCAACACATTTGAAATTACTTTAGTGCTATCACTAAACCCCTAAACTTGTGGCTTTGTAGATGTTGCATATAGAGCTGATCACAAACTTTACTTGAGACATGGTAGTTTGTGATCAGTTATATGCATTTTAGATAATATATATTTGCTTATTCACACCTTTATTTATGTATGCATCTGTGAGTGATTATTGAACTTGAAAATGTGTTGATTAAAGTCTAATCCAACAATAATTAAGTGTCATAGTTTAAAACCAGAACAAAGATCTTAAAATACAGTTTTTAAGGTCAAGACCTACATTTATGTAACACATACCGTAACTGTGCCCACAATGGTGCCATTAGCACAGTGCTCCTTCACAGATAACTTATAAGCTTCCTCTTTAAACTGTGGGAAATTGTCATTGATGTCGTTGACTGTAATGGTGATCGTAGCTGTTGACACAAAATTGGCAATTGTGGCATCTGTTGCAACCACCTACACACAAACACAGTATAAAATGCAAACTTTACATCAAAAAATATACAGAGAGCAACAACAACAACAATGTTTTTTGATTTTATAGGCTTTGTAAGAAGTTTATAAGGTCATTGTAGGTCATTACATTTTAACTTTATTTTTTGGCAAAATGTGAAATATTTGTGTTTAAATACTGGTGACTGTATTTGACACCAATGACTATCAATGTTTCTGCAAGAAGATATATATATGTATATATATGTGTGTGTGTGTATATATATATATATATATATATATATATATATATATATATATATATATATATATATATATATATATATATATATATATATATATATATATATATATATATATATATATATATATATAGAAATCTAGACATGTAAAGCAAAAGACATAAAGCTGGTACCTCGATGTGCATGGTCTTCTTCTTTTCATAGTCAACAGCTAAAGGGTCTTTGATTAGAATCAGCACGGGCCGGTCTGACATGTCGTTTATTGGGGAGACAGAGAAAGCATTTTTGTCTGGTCCCTCCAAGTGTAGCTGGAAGCGACTGTTTTCTCCCTTAATCAGGCAAAAATATCATAATTAGTATCAGTCAGGTTTTCTAAATATATTGTCTTACACAAAAGTTTGGGCACCCCGGTCAAATTTTCAGTAGCGTATGTATACCATTTGAACCTGGGTATCTAGACTGGATCTTTCGCCAAAATTTAACTTTTTATATTTAGCTTTATTTTTGACCGAAATTTTAATTAAACAAAAACAAGGACAAAATTGTTAAGTAATAATCAATCAAATATTTAAATCTGATCCCTATATGGTGTGTGCCATTAATAAAATCTGCCATTTATAAGATCCACAAAATACAGAAATTGAAAAAAGCTGCCCATTTGTTTAAAACTGTAGGTGTTTTATTTTATTACCTCATCTTGATCTTTCACCCTCATGTTGAGCCCAGCGACTGACAGACCGACAGAAGCATGCTCATCCACATCACCAGAGAAGCTACTAGCTTCTGTACACTCTTCCCCCTCACATTTGTAAAACATAGGCCTGTGGTCATTTATGTCTTCGATCCTGATCTGTAGTTGAGCCAAACTGCTCGCATGTACACCTTGTACATTTACATTTCTCTCTGTAGCCTAGAAATGTTATAATTGTTAGACATTGACCTTTAACAAAATATGTGCTAAAATCATATTATAGATTAATGCTCTAATATATATATATATATAAAAGACAAGAGTCAAGAAAACTTAGATACACCATAAGGAAATTGAGTTTTTGATTCTTTACATACAATTCATATATATTTTATGAACAAGAAACATTGTGCAGCAACATGAAGAATATAATAAATGAAACAGCACAACCTAAACAAAATGACCCTTGCATACACTAAAAAGTCTTTTCTGTAAAACATGAGGGAACAATCAGTTTTCAGAGAACAATTCCAGAGGTCCATATTAGAACATTCATTCATTCATTATCTCCCGCTTTATCCTCTATTAGGGTCGCGGTGGGGTTCCCCATGCCCATCCAGGGGAGAACGTCTCGGGCGCTGGGCAGATAGACCCAGGACAGGGCGCCAATCCATCGCTGGGCACACACTCACTTACACAAACACACTCTATATGGGGAAATTTTGAGAATTCAATTGACTTGATCCATGTTTTTGGACTGTGGGAGGAAACCGGAGAACCCGGAGGAAACCCACGCAGACACCCACGGAGAACATGGAAACTCCACCCAGATGGGGATTTGAACCGGGAATCCCTAGCGCTGAGAGGCGAACGTGCTAACCACTAAGCCACCGTGCCACCCATATTAGAACAGAACATTAGTAAATGTTAATAAAATGTTCATGTTTTAAAGCATACTGAAATTTAAAGGGCTTGCACACAATGTTCAAAACAATGATGTAGAATGCCATGAAAGTAATATAAAACGATCTTCACACAATAAAAAAGGTTACAGCAGAACCCTGTAGTGTGTTATTTAAAGAAACACAATTGATAAGAATAGTAATTTGCAAAATAAATGAAAATGACCTTCACAGTGAGATCAACAATAGCATTGATATCCAGGAGAGCTTCCCTGTCTATGTTGCCCCTGATGGACACAATACCGCTCTCTGTATTAATCTCGAACAGATCTGGAGCGTTGCTATCTAAAATAGAGACAATAATGTTTATTTATTAAACTTTATGGATGTTGAAACATATGTTTTTACATTAAATTCAGGTAATTTGTTGAACTCATTGCAAACAGGTGTAACCCTGTAAAATGTATATAAGGTGTATTACCCACCCAGCAGTGCGTATGGACAACAAAATACTTTTAAATTTATAAGAACAGTTTGTGGAAGGCCTCTTTCTGTTACAGTCTGACTGTAACCCACTGCACAAAGCAAGGCCCGTAAAGATGATTGGGTAAGTTTGGTGTAGGAGAACCTAAATGGTCTGCACAAAACCCTGAATGCTAACGTATTCAACTTTAAGCCTTTTGTAATAAACAGAGATCTAGCTAATTCTATTCAACATCAGTATCCTCACACACTATCTCTGGATGATTGGGCCACATAGAATGCATTTTCAGAGCAGTGGAGGCTGTTGTAAATGAAAGGGGGGACATTAGAGATTAGATATTTTTGTCCAAACACTTGTATATTCTAATTGTGCTGATTGCAAAACGCTTACAGTGTACAGTATAATCCCAATGCATTTTCTTGCTTTCTAACAAATTTAATACATAATTTGAGGATTACAATACATGATATATACAACATACCACAGTATACTAATTCAGATAACTGATAATAAAATAAAATTTTCTTATAAATAAATGTTATTTATTATATAATTAAATGCTTTCTGTACCATCAATACTGAAGTTTATGACATCATTGATTCCTGTATCTGGATCTCTTGCCTGGACTTTAAAAACAGAAGTGTCCTGGAATGGAACATATTAAAATAAAATAAAAATACAGGTTAATGGCAGTTCAAGTTAATAATAATAATAATAATAATAATAAAGAAGAAGAAGAAGAAAATAATAATAATGCTATACAGTCCTACTATTATTACTATTACTATACTATTACTATTACTATAGTAATATACTATTACTGCTATTGTCTTTATCATGTTAAATTTAAGCTCATCTTATCAAAGTTTGAATATTAAGGGATATCAGAACATACGACAAGTGAATGTTCTTTCACAGAAACCAGGTTGGGAAGGTTCAGAAACTGTGGATCAAGGTCTGGAACATCAATCACAGTGATAAAAGCTGTAGTATTACTGGACTGAACGTAGTTGTCATCATCAAGATATTTTCCACCACCATCCTACAATAAAGAGTGGTTTTGTTAAAATCAGCATTGTTATTTACATGCTTTTATTCTTCATTCATATAAACCAGGTAACTTCAAGCAACTATCAAAATTAAACATGTAAAAACACATCTCGTTCAATTTTTATGACTCTAAACTGACTTTCACTTTAAACTAACGACAGTTGTTCATAGCTCTTTATTACTCATCTGTTATTCTTATGATTTGGATTAGGATTTTAAGATGAATTCTGATCCTTAATCCAACAATATTAAAGATAAATACAGCATTTTTTCAAAAACTTAGTGTCCTATGATTAGTCATGAACACATGAAACTTGAAGCTATTCTCTCCATATGCATACTGACATGAATGTTCACTGTGCCCAGTCCTAAAAAGTGATTATTGGGATGAATGCTAATGGATGATAACTATTCCGGCATGACAGATTTGAGATTTTAAGGCATAATAGTACCAGTCCCCAGGAACGTTGAGACGAATGCCTGAAATGTAAGACATTAAAGATGTCCATTAGCACCTCTGAGAGTTACTGTCTGTTGTCTCTGAGGACATGGACTGGGATGTCGTGCAGGCCTGCAGCTGTGCAGGGATTAACTTTCTGCAAAGACTCCATTATACTGAGTGCGGTCATCACAATTGCCATCACACTCAGTGGAGTTAGGGGCCTGAAGCAAGAAGTGCAGGGTTTCTCAAAACAAACATAAATAGTGTTAAGAGCTTAGAAAAGAGAAGGAATCCTGGACACTCTCCAGGTGTAATTAATGTTCCTGGTGCCATTACACATACTCTGCAAGGGGCAAAGGTAGAAACGTGAAACGGGACATATGTAAGTTTGGCTCTCTTCATTTCTGCATTTTTTTCTTTAATCACTTGACTTAATTTAAAAGCATCAATAAAAAAATATGGGAGTCTTAACATTTTTAGCATCTAGGACTTTGGGTTCGGTTGGATGGTACTTTTTCTGGTGGTAGTATCATCATTCACAAACAGATAACATATGAATATAAGATTTGTAGAGGTGAACCATCCAAAAGTAGACAGACAGCTTTACTAGGTCATGGTTATTGTCTCCCAAAATCACATAAGAGTGCATCAGGATGCTTGTTGTGAGATTGATGTTCATATCACCACCATATTATTTGATCACATTCCTGGGGGAATTAAACAGTAAAGATAAACACCTGGGTGGACAGTATTTCATTATGTGAACTGCAGTTTGTTGATGAATGTTCTACTGTGGGGAGTGGGGGTGGGGGTTTTACATGCTCATCCTTTGGAGAACATTTCGGGTGCTGGACAGAGACACCCAGCACAGGGCACCAATCTATCACTGAGCACACACTCATTTACACAAACACTACAATTAGAGCAGCCAATTCACCTTAAATATATGTTTAGAATACATGTGGAAGGAAACCAAATAACCCGAAGAAAACCCACGCAGACACAGGGAGAACATGGAAACTTCACCAAGATCGCGGTTCAAACCTGAATCCCCAGTGCTTACCAGGTGCTACCAGTGCTAACCACAACGCCCCATGCTGCACCATCTCTGAGCTTCTATGACATTATTCTAATATGCATGAAAAATAGCATTCTGTCAAGTATGTGCGAGTACTCTGACAAGTCTGATAGAATTTAGGCTGATTTACATAAGAAAACCCAAAGTAGTTTCGTATCAACTGTCAGTCCATTTTGTTGTTCAGGAAAAGTAATACAGACTGGAGAGAGCAATAGAATATCTGTTCCATTTGCATTTGCTTTAAGCTTGGCTAACAGAAGGACCCGCATTCCCTGTTTTTTTTTTTTTCCATGCATGCCACTTCCTCTTGAATCTAATCCATTGTATTTCAGTCCACAGTGACAGAGCATTAGGTTCTCAGAAGCTGCAGTTTGCATAGTGAAGCTATGAGCTCTTATTATTGTAAAGATACTGGGTGTGTGCTTGACTACCTGCCTGTAGTCCTGATCTTTGTGCAAATAGAATGTGCCAAGCCTTACCAGCTGTTAATTATCTAGGATGTCCTTTTAAAAAGACTTTTTTTGTGGTAAATCAGTCAATGGGTCAGTGAAAAGGTTCTTTCAACTGATTCTTCAATTGTTTAATTCAATGCCATAAACTTTAGATTACCTTTTTAGCAACATAGTGTATTTATTTTATTAGAAGTTTGACTTACAGAGGCGTTGATCAGCAACTGGTAAAATGAGCTCTTGTGGGTGTAATTGAGGCCTCATTCAACACAATCTGTCCTTCACTTGGTGAAATTGAGAAGATACTGGCTCCCTCAGATGGGATGAACTGTGAATGAAAGTGAAAATTATAAACCACTCAACCCATAGAGGTTTACAACATAGGTTTGCTGTTGTGATATTTTATATGTTTCTTATCATATCCTTCTAAATTCTTCAAATGTTATAAATTAAAATACTGGTATGATCCAGGATGAAGTCATTTTAATGGGTGTAGAATAAATTCAGTTTTTCAGACATTTGGGTTTTTAAAAGAATTTTAGACTTGCTTACCTGAGGAATACTATAAGTAACAATCCCTCCTGAACCCTGATCAGGATCAACTGCCTGCACAGTCAGCAGTGTACTGAAAACAGGTGTATCCTGTAAAAATATAAACATTCACCAACAATGCAGACTACTACAACATCTATATCAAGTATGATATGTTTTATTTATGGTCTTGAGACACATTGATGCTGTTGGAAGGGCTATAGGAACTGCCCGCTTTTGCATTTGCACTTTTTACTCACCTCTCGGACTTCTATGTTGTAGGGTGTGTTTTGGAACCTGGGTGCATTATCATTTGCATCTTCTACTATAACACGAGCAGTTTTCTCAGTCTAAAAAGAAGAACTTAATCATTGGAGAGCAATGTCTGGGAACATAATAACCTGTGTTATTACATTAGTGAACTTACAGGAGCATAAACTCCATCACTGACAATGATGAGTATCGGAAAAACGTATTCTGTCTGAGGGAAGAAAAATAAGTTTGCAGTTTGTAGAAAAATTGCACTTCTTTAAAACAAGTCACAAATCCAGTATTAAATGCTCATTAATATTACTTCGTAATCCAGTTGCTTCTTGATGAACACATCACCGGTATCTCTATCCACATTAAAATAGCCTTTGTCCTGAGTGATCTCATATGTCAAAGGGTCATCATCAGCATCAGAGGCATCAATTACAAATGCTAACTGACCTGCGGGGGGAAAAAAATGTTTCTCATACTTTGCTTCCTGTGAAAAGATTATATTATTTTTTAAGCAGGGCGGCACGGTGGCTTAGTGGTTAGCACGTTCGCCTCTCAGCACTAGGGATTCCCGGTTCGAATCCCCATCTGGGTGGAGTTTCCATGTTCTCCCCGTGTCCACGTGGGTTTCCTCCGGGTTCTCCAGTTTCCTCCCACAGTCCAAAAAACATGGATCAAGGAAAATAAGATCTCCAAATTGCCCCATATAGAGAGTGTGTGTGTGTGTGTGATATGTGAGTGAGTGAGTGTATGCCCAGTGATAGAATGGCGCCCTGTCCTGGGTGTATCTGCCCAGCGCCCGAAACATTCTCCCCTGGATGGGCATGGGGAAACCCCCCCCCGACACTGATATAGGATAAAGCGGAAGATAATGGATGGATGGATTTTTTAAGCATGATCAATAAATGCTTTGATATTTATATTATATAATTTATTTTTTATTTATTTTTTAACTTTATTATTTTTAGCAACCATTTTTCGGAGCTTTTTAAAGAGGAATTACATATTTGTTTTACATTTTTATGCAACACAAATCAACTTAAATCAATTTTATTTATAAAGCACTTTCAAAACAACAACGGCTGCAGCAAAGTATTGTACTGAGCGCGGTAGCTCAGTGGTTAGGGCATTGGGCTATCAATCTGAAGGTTGGGGGTTCAAATCCCAGGTCCACTGAAGTTACCAATGTGGTTCCTTGAGCAAGGCCCTTAACCCTCATTGCTCCAGGGATGTTGTGATTAACCCTGTGCTCACCTTGTAAGTAGCTTTGGATAAAAGCGTCTCAGCGCTTTTATCCAAATGTAATGACCAAATGTAATGTACTGTACACTTTATTATTATATTTGATTTCAATATAGTTAGTCTATTATGGGCATTTCTTTTACTTTTTTTAGTATTTGGCATTTAATATTTAATCCAATAATAAGTGAGAAGATGTTGTAGGATAATGTCATTTTCTGTCAAAACTATTTATAAAAACTAACACAAGACCAAGCTAGAGGCAAGCTAGAGGCATACACCTACATACACAATCCTCAAACATCAATAAATATCAGACTAATTATAATATAAGTGGGTCATCATAGATGATATGGCTGTATAGCTGTTTGAAATGGCACACTTCTATATTGCATACTGCCTCCATCATGTAATAAGCAGTATGACAAGAATTGAAATACTACTACCCAATCACATACTTAAAATGTGCATCCTCTCAGTTATTGATATATATAACTGAGGGTCATGTGGGGGTTCCCCATGCCCATCCAGGGGAGAACGTTTTGGACGCTGGGCAGATACACCCAACACAGGACGCCAATCTGACGCTGGGCACACACTTACTCACACAGACACACACACTCTATATGGGGCAATTTGGAGAATTCAAATGTCCTTGATCCATGTTTTTGGACTGTAGGAGGAAACCGGAGAACCCAGAGGAAACCCACGCAGACATGGGGAGAACATGGAAACTCCACCCAGATTTGGATTCGAATCGGGAATCCCTAGCGCTGAGAGGAGAATGTGCTAACCACTAAGCCACCGTGCCGCCCTATATATATATATATATATATATATATATATATATATATATATAGTCAGAAATATTCAATCCCCTCACCTCCAAAGACATTATTGAGATGTGGATGAAAGATAATGACAACAAATGACAAAAAACCTCATTAAACAACAAACAGTATTTATTAATACATATTTCAGTTATTTTGACAACAGAAGTTGACTTAACTTTGAAGTTCAAATGAAAAATGTAACTCTTTGTTCACATGTGCATGTGCACTATTATTTAACCCCCTGCTTTAATACTTTGTGAAGCATCCTTTAGCTTTTATAACTGCCAACAAACGTTTTTGGTAAGAACTAACAAGTTTCTTATACCTCTCAATTGGAATCTTGGCCCATTCTTCATGTGCAAAAGCTTCTAGTTCAGTAATGTTTGATGGCTTCCGATCTTTTTCTCAACCAAGCTTTGGTTGACTTGGAGGTGTGCTTGGGATCATTGTCTTGCTGGAAGGTCCAATGATTGCCAAGGTTTAATTTGTCAACAGATGGCATCACGTTCCTCTTTAAAATGGCCTGGTATTTCTGAGAATCCATGATGCCAGGTACACAATCAAGATTTTCAGTTCCTGCTGCAGATAAACAGCCCCATATCATCAATGACCCACCTCCATGCTTGACTGTGGGGATGGTATTCTTCTGGTCATAAGCCTGGCCTTTCGCACGCCAGACATACCGTTGGTCCATATGTCCAAACGGTTCCAGTTTGGTTTCATCAGTCAATAGAACTGTCTCCCAAAACTCTGTAACCTTAGCCAAATTCCTCCTGGCATATTCTAGTCGACTTTGATGTTCCTTGTGGTTAAGAGAGGAGTGCGTTTTGGAGTCCGGCCATGAAGTGCTCTTTTATTCATATTTAACTTGTTCCAGCCTTCATCATTGCACTCACACTGGGTTTTTTTTTAGTTGTCCTGACTAAGATGCTAAGGGCCCTTGAAATTTTTGGCTTTCTTCCAAGGCCAGGCAGGTTTGCAGCTCTTCCATAAGTTTTAAACTTCCTTATAATGCTCCCAATGGTGTCTCTTGGGATGTTATATTTTTTGGAAATCTTCTTATACCCAAGGCCCTTTAGGTGCGATGAAATAATCTCCTCTTTCAGCTTTTGTGGAAGCTCCTTTGTCTTTCCCATGATTGCAACTCGGAAGCCATCAAACATCACTGAACGACTGGCTTTTGCATGTGAAGAATGGGCCAAGATTCCAATTGAGAGGTGTAAGAAGCTTGTTAGTACTTACCAAAAACATTTGTTGGCAGTTATAAAAGCTAAAGGATGCTCCACAAAGTATTAAATCAGGGGGTTGAATAATAGTGCACATGCACATGTGTACAAAAAGTTACATTTTTCATTTGAACTTCAAAGTTAAGTCAACTTTCATTCCTTTCATTCATTATCTTCCGCTTTATCCTATATTAGGGTTGCGGTGGGGTTCCCCATGCCCATCCAGGGGAGAACGTTTCGGGTGCTGGGCAGATACACCCAGGACAGGGCGCCAATCTATCGCTGGGCACACACTCACTCACACAGACACGCACGCATACACACTCTATTTTGGGGCAATTTGGAGAACTCAATTGATTGATCCATGTTTTTGGACTGTGGGAGGAAACTGGAGAACCCAGAGGAAACCCACGCAGACACGGGGAGAACAGATGGGGATTCGAACAGGGAATCCCTAGTGCTGAGAGGCGAACGTGCTAACCACTAAGCCACCGTGCCGCCCTGTTAAGTCAACTTCTGTTGTCAAAATAACTCAGATATGTATTAATAAATACTGTTTGTTTTTTAATGAGGTTTTTTGTCATTTATTGTCATTGTCTTTCATCCACATCTCTATAACGTCTTTGGAGGTGAGGGGGTTGAATGTTTCTGATTGCAATTGTATATATATATATATATACACACACACACACACACACACACACACAATATTAACATACAACATACACAAAATACATTATCTTCTGCTTTATCCTCTACTAGGGTCACAGGTGGGTTCTCCCATGCCCATCCAGTGGACAATGTTATGGGCACTAGGTAGATACACCCAGGACAGGGCGCCAATCTGTCGCAGTGCACACACTCACTCAAACAGTCACACACACAAACACACTCTATATAGGGCAATTTGGAGAATTCAATTGACCTTGATCCATGTTTTTGGAGGAAATCCATCCAGACATGGGGAGAACAAGAAAACTCCACCCAGCTTGGGATTCGAACCGTAAATCCCCAGCGCTGCGAGGCGAATGTGATAACCTCTAAGCCACTAAATATATTTTATAAATATTAAATGCATGAATAAATGAATTAGTTATAATAATGCATGAGCAAATACATTTTGGTCAACAATAACATGTTAAGAAATTTAAATGTTTTTGATAGATTATCTATTTTTTCTATCCTTGCATGATGAACTATTTAGCTCATTGTTGGTTACCTTTGAGTGAACAACTCATAGCCACTCACAATCAACTGCTGCCCCAAAACATGCGGGTAAAATACACTATACTGTACCTACTGGGAGATCTTCCCTCACGGTCACTACATTTGTGTTGATAACTGGAACAGACTGAGAGTGACCTAAAAAGATAAAACATACAATACAGAATTGTGTGTGTGTGTGTGTGTGTGTGTGTGTGTGTGTGTGTGTGTGTGTGTGTGTGTGTGTGTGTGTGTGTGTGTGTGTATGTGTGTGTGTGTGTGTGTGTTTGTGAGTACATAAAATGTTATATGTTAAAATGTTAAAAAAGCTAAAAAGGTTAATAAAAAAACAAATGACCTTAACTTGAGTTATTTATGCTAAACACACATTAATCATTGATCATTTAAACAATATTTTGTATACATCATAATGAACAAGAAATTAACAATAAATTAAACATTCTGTGTAATACAAAAAAAAAAAAAAAGCAAATGTGCTTATAAAAATTATTTAGCATTCTTTTATTGGATTGTAACGTTGGTAATGTTTGAAAAAAGTTGAAACTCCATCAAAAAATCACATTTTTTATGCTAGTTTAATTTTCCTTCTTAAATCTAAGAAAAGGGAAGATGAGATAAGAACTTTTTAATATCTAGGATTATGAAACAGGATTATGACGCTTTACATGTGTGCTGTACTCTCGGTTCCCTGTAGTATCCAGACTTCCCATCTATTTATATGAATGTTATGCAAAAGTCGCTAATTCTCACTAAAGAGTTGCAAATGCTACAGCATAAAATACATTATGCTTTTTGTCATTGTGGCAAGCTGTGGCTAAATTATTTAATTTCACTCGTTCACTAGATCATTTTTAGCATCTTAATTATACATCCTCAGATCCAAAAATCTGATGTTCTAAAATGCCTTGGTCATTGCACACATCATTTGAATGATTGCACATTGGATTTGGATTTATTGGATTGGACACATTGGATTTATCCAAGATTTATTGTAGTTTTAGGATAAAAATCTCAGATAAAATCTTGGACTTTGATCTCTTACAAGGTAGTTACCGTTTACTGCACGTCATTTTATCTGTATATCAATGTAAATATGTCAGTGTATGAATGTTTTCACTTGTCTTTGTATATGTGTATCATTGTCACAAGCTTACAGGCAGCAAAGAAAGTGAAGAGAAGGAATACTGAGCCCTTCATCCTCCTTCTCTGAAACACAAACAATGGCTATAAACATTTTTTTCAGTTCTCACTGTTACACTTTTAGAAATTATATACACACACCAAGAAATATAGAGTTACTCAAGTCATTATTTGACCACCTAATTAATTTTAATGTAATGTACTAAATAATACTGGTTTGAGTATTTTATATCTGCAGACCAGATTTTTCCTAAAGTTTTTGAGAATAGTGTAATAAAAAAACTATTCAGGAACTCTATGCTAATAAAAGAGATCAACACTAAATGGCCACAATGATTTAAATAGGCAGAAAACCCAGAAAAGAGAATAAAATCACAAATTTCACAAAAACACAAAAAAATCTTAAGGCTGATGGGTTTTAACTGCTTAATATTAGCACAGATTATATTCAAAAAATCAGTTTTTGCTTTTATTGTATTTTGATAATTGATAAAGTGTCATTACGTTAACACATTATGTATTAGCGTCAGAATGGTTTACTCATTGTTGCAGCTCTTCTTATTAAAATGTTTAATGTATGTAATGTAAAATTATTAATGTACAGGCCACTTTTTTGCAAAACGGTGCATTAAAATATTTTTTATTTGTGGAGGATGTTTACTTATTTTATTATTGAATTTGAGATCCCTAAAATTTTGGATGTATGTTATTTTCCTGTATATGCTGTATATATATATATATATATATATATATATATATATATATATATATATATATATATATATATATATATATATATATATATATATATATATATATATATATATATATATATATCATGTTTAATTATTAAATCTTGTCTTTTTGGATCTTCCAAAATAGGAGCGGACATTTCCTTATTATTGGCAAAAATTTTATGAGAACTGACTAAAGAAGAAATTAACTAAAACATTTTCTTTTTCCATAGTGTCATAAACAGCAACACAATGTAAATCTTATCACAAAATAAATCATATAAACTATGGCAGCCTATTTCACCTGCTTCTATTATTAGAAAACAAACATAAACATAGCCAATTGAACAGTTACATTAGCATTAATTAAATAATTATTATTCTATTAAAAAAATGTATTGCTATTCCATCTTTGCTATTAAATACAGGCATTTTCAATTTTGTGAAGCCTTGCTTTTGTGAAGTCATCAAGCAAAGATGCATTTTCTCATTATCATATCTAATTTCACAACATTACCGATGTGCTAATTCAATGAAATATAATTAAACAGAACTACAAATAAAATCTTAGTATAACCAAAGTTTCTAAAAATAAAAGGAAAATTACTTACTGTGCTCATTCTCTCATGCGATGCTGCTATAAAGGGACTCTCTTCCTGAATGATGAGACCTTTGACTGTTATGCACTCGATGGCTGCTGTGTTTTAGTGTTGTAAATGTGAATTATTAACACTGGTAATTACATATAAGGCTTGAGTAGTGCTAAACTAAGCTTCCTCATTCATTTTGCCATATTGGGTAGTACAGTGTCGGGCTCCAGACAAAACTCTTTAATCGGAAATGAAAGCAAACTCAAATAGTTAATGCAAGTGATGTTTAATCAGTTTGTTTGCTTTAGTAATAATATATATGTACAGAATGTTAGATACATTACTTAATTTAATGTACATTGTAATTTAAGAGACAGTTTATGAAAAAACGGTAAAAAAACTAAGAAATTTAATATTCACAAGCAAAATAATACTGCGTTTATTAAGTTTCAAACTAACCTGTGTGGAAGAATCCAGTCCAAACACAAAGCTTAGTATTGAAACTTCTTGAGCAAGTTGAATTGAAACTCCCAAAGTTCTCTAACTGCTAAACCTAATGTTCTGCTCTCATCATGCTTGTCCAAAAGCCTTGTCCTAAAGCCTGGTCACACTGGTAAAACTGAAGCCATTATTGTACAAGTAATGAAATGTGGAATCCCAACACCACCAGCCCCCACCTTTTCAGCACTAATGAGCACTTTTATCTTAGTACTGGAAAAAGACCAAGCCTATCACAAGCAATGAAGAAATTCCACTAATGACCAGAAACATATTTCAACTGATTGCTCATGCAGTGTTTGGGTTTTGAGCTCAGGCTGTATGTAAAAACATTTCATCTGTTTCTGAACATGATACTCTTTTATTGTGAAACTCTATCCAAAGATTTATCTGCTTTATGATTTAAGTTTGCACCTTAGAAATGTAATGCATTGTAAATTGTCAACGTTGCTATTTGCTTGTTTGTTAATCTGTTAAATCAAAAATCTGTAAAAAGCCATTTAAACTTGAGATGTGATGGATGGAATATTCTATACTATTTTTGTACAATATTAGTTTGGTATTGCCTTTTCTGTCCAGCTGATTTATAAACACCATTTGTACAATGCTAAATGATTTTATCATTATTTTCAAAGGTACCTTAAATATTTACACACATGTCAATGTCCATTTGCTTAGAATACCTTATCATCACACCTATTAAAGACTGGAAAAATCCGTACAAGACTACTCCAATTTTTTAAAAACCTTTCTTTTATCACAGACATTGTATTTCATAGGGCAGCACGATGGCTTAGTGGTTAGCACGTTCGCCTCTCAGCACTATAGGGATTCCTGGTTCGAATCTCCATCTGGGTGGAGTTTCCATGTTCTCCCCGTGTCCGCGTGGGTTTCCTCCGGGTTCTCCGGTTTCCTCCCACAGTCCAAAAACATGGATCAAATCAAGTGAAATTCAATTCAAGTCAATTCTTCAAATTGCCCCATATAGAGTGTGTCTGTGTGAGTAAGTGTGTGCCCAGCGATGGATTGGCGCCCTGTCCTGGATCTATCTGCCCAGCGCCCGAGACGCTCTCCCCTGGATGGGCATGGGGAACCCCACCGTGACCTTAATATAGGATAAAGCGGGAGATAATGAATGAATTAATTAATTGTATTTCATGGTCTCTTTAATTACAACACACAAACCATTTAATTTAATTAGGTTATGATTATTACCTAAATGTTAACAAGGAAAGTCATCACATAAATATGATGACAGTAATATATCTTTAGTGCTTCATAGGAACAATAGATATTCTGGATGACAGAGATAGACTGACAGAGGAAGAACAAAATGAAATTCAATATGGTTGAGCTTCCCACAAAATAATCTTTAGTTGGATTTACATTAAATACCATATATATATGTTCATTTAGTGGCCACATGTGTATATATTTTTATTTATAGGTTTTACATATGGGGTGGCACGGTGGCTTAGTGGTTAGCACGTTCGCCTCTCAGCACTAGGGATTTCCAGTTCGAATCCAAAACTGGGTGGAGTTTCCATGTTCTCCCCGTGTCCACGTGGGTTTCCTCCGGGTTCTCCGGTTATATCCCACAGTCCAAAAACATGTATCAAGTTCAATTGAATTTTTCAAATTTCACAATATAGAGTGTGTGAGTATGTGTGAGTAAGTGTGTGCCCAGCGATGGATTGGCGCTCTGTCCTGGGTGTATTTGCCCAGCACCCGAAACGTTCTCCCCTGGATGGGCATGGGGAACCCCCCTGTGACCCTAAGTAGAGGATAAAGTGGAAGATAATGGATGGATGGTTTTACATATGTTAACATATTTTAGTCAATAATATCCATTTATATATTTAAACTGTAAAAACTCTGTGGTTTCAGATTTCATTTGTTTTCTACATTATGAACTTTAAAACATACAGCAATCAAAAACCAAAGCTTAGTGACATCACCAGTTCTGATTATGATTTATGGTTGTTTACTGGGTGGTGTCAGTGAGCAAAGGTCTTTCAATCACTAATCACTGACATAAATGTCAATAAAAATAATATAAAACAGTAGTTAATGTACAGTATATGTTTTACATGCATTATGTATATGTTTTACATGTTACATCTTTGACAGCTGATGTTGGCTGATGACACCCACCTGAAGTCTTAAGCTAGGAGCCAATTGACAAACATTATCATTATACTATGTCCTACTGCTTAATTACTTGAAAGTCTTTTACAGGACACCACTTGTGTCATTCAATTTCTGACCTGCTGGATTTAGTCTTTTTACATAAAAATGTAACTGTAAATATAAAGCATCTATAAAAGGAGAAGAACATGGACCATGTGTAACAGTCAATATAAATGTATTTATATGTTACCTGGATAAATAAAAATATTTGATTGTTTGGATCCCCCCGGGCGGCACGGTGGCTTAGTGGTTAGCACGTTTGCCTCTCAGCACGAGGGATTCCCGGTTCGATTCCCCATCTGGGTGGAGTTTCCATGTTCTCCCCGTGTCCGCGTGGGTTTCCTCCGGGTTCTCCGGTTTCCTCCCACAGTCCAAAAACATGGATCAAGTCAATTGAGTTCTCCAAATTGCCCCATATAGAGTGTGTATGTGTGAGTGAATGTGTGCCCAACGATATATTAGCACCCTGTCCTGGGTGTATCTACCCAGCGCCTGAAACGTTCTCCCCTAATAGAAACCCTAATAGAGGATGAAGCGGAAGATGATGGATGGATGGATGAATGATTTGGATCCCAATTTTGGTGGAGTTTCCATGTTCTCCCCGTGATCAGGGATGTCTCTGAGTTCTCCGGTTTCTTTCCACAGTCCGAAAACATGGATTCAAGGTGAATTGTTTGTTCTAAATTATCCCTATAAAATGTGTGTCTGTGTGAGTGAGTGTGTACCTAGCGATAGATTGGCTCCCTGTCCAGTATGTGTGCCCAGCACCTAAAACATTCACCCCTTGATGGGCATAAGAAACGTTTAAAGTGGGAGAAATTAAGATAATGAATTGTTTAGCTTTGAACCACATTAAAAGCAAATTGTAAAAACTATACTTAAATATGTGTTAAAAGCTGATCAAAATTCGGTTTTTCTGCTTTGTGCATGACTGTGGGTTTCCATGTTCTCCCTGTGTCTGTGTAGGTTTCCTCTGGGCTCTCTGGTTTCCTCCCACAGTCCAAAAACATGGATCAGGGTAAATTGAATGCTTCAAATTGCCTCATAAATTGTTTTTGTGTGTGTGCGTGTGTGTGGAATGAATGTGCCAAGCGATAGATAGGTGCTCTGTCCTGGGTGTATCTGCCCAATACCCGAAACGTTCTACCCTGGATGGTCACGGGAAAACCCCCCTGTGACCCTAGTCAGATGGATGGATTCATGTAATGGAGATGTTTACTTGTAGTTATGAACGAAGGTAGGAACGGTCTGGGCAGCTGTCGCGTAGTAGTTAGCATGTTTGTCTCTCAGCGCAAATCCCAGTCTGGGTGGAGTTTCCATGTTCTCCCCGTGTCTGTGTGTGATATCCCCGGGTTCTTCATTCATTCATTCATTCATTCATTATCTTCCGCTTTATCATATATTAGGGTCGCGGTGGGGTTCCCCATGCCCATCCAGGGGAGAACGTTTCGGGCGCTGTGCAGATACACCCAGGACAGGGCTCCAATCTATCGCTGGACACACACTCACTCACACAGACACGTACGCATACACACTCTATTTGGGGCAAATTTTGGAGAACTCAATTGACTTGATCCATGTTTTTGGACTGTGGGAGGAAACCGGAGAACCCGGAGGAAACCCACGCAGACACGGGGAGAACATGGAAACTTCACCCAGATGGGGATTTGAACCGGGAATCCCTAGTGCTGAGAGGCGAACGTGCTAACCACTAAGCCACCGTGTTCTTCAGTTTCCCAAAAACATGGATTCAAGGTGAATTGATTGCTTAAAATTGCCCCCATACAGTATGTGGCTGTGAGGGTGTGTCCAGCGATAGATTGGCGCCCTGTCCAGGGTGTATCTGCCCAGCGCCTAAAAGACACATCCCTTGATGGGCATGGGGAATCCTCAAAGTGGAAGCTATTAAGATGAGATGTTCAGCTTTGAACCACTTTACAAATAAATTATACTTAAACTAAACTATATTTAAAGATGTGTTGACAGCTGACAAAAGTCGTTTGTAGTGTTTTCTGTTTTGTACATGATTTGTTCACGTTGTTGATGTTGAGTTGTAGTAATGGATAAAGGCAGCTACGGTGTCATTGGACAAGTGAGGGTTATTGTCTTACAGTCACTACGGTACAAACAAGGCGACCTTAAAAACTGCGCCATATAGGGGTTTGTTTGAAAATCGCGCAGATTCCTTAAGCATGACAACAACAACATCACATGGGTAACGGTGGCACGCTAAAGCCTCAGCACTGCGCTGATGGGTGCCTTAAGAAATGAGGCACACGCGGTCCGGGCTCAGTCTCAGTCATGTCTGCATTCACGCCGTCGGTTTGTACCATTTTGTGGCGTGTTGGCGGTGAACTCGGCGGAATGATCCACTGAAGCAGAACAGCCGGGGATCCAGGCATCACGTCCGGATGTGTGGATGCGCACAGAGATGGCATTTAGCGCAGATTAACAATCAGGTAATGCTTTCAGAGAACCGGTGATGACATGAGCCATGCGATGTTAGCTCGCCTCGATCCTGCACAACTCGATGTGCTCAGACTCTGCCTCTGAGTGATGGTCAGTCCTGCTTTTAAATCCCGTAAATGTGCAGTCCGATCATCTGTGACCTTATCTTAATTAATGTTAGGATCGATTGTCTTTACTCGCGTCGTCCAGCCAAATATCTTGCCGTTGTGTTGCATTCTGAAAGCTGAAATTCAAATAAAAAGGGTTATACGACTATTATTTGATTTAAATTTCCAATAAAAAAGATAATACAGTTCTCCCAGTATCAGAAATTGTATAGTATTAGAGTTGAATATGTGTTTTTTTCTGTGCTAAGGTTCATTAACATGCGTGCAGTTCTACAGTAAACATAGCTGTCTGCTGTCTGTAAGCTGATCTGTTGCTTCAGTTCAGTTTCCTTTAAGAAACCTTTTATCAGTTAACAGTAAATAGCAGTTGCCACCTGTCTGTGAGCTTTATTAAAGTAGGACAGCATTTCGAGTGCATCTATAGCTGCTATATAGTTTTAGGGCACATGACTGCAAATGCCTTCTTCATCAAACCCAAAATCATATCTGAAACTATGTTAACTTCTACTCTTCCATAAGGTGATATTTATTATATATTTATGCACAAAATAGGACTTTCACATGTGCATTAAATGTCTGTACAAAACAACAAATTAATAATGTTTCAAAAGAATAATAAAAAGCAAACAATGCCACAGAAAAATAGGTTTATAATAATATAATATATTATAATATATAGTATATATATATAATATAGTATATATAACTAATATACATGCCCTGCCTTGTATACAATTAGATTCAATATCAGAGCTCTTGCTATGTACGTTTTTATATGCAAGAAATGTGCTTTGATGTAAAGGTGCACAGCTATCAAGTTAAAATTTAGTAGGTGTAAAGATAACAAAATGTTATTCATTATTTATTACTTTACATAACTTATGCACATATCTTACCAACATAACCAGGAATACAGTAGAGAATTAAGATAAAGGTGCAGAGTGTTCTGGTGGTTAATAGACAATGGGACCTTTCATGCTGAATGTGAATTCATTAATTAATCTGACATATCTTTTTATGCTAACCAGTGTTTATGGTCTATTATACTGTCTATTGGAGCTGCAATTATTTTGTTTTAGCTTTTGGAGTATTTACTGTCTATGGTTGAACTCAGCTCTGACAAGGTGCAACTGTCTGGACATTAAGCAAAGCTTGTAAGCAATAATTGTTTGAATTTGACACTTTTCTAAATTTGCTGTTAAAGGTGCCTCTAAATGCTATAATATTATATGTTCATATATGTAATGCTATAGTTTTGGTGTTGGCTATTAAACTGTGGCAATGCAAGTTATGTGATTTACATTACATAGCCAAAAGTACCTTACCATAGCATCTGTTAGAGGTTACCAAACACCCCATTCATGTTAACACTGAAATAGGTCTTCTGTAAATTATTGCTAAAAAAAAAAAAAATTTTATTTATAATTGTTGTATTTATAAATAGTTATAAAATGTTTTTTGTAAACTCTGACGTTGAAATTAATCTTAAGTGCTACTAACTAAAGGAACACGTAAACAAACTGTACAACAGAAATAATATTTTCTACATGGTTTTTGTAGTAACAATATCTCCAAGCCAAGATTTTTTTATGTCACTAGTTAGTTTAAGAAATAATTTCATTCAGTTTGATTCTCGTTCACCAGGACATTACAAACAGTAAAAACTTTAGTTTTAATTTAATGAATTGGCTCAATCCACAACCAATTTGGGTTTTGAAACAGCCAGTGGTTAGCATGTTTGCCTCTCAGAGTTTGGGATTCCAGGTTCGAATTCCAATCTGGGTGGAGTTTTCATGTTCTCCCCATGTCCACGTGGGTTTTCTCTGGGTTCTCCCACAGTCCAAAAACATGGTAAATTGAATACTCTAAATTGCTCATATACAGTGTGTTTATGTGTGTCTGTGTGAGTGAGTGTGTGCCTAGCGATAGATTGGCACTCTGTCCTGGGTGTATCTGCCCAGTGCCTGTGGGGCATAATGAAACTACCCTTCCCCCGCGACCCAAGTAGAGGATTAAGCGGAAGATAATGAATGAAAGCAGTAAGTCCATCCATCCATCCATTATCTTCCGCTTTATCCTATATTAAGGTCGCGGGGGGGGGGGTTCCCCATGCCCATCCAGGGGAGAATGTTTCGGGCGCTGGGCAGATACACCCAGGACAGGGCGCCAATCTATCGCTGGAAAGCAGTGAGTATGTCTGTTAACAGGCTCTTGTCTCTCATATCATGTTGGAATCAATAAATCATCTGAGTCAGCGCTTCTCCAGCACTACTGGTTTCTATGGAGTGAATTAAAGACTTTTGGTATTCTGGTGCATGCTCATCTGTACTGGGCTGGGCGACTAAACAGATTTGGAATCTACTCGACTCGTAAACAATTCGTCCAAATGATCGTCTTCGAGGGAATCGACTCGTCGGGATGAGTCGAGCATTTGACTCTCCCAGAACCCAGACGCAGATTTTGCGCCGTGTTTTGGAAGGAAGCAGGGGGCGGAGCTTCAGATAACTGACATCATCTCGGCCGTGACGTCAGCTGGGCTACAGAATGACAACACGCGCGGCGGAGCGTTTCGATTTAAATTGTTGCAACGGAAATTTGGGCTCAGGTCGACTGGAATCGGGGGCTTCTGCGGGCGAACTGTTGAATAAGTCGATTAAATGAGGGCAGGAGAGATCTATCGAGGCGGATGACGGAGCTCGGTCGCTGGCGGACATGAACCCCGAGCAGCTGCGCTTAACAACAACCTGCAGCCGGAGGAAGTGAAGCGGGTTGAACCCCCGATCCGCACTGCATGCCTGCTTAACCATCTCAAATAGCGCATCACTATTTTGGACGCTTTATTTGTCGAACTTGTCCACCTTGAGGTTTAAAAGACACCGAGGACGCGGCGCTGGGAGCTGCCACTTCAAAACAAGTAAGCCGAGCTAAGTGCTAATGGCGATTATGTATTCCGAGCAATGTAGCGTCTCGCGGCTGAATGTAGTTTTTTAAAAACTGGAACGAAAACCGTGTTATCCCGTGTGTTGACCTCGAGAATAAAGAATAGCACGATACTCACGTCCTGGCCAGCCGTATCGGCATTGTGTGCGTGCCGAGCTAACCATGTAACCTTGTTTCCCTTCGACGGGCTGTTTGCGTAGCGCCTATGCTAAGCTAACCGGGTCGACGCGTTAAAAGTTGTTTCATCAAAACGCACCATGGGTTTCACGTACGAGCATCTGTTTGTTCTCGATTGCACCTAAAATCCCAAAAGCCAGGGCCTGGCGGGGTTTGGGGTGAATCGAGCGTCACGCCCGCGCCAGCCGCACGTGCCTTTGTGCGCCTGTGTTTATGTTGGGCTTTGCGCTTTTAGAACTATAAAGATATGCCAAATTCTGGAAAAGTTGACACCCGCGATTTGATCGTACACACTGGGTATTACGTCCACATTCGGTACTTTAACGAGATCGTATTTGTGTGCTCCGCGATCACAGAAAGGCTCTGGAGGGTCTGCTCCTTTGTTGTTGCTTTGTCTGCGAGCACATGGCCTCACGCGCTTTCCTGCCGTTACAGCGCGAGGGCTTCGAACCCGATCAAACCCGTGCTCCCAACAACACCGTCTCCCAACAACCCTGGTGTGATTATGCTTCCCGGACAGAGTAGCTGTACACCTGCAGCCATCATCAGCATCATCACAAGCGCGTTAGAAATCGCTTTTAAATGCCTCGAGGATGTAAAAGCTGCTCACATCTCCTTTGCAGCTGTAATGGCACACATTCGTCTTTATGCAAATCTGTTGTATTAAGAGCCATATCAACACGCTGAGATCCAGTTAAAATCCCTGGCTTAAACTTTCCATGCTCTGACATTCTTGGATTCTGATAAACAGTACATTTTTTATAAAAATGCAATATTGAGGAAATGCAAAATGTATGACTTTTGCATCTGGTTGTGGTCCACCACTTGTCTGGGTCTGTCCTGGGTAACTTATATTAAGTGGATTTCTTTCGCTGCGACCAAAAAGAGATAAAATGACTTAAATAGCTGGACTCATTGTGTTATGAACCCAAAGTCTTTCTGAAATACATTTACGGATCCCTGTGATTCAGTAAAGTTTAGTTTCCGATGTGTTTGTTATATTTGTAGCCTGTTTGTTTTTCTACAGATTAATTGCTTTCAAAACATTTTTTAACTTTTAAACCTTGAGGATGTAAAAGCTGCTCACATCTCCTTTGTAGCTGTAATGGCACACATTCATCTTTATGCAAATCTGTTAAATTAAGAACGACATCAACATGCTGACATCCATTTAAAATCCTTGGCTTGAACTTTCTATGCTCTGACATTCTTTTAGTCCAAAAAGCTTTGGGTTCTGATAAACAAGAGGGGTGTCTACATACCTTTGATAAGGTGATGTGCTGGTCTGTGTCTTCCTATGTTACTCTTTTCTTTGGAAAATTAACATCAGACACATTTGTTTTTGTGATGCAAAATTTTAAATGCATTTCAGAAGTGTTTTGTTTCAGGAAGGACCTTTTGCAGTTCTATGCAAAAGTTTGGTTACACCTAGTGAAATGACATCATCTGTTTGTAAAGGGACACCTCAGAAACATTTTGTAAACTAAATGTTTTTGCCTATACACAATGACATACTTAATGATAAAACACATTAATTAATTGTAATGTTTGAAGTTGCTTACAAACTTCTACCTTGTATCTCTTCATTTTTCAAATCTTCTGATTTGTTTTTTATCATTTCTGGCTTGTTCTACTATCATTGATGATATTCCTTTTTTTGTTTTAATTTGCTAAAAAATAGTGGGCAAAATAGCAAAACAAAGGTCTTACATGACACCATGTGATAAAGTCTATAAAAGCATGATGTATATTAGAGGTGTCATTAAAGAGAGCTCTTACCAATTGTCTGATCACATGAGTCAGCATCATGAAGAATGCAAATCTATTTAAATCTTCCAGGATTTTAAAAGCAACTGCTGAGTAGCACTGTATTTCATTGGGCATTGTCATGTAATGTAATGTTTGAGTAAAGTAGCCATGTTTAATATTAGTGTTGTTTTCAACAATAAAGACATGGGTTGGATTTTATGGTTTAGTGTTGTGTTGCAGTCAGTGGGACCTAAAACCTGATGAGGAATGGACAACAATACAGTAGTAAGGGTGAATCTGAGATGGACTATTTTAAGTTTTGTTTGTAAGAAATTCAATAATATTAATAAAATGACATACTGTGCCAGGGCTAAACAGATATAATTTTTTATATAAAAATGTAATATTGAGGAAATGCAAAATGTATGACTTTTGCATCTGGTTGTTTTGCATCACTTGTCTGTGTCTGTCCTGAGTAACTTATACTAAGTAGATTTCTTTTGCTACGACTAAGAAGAAATAAAATGATTTAAGACGCTGAATTCTTTGTGTTATGAACCCAAAGTCCTTCTGAAATACATTTATGGATCCCTGTGGTTCACTTAAGTTTAGTTTCAGATAGAACTCTTTACAGTGGTGTTTTTATTACATTTGTAGCCTGTTTGTATTTGTTTTCAAAACACAAACAACACATTTTACACTTTTAAACCAAGTCTGTGTTAGTTGCAAGTTTAATCTTCATTCACACCTGAGCTGTTGGCCATAGCACATTTATTCATGATACTTTGCAGCTAATATTCTGGAATTATTATTTGTGTTTGTTCATAATATTTCAAGTTAAATGTTAAATATATGTAAACAATAGTGTGTTCTTATTTTATGACTTTGTACATACAGCTCTATTAAATAAGTTGGAGAGAAAAACCTAAAACAGCTTTAATTTTACTAAATTAAAGGCTCTAATAATATGTAAGAGTTGAATTTTGACTTTACTGGCAAAGGGATCAGGTTGATTCCCTCTTAAAGATTTCAGTGTTTGTGGTTAATAAGAACAATGTCAAGCAGCTGGCATTGCGGACAGCAACACAAACTGAAAGCAGGTGAAGGCGAAAATGTTTCAGGTGTGGTAAGTAACTGCAGGTAATGATTACACCTGGAGTTTTGTACAATAGCAATGCTTCACCTGCTACACCATTGGGCCATCCTACCAAAATCTACATGCCATATGTTTAACCCATTTTACTGAGGAATTACATTTTTCAGATGTACAGTTTAGCATGGATTATGTTTCATAGTAATCTGCTCTGCTATAATACTAATCATTTATTTATATTTACCAATATGTACTTTGTCATTACAAATTCACTTATGTAATAAACAAATTACATTGCTGTACAAACAGAATCAGTAAAAAAGAAGCAGTTTTAAGTTCTTAAAAATCCAATATTCAATTTGCAAACTGAACTGAAATTCAGTTTGTCTGTTTTTCATGCATGTGTGGGTTAATGTGGTGTCACACGAACTTTCCCATGCAAATACACCTACTGCTTATAGTGCTGCTTTTAAAAACAAGATACAGTGTTATGTCTCTGTGCTGAACTGCTCGTGGAATGCCATCAAAAACTTGTCACAGCATCATTTTATTGTCTTCGCTACCAAGTTATTATGGGTAATAAAACAAAATAACCTAAAACTAAATTTTTCTGCATAATTTAAACAGCTTTCCATCAGATTAATTGACTACAATTTATTTGTAGAAATTGAACATCCTTAGAATTGAATGTAGTGTTGTATATTTATAAGGAACATTTTGCTTGACAGCCACTTGCATTAAAAACAAATAAATGGATATTCAAGAAATTCAGCTGATTCAGAAAGTACAATGCAGAACAGCAGTTTACTTAATCCAGCACACCAGAATGTGATCCCATGTAAATACTTAAGCTCTTACAGTGTCAATGCACATCACAACTTTTACTTTGAGTGTAAAATCAGTCGAAATAAGAAAAAACTGTGATTGGTTTATTGCATTAGAACACAATAAATAAACATGTGAAATTATTGTATTAATTATGATCACACAATGTAATTGTTTGATAAACTAAAAATATGAAACAATGTAGAGAGACTAAAACTTTCTGGTAGCTTGCCTTTTGTGGGTCCCAAAAAGACTCATTTCCTAGTTTGCTTTAAAATGTACAGCTATTGTGACAGTTCTTTTGTAATGACAAGTAATTCAGTTCACTGGAGCACTGACAAAAAGGATCAAAGAGTCATTCTTTAAAAGGCTCTTAACCGAATCAAAACTGGTTTTTGTTATTGACATCGTGACTCAGTAGTTAACGCAGATGATGATTTATGAGTATTACCAACATCAACGTCTGCTGAATCACATCATCTGATCATGATCAATCTTTAACTAATACAAGTGGCATACTAGTTTCATTCTGTAAAAAGAATATAAAATGAGTAAAGTCAGCATTCAGAATCGTAGAATTTCCAAATCTGATTAAACATTAATTTTAACATTTCTCATACACTTTTGGCACACTTTTATGCCTTTTATTTTAAACATCTGTTTTCAGCACTCCTTTTTCATAGATGGAACATTTAAGTATAAAGTTGTGCCCGCAAGCAAAACCCATAATGACATGAACTTTATGTACAGAACTGTCGATACATGTATGATGTACATTAAAATTCAAGATTCAAGAATTTTATTGTCATAAGCACAAGAAACAGCAGTTAGATTGTACTATGAAATCCTTATTCTGCACACCCTCACAGACTACAGATATTAGCCATTAAAAAACACGTAGTATATGCAAAAAAGAGGTAAACACATGTTGTGCGATCTGTGCAAAACTGATGCGATCTGTGCAAACATAATTATAAATATGATATTATTCATACATTTGCCTGAGAATGGGGTGAGATGGAGGTTGGGGGTTGGATTAGAGGTGCCATTAAAGGGAACTCTTACTAATTGTCTGATCACATGAGTCAGCATCATAATAAATACAAATATTTCTTAAATCAGCCAGTATTTTAAAAGCAACTACTGAGTAGTGCTGTATTTCACTGGACATTGTCACTAAAGTAATGTTTGAGGAAAGGAGCTATATTTAATATTAAGTGCTATTTTAACAATCAAGACTTGGGTTGGATGTTACGGTTTAGTGTTTTTTGCAGTCAGTGGGACCTAAAACCTGCTCACCCTGTTGAGGATTGGACTTCTGAAATTCTATAATATAAATAAAGTGACATACTGTGCCTGTGCTACCCAGATACAATATTTATATAAAAAATTCATATTGAGGAAATGCAAAATGTATGACTTTTGAATCTGGTTGTGTTACACCACTTGTCTGTGTCTGTCCTGGGTAACTTATATTAAGTGGATATCTTTTGCTACGACTAAAAAGAGATAAAATGACTTCAGACACTGAACTCGTTGTGGTATGAAACCAAAGTCTTTCTGAAGTATATTAAAATGTAATTTTAACATGTCTAGTCATAAGTGCTGTTTTGTCTAACCTATTCATAGTCACAGTCCAACATACTGTGGAAATACAGAAGCATGAACATTGGTAAAATTGCTCAATCCAAAGCTATGCCTAAGCTTTTCTTGATCATGCACTACAATTATAATAATGAGTCTTTCACAAATTTTGAATTGTAGTGTGTTGTTTATTTCTGCATAGAGCTGAAGACAATCTGAAGCTGTTGGACCCGAGTGCCTCGAGCACCAGTGTTCTCCCAACCGCGGCTGCGTCTGGTTCTTCACACCGTCCCCAATGCGACCATGGGAAATAGCTGTGAATAGGCGGCCGCCAACAGCCCCCTTAAACCAGAGGAGCTTTATTGGGGGTCCCTGCAACGTACCTGTGCAGCTGAGGAGAAGGTAAGTTAGTTGAACTCAATGCTATAAAAAGTGAACTACTGTTGTTTTTATTGCAAGAGAGTGAGGCAAAGACATCTGTGTTTATGATATTTTTAAATTTCTATATTCCTGCATTGTTTTACCTAAAACTTTGATTTTGTTACCATTTACTTTTTGGAGTAGTTTAAACATCTGTTAATCAATTGAGATCAAGTCGTTCTCCTAATCACTTATTTATTTAGGGAAATGCAAAATGACATTTACGTTCAGTTCCTGTTTTGACCCCAATTTGCAGCAGTAGCTGTGCAATGTTATGTTGTTCGGTTTCCTCTCATGAACTGCTTGCTTTAGGTCCTTCCACAATATTTCTATATTTAGCTCAATGTATTTTGGTCAAATATATGCTACCAGCTTTGTGGGAACTGTATGGGGAAGGACCTTTTTTATGTTTTGGTATGACAGTGCTCCAGTGCAGTTTAGACACAGTTTTTATGAGTTTGGTATGGAAAAAGCTGGCGGTCCAACATCTGTGAAACAATCTGTATTAGAGATTGTGTGTTCTCACTTGGTGTGGTATCACAAGGGTTGTGGATTCAAATCCCAGGTCCACTGAAGTTACCAATGTGGATCCTTGAGCAAGGCCCTTAACCCTCACTGCTCCAGGTATTCTGCATGTATCCATATGTTCTGACCTCAATACTTGGGATACTTGTAAGTTGCTTTAGATAAAAGCATCTGCTAAATGACCAAATGTAATTATTCATTTATCAGTTCCACTTACCTTGTGGATGTACAACAAGGTATAGTTGATTGCATACTTTGTTGTTCCCTTTTCCTGTGTTCTGTGATGCTCAGGACCTCAGATCAGAAGTTCTAGTGTGTTATCAAGTGGTGGATCATTCTCAGCACATGACACTCTAATAATAGAGTGGGAGTTATTAATAACATCTTTTAAATGTCTAAAAATTAAGTAAATGCAACCTTAGATAAAGGCTATCAGATGACATATCACACCATGTTTATTTAAAAAAAGTAAAACCAAATTGAAAAAACTGTTTAAAAACTGTTTACCTCTTAAATCAACAGCTCGTAGAACCTGATTTAGCAGAAATTTGGACCACTATTCTTTACAGTGTTGCTTCAGTTAATTTAGTTATGCACAGCTCCTCTATAGCTTTTCAGTTTGGTTGAGGGCTGGATTATACGGTTACATGATAGTCATGGTCAAGATGAAACTCTTATGGCCTCACAATATTTGTATAAGAGAAGTTATTTGCCAACTTAATAATTGCAAGGTGCTTAGGTCCAAATGCTGCCAAACAAGCCTAGTGCATTATGGCCAAACATCTCCACATTGTTTTCATTTGTCTTAGTTACATTTTCGCAGACGTCTTGTGGTTTATGCAGTGCTGTTGTGTGTTTTTGTTTTTTAGAAAGAAGATTCTTTCTTCTAGAAAATCTTCTAAACAGCCATATGCTTTCAGTCTTTTTCAAATTGTCCTGTCAGGAACATTTAACATTCTAACTGAAGCCTCCTCTACATTCTTTACAGAGTCTAAAATGTAGCTCTTGGGCTGTTTCTCTGAGCATTGCATAAATATTGTTTTTCTATTTTGACTAATTTTTCTCACTGTATAAACTTCTGTTTAGAATGAATTATAATAATTCCAAATAGGTTCTATGATTATAGCTCATATCTGTTTTCTATGGCACTGTGTTAACACAATATGTAAAAGCTCCAGCCAAGCAATGTGACAGAACTTCTTCCTATTTAGAAGTGAAAATCTATTAAAGGTGTATGATTTAGAAAATCATACCTGTGTGTTACCCTCTTTATTCCAATAAGTAAAATAATGTGCATATATTTTTTGCATATATTGTTCTACTTTGGCTTCAAATTTGTTAAATTAATTATTCATTTATGGTTGTGTTTACTTTTTTTCCATACCTTCTTAAAATATCAGGCGTGTCTATGTCTGCATGTGTAATCATCTTCTTTCTTTCTTGACTAACATTTGTGTAGTTTGTTTCATAGTCCTCCAACACGTTGGCAGTGGGGACAGCGAGACCGAGCCGGGGTGCACGCCTCCCCACGGCAAGATGAGACTGTCCCCCATGTTGCTTTCCCTCAGCAGCAACAGCATCAGGCCGTTCCTGTAGAGGAGTCAAGGCAGTACAGTCCTGTAGGCGTGGCACCCCGCATGCTCCATCCCTCTACACACCCACCCCAGGCCTCCATTATGGTGGACCTCCATGAACAGGTACAATAGCCAATAAAGCATATTTCATAAAAAGGTATTTTCATTAAAAAAAAAACCTTTTAAATGCATATAAATATAAATTAGGAAAGAATATTTTAAGTTGGCACTTGGTAGACAGCATAACCTTTCATTTTTAAAGCTATAAATACCAATTACTGCTGAAAATTACTAATAATATTATACTATATACTAACTACCCATATCAAACTGCACTATTATACTAACAAACAATTTGCTTATTTTTAACATTTGTGATATTTACTGATTAGGAATAGAATATTTCTTTATGATCATGTTAGCCGACTTAATTTTTAAACCAGCTATTGGGATTATTTAAGTTTAAAACAGAAATCTTATAAAATAATGACCAATACCAGAGAAAGAAAAAAAAGTCTCATTTCAGCTGAACACAAATGTAATTTCTAATTGTATCATATATAAACACAAATATTATGTTTTATAATGATAAGATTAAGTTTACCGTAACAAATTCAGATCTTAGGTGTTTCATTAGTTCTGCTGAGCTGAAAGTGTTTTGCTGGTGATTTTCGTTTGTACTCAACGTCCACTGCATCATATATTAGTGTCCAGCAACAGCCAGCGAGCATTAACAGATTCCAGTAGCCTTGGTAACGCTTTTCCATTGTGACAATTTCTTGGTGAAAAGCTCTTTTCATGTGCATCACTCACTAAAGGTTCACCTAATATAAGAATTTACAGTCAGTTCAAGAACAGTGTTTTCAGTGAATTTTTTTTTTTATTATATACACTTCCCCTTGCCTTAAAAAGATTTAGGAAGTCAGTAGACTGTAAGTGCCTAAAGAGCAGGAAAGAAAACACTGCTGTTTGTGAATATGATAAATGCATTTATTATTATTATTTTTTTTTTTTTTTAATTTTGCCTTGTTTGTGAAACAATTCTATTATGATGGACATGGTTGCAGAGGTTGTCTTTAAAACAATCTGTTGCTGCATCAAGAAATGCAATTTGAAACTGTAATATGCAAAACGGAAAGACTATACAAATTCTGCACAGAAACACTGGAACGGTGTTTTGGCCCAGAATTATCTGTGGTTGACTGAAAGATGGTGGAAATATGTTTTGTTTTACATACCATATAGACTGTTACCAATAGAAGATGCAAAAACAGCTCTCACACAGGTGATAAGATGGCTCGGGTTGGTATTTTAGACAGACATGCCGTAATGAAGTGGCATTGTCTTCATGGCCCCTTCATCAGGATAGTGCCAGGCCTCATTCTGGAGTTTGTTTTGTAGATGAGTTCTTTCTGAAACTGTATGAAACAACATTAAAAAAAAAAGAGTTAGATGACCGTTACTACAGACTGTCATCTGCTGAGCAGCTTTGGGCTTTTAAACAGGCAGAAATGGCAGAAAAACATGTGTATGTATGTGTATTAGGGTCAGTAAAGATCCACACTATAATTATATCAAAACACCTGTTCTACAGTTACCCGTGTAACTTAAAAAAAAAATTATGTTCAACAAATGGACACATATGAATAACTATTTGACATTGCTGAAAATCCTCAGGGAAATAAATTAAAGTATGTATTTTAATTGAAAATTTTTTTTTTTTTTAGAAATTAAGCTTGGATGTTTCTTATAGGGAGGCACGGTGGCTTAGTGGTTAGCACGTTCGCCTCTTAGCGCTAGGGATTACCGGTTCGAATCCCCATCTGGGTGGAGTTTCCATGTTCTCCCCGTGTCTGCGTGGGTTTCCTCCGGGTTCTCCGGTTTCCTCCCACAGTCCAATAACATGGATCAAGTCAATTGAATTCTCAAAATTGCCTCATATATAGAGTGTGTCTGTGTGAGTGAGTGTGTGCCCAGCGATGGATTGGCGCCCTGTCCTGGTTCTATCTGCCCAGCGCCCGAGACGTTCTCCCCTGGATGGGCATGGGGAACCCCACCGCGACCCTAGTAGAGGATAAAGCGGGAGATAATGAATGTTTCCATGTTCTCCCCGTGTCTGCGTGGGTTTCCTTCCACAGTCCAAAAACATGGATCAAGTCAATTGAATTCTCCAAATTGCCCCATATAGAGTGTGAGTGTGTGCCCAGCGATGGATTGGCGCCCTGTCCTGGGTGTATCTGCCCAGCGCCTGAAACGTTCTCCCCTGGATGGGCATGGGGAACCCACCGCGACCCTACTAGAGAATTGGGTAACATATTGTCACCTTAAACATAGCTGTTTAAATATGTCAGATTTGTGGCTATATAAATCCTGTCGTCCAAAGATAAACTTGTATTTTAAAATGATCACTAAAAGGACAAAGCATTTTCTGTTTAATCAAATGCACAGCAGTCATAGACTTGTGGTTAAGATATCAGCCTTGTGACCTGAAGGTCCCACATTGAATTCCCAGTCCCACCAAGTAATATGGCTGAAGTGCACCTAACCCCAGTTGCTCCCCGGGTGCCACATACAGTGCTGCCCACCGCTCCAGGCACACACTGTGTGTTTGTGTGTTTCACTGCATGGATGGGTTAAATGTG
Organism: Corydoras sp. C115; assembly: GCA_019802505.1. Classification (NCBI taxonomy): domain Eukaryota; kingdom Metazoa; phylum Chordata; class Actinopteri; order Siluriformes; family Callichthyidae; genus Corydoras; species Corydoras sp. C115. The sequence goes on along the minus strand of JAFMOC010000015.1, from coordinate 1,482,340 downwards.
GAGGAAATTCCTCTCTGTGTAAGCACTGTAGGCAAAATGGATCATTTCATTACTTATTTACATTCTGTAAGTTTGAAATTAATAAATCTTTTGTAGTTAATAATAAATAATAATTTTATACTGATTAAGTTGGTTAAAACATGCTATAATTCCATATTCTGTCATCTTGGATTTAGCCAAGATTCTTTGTACAGAAAAATATTTTTCTTTTTTTGAGTCGGTTCCTCTTACCTCATTGTATGTTTTACCAACTTGCAACCTAGTAGGAAAGGTTTGGTCATCCCTGGCAAACAAATCTATATTTGTTATGTACATTTCTAACCACAATGTTACATACTGCACCTCTTCAGAGACTGGACCGTACGACTCTGCCAAACGGTTTAAATAAAATCATTTGAATATTTGTGCGTATTTAAAAGTAAAGCTAAACACTCAGGGTCCAATCCAGTTGAACAGGATGTTATCATGCCTTTTGTGAGTTGTGAGCGGTTTCATTATTTTCCATCATTTTAAAATCATTCCTTTGTTCCTCTCTACTCCAAGATGCACCAAGGCTCAGTTCCAATCTCTTACACGGTTACTACGGTGACGACGCACGGCTTTCCCATGCACACCGGGCAGCCGATCCCGGCGTGCAGCGCACAGCAACTCCCAGCATGCTCGGTAATGTTCAGCGGACAGCTCTCTCTGCTCTGCTGCCTTCCTCCTCCTGTGAGTTTGAAAAAGGAAGAGCTGGAAATGTCAGTGCTGTATGTGTGCGAGCGTGTGTGTGTGTGTGTCTGTGTGTGTGCTCTTGTGTGTGTGTGTTTGTACAGCACACATCTCACGCTGCTCCCGCTTCTTAAAAAAACGCCTTTGCTACACGCTAATGTGGCTAAGGATGATTACAACAGAAGCAATGGCTTCTTGCTGGCCATGTTAACGTCTAGCTGGAGCCGTTCAACTTCATCATTATTGCTGTTCAGCTTTTTCATGGTAAACTGCTGCACTGTCCACTGACGTCAACTTTCCTTCATTGCATCAGTATTGCATGATGTCTGTTCATGCTCTGTGATCATGAATTTCGACCAGACTTTTACAAATTCCACCTTTTAATGCTAAGGATTTTAAGGGCTCCCCAAATACAGACCTCTAATATACAGGTATATGCACAAATGCAGTACCAGTCACTATTGGCCACTTATTGTCTATTTTATCAGTTTCATTTACCAAAGAGGGCTTTTATAGTTCTACAATTACAGACTGTAGTCCACCTCTGTGTTCTACAGTACATACTGTGTTAGGCCAATTTACTTTGTTCTTTAATGGTCAGGCCCAATGCCCAATAGTAGCACCATAGAGCAGTTATTCTTTGGTTGGTGCATTATTCCTATCCCAGCAGTGCCACTGAAGTATTTAAATGAAACTACAGCAGCACTGCTGCAGTAAAACCCCCTTACCACATCAGTGTCATTGTAGAACTGACAATAAACAATACACTACTCAAATTATACCTGTTCTGTAATCCTGAGCAATAGACAACAGAGAACGAACAGGGGACTCACATAAAAAATAAAATAAAATAAAAAACCCGATATACTACAGTCTGTAATTGTAAAACTGCAGAGTTCATCTGTATGGTAAGTGGAGAAAAAAGACAATGGAGCAAGATGTGTCCAAACCTTTGAGTGTTACTATATATTTATAAATATATATTATTTAATACTTTATTTTAAAATAAATTTTCTTAGAATGTAACATCGCATTAAGCTCAAAAACTGCTTAAATAGTTGTCTAAACCCATTTTAGTCTCACTTATAAAGTATAATTTTATAAATTAGTTCAAATCCTAATTATTAAATTTAAGACTATTTCATGTTTAGATCTCATTATCTATATTAGAACCACAGGCTCAGCATGCAGGATTCATTTAGGATGATGACACCTTTGTTTTCTTTGTGCAGCTAATCCAAGCATGTACCATGCACCACCTGCCCATGTCGTATCAGGCCTTCCCACCTCTGATCTCCAGTGAGCATTTTCTACTGCACCCGAGCCCTCCCGTGGCACCACACCAGCCTCCGGCATTGGCACCTCTCAGCCACTTCATCCCCCTGCAGCCAACGCATCCGCGCATGGTAAGCTAAAAGCACCCTCTCCTATCCTCTTTAGGCAGTGCATTTAAGAACAAACCCGACTTTTTCAAATATGTACCATCAGTAAACTCAAAATAACACAACAGTAAAACAATGCAAGAAATGGATTTGATATGGAAGTTATTTTAAAATGTAAGTGAAGTTGTGTGATATGGATTCAAGTATTGTTGTACAGCTGTTGCACACCAACACCATAGTGCTAAAGTACAGAACAGCCAGCTGAAAAAAGGTGATATTTCTGTAAATAAGTTTTTGGTATGATCTTTCATAACTACGTGATGGTATTAGTCGTTATGCAATGTGTGAAGTAGCAGTAAGTGTAGCTTCTGTCCTATAACGAGCAGTGTGTAAGATTTAGTGGCATCTAGTGGTTACATAATACCATTGAATACTTTTCAAGCATATAAAAGTAGTTTATACTCAAATAAGGCATTACTTTGAATGTTACATTCCACACTTTTAATAGATCCTCATTTCCAGCCCTTCCAACTCCTGCTCACTGTACCTTTAAAGCCCATGTCATGCACCCAACTTTTCCATGAGCATGGTTAAATGAGTTTATGCCTTTTCTGCAGCTGTGAAAGTGAGAGTGACACAAAATGCAACCAATCAGCATTTACTTGCTTGATGTTCTGCCCGCAATGGTATGTGCAAGCAGATACTAAAATTCAGTCAAATGAACAACAAATAAATCCCCCTTAAGCAAGTCAGTGGATTTCAAATCATCCCTCACTCGTTCTCTCTCCATCACACACTAACACTGTCATTTGGTTCTGTTTCTTCAGTGTTTTAGTGTTGTTTTCATGCACAAGCCGAACATGAGTCATACATTCAGATCGAGATGTTCTCAAGAATCAGGAAGAGGAACAAACACAGATAAAACACTTTTTTATGTTATGTCTAAAACTCTGATTTTCAGTTATGTCAATGATCATTCATATTATTATTCATATTTAGGAAATACAATGCACTTAAATAATGTAGTGTTATATGTTTATATATAAATAATGTTTAATACTGTAATATTAATAAAAAAAATATTTTACTAATTATGCAATGCACCATAAAAACATCTACATTTAATTAGATACAGAAACTTTTCACAAAACTCATTGCAGCGTTTTAAAAACTGGTTTGTTCTTTCAAATATTTCAATATATTATATCAGTACACTTAGAGAGTGTGTCTTCATGTTCACAATCATCCTGCAGAGAGTAGAGAATGAAGTGGACCTGAGAGGAGAGCAGCACCCACTAGGAACATTTTCGTACCCTGCAGCTCATCACCCACCAGCAGCAATGCCCCCCTCAGTGCCACTGCAGTACCACCTTCCCCAAGAACCCCTCCACCACGAGCTGCCCTTTGCAGTGGTAAGTTTATTTGATGATTTAGTTGTGGTTTTTAATTACTGTTTCACAACCACAAATGACTTATAAACAAGAGACATTTTTATTTTGCCTGTAGTTACAGTGTGTTATTAACATGCAGTATTGTGTTTCGAGTATAAAGTGTTGTGGTTTTTCCACAACATATGTGCACTGTTAATAATTTACCATTAGCCCCTCTTAGATCATATTGGGCCTAGAGCGCAGACATGTTCCTTTTAATGTGGCATCTTGGACAACTGGTCTAGGATCAGTTAGAGCCTGTGATTATTCCTTAAAGAGACAACATGCTGTATTCAGATTTGTGATGTGTGTTTTTGCAGCCATATCCACACATGCTGCTCAGGCGTGGCAGTGGCCAGAGGTATCGCTTACAACAGCCACTGCCTCCTCCACCTCCTCCTCCACCCTACTATCCCGGGTTCCTCCCGTATTTCCTGTAAGAGTCCTTCTCATGTACACATGGTCTGAAACTACCGAACAAATGCAGAAAATGAGCTCTCTAGTAGTAAACAGTGTGAAGTTTCTGTTAAGTGAGTGAATGAATGAATTCCTACTGTTTTGAATGAACTTGTGTAATGGGATTTAAATAACATTTTCCTACTACTAGGCCTCACTTCGAAATGTCACTATACCAAATGAAGGTTAAGAGAAATTCTGTTAACATGGGAATTCTGAAAATTCTTAATTTTGTATAATGAAGCTTGTCCCGCACCCTGCTTAAAAAGAAACCTTCAGTCCTTTGCTGCCATTTAATATGATTTAAAACATGAGCACAATTTATGAAGCACTCCTTTGCCAGCATGCCAAAAATATACAAAATAAATATAGGCTCACATTTTTCACTAATGTTTATCCTGTCCAGGTTTTCATACACTTCTGTGAAATTGCATAGAAGGCATCCTGCTCTGGCACAAACTTATTTAAACTGTATGCACATTTAAATATTGACCAAACACTTTTAAATCCCTTTCATGCTGTTGTGCTAATTTCCAGCTTTAAGCCATGAAGATCAGTAACATAGAGCAGTAATAATAATAATAAATCCTTTAGACATTTAGGGTTATACACCAGATCGGCTGAAGGAAGTAACAAAGGTCCATACAATCTCTATGAAAAAAAGAAACCTGTAATTGCATATTTATGTGTTTGCATTAGGTGATTAAGTGGACATGAAGTTAGATTCTTTAATAGTGGACATAATCTTATGACTTCTTTGTGAACAGTGTGCTGTCTGCTCTTTTCTACACTGACATAACATTTAAGTTTTGGTTTAGTTTTTGTGAATGAAAAATATCCTGCATAGTTTTACACTGTTAAAGGAGCAGATGATCTTTAATAAATTCTGTAGCATAAGATGATGTTCTGTGACTAACCCTTTAATCTGTCACTTGTGTGTTGCATTGCTTTGGAACAGCTCAATGCTTCCTGTGCCTCCGACTGCTGTGGGTCCTGCCATTAGCTTGGACCTGGATGTGGACGACGTGGAGATGGAGAACTACGAGGTCGGTGTTCCCACATACACCGAAACACTGTGTCAGGCCCAACATCTGGCCATATTTTATGCTCAACTTTGTGTGTTGTCACAGGCGTTATTAAATCTCGCCGAGAGGCTTGGTGAAGCTAAACCACGAGGTCTGACCAAGGCTGACATCGAACAGCTTCCCTCCTACAGGTTCAATTCAGAGAAACACCAATCAGAACAAACGCTGTACGTACCACCCGGCGCCTGCACTAAATTAACTGACTGCATGTAAAACATCATTTAATCTGTGTCTTGTTTCCTCTCAGGTGCGTTGTGTGCTTTAGCGATTTTGAGTCCAGGCAGCTACTTCGAGTATTACCCTGTAATCACGAGTTCCATGCAAAATGTGTGGACAAATGGTTAAAAGTAAGTATTTACATGAAACCTCTGTTTATTCAGAGTTCAGTCTGAATATGTAGTCATTACATTTAAAAATTATATATTTTTTATTTTTATTTTTATTTCAATTGTGCTGTAAAGGATTCGAGGAAATTTTGTATCACATGTGGTACATGAGACAAGGACGATATTATGGCTCACTGACCCTGTTTACCCTGTTTTATTGAAATTAGAACTTAATTTAAAGAAAGAAAATAAGACATAAATACAATGTAGATGTACAAAATATTATATGCAACTAGAAATATAATATTATATCATACAGTATAAAATAGGAATCCATCCATTATCTTCCACTTTATCCTCTATTAGCGTCGCGTGGGGGTTCCTCATGCCCATCCAGGGGAGAACATTTCAGGTATTGGGCAGATACACCAAAGGGCAGGGCACCAAACTATCGCTTGGCACACACTCACTCACACAGACACGCTCTATATGGGGCAATTTGGAGAATTCAATTGACCTTGATCCATGTTTTTGTGGGAGGAAACCGGAGAACTCGGAGGAAACCCACACGGACACGGGGATTCGAACCGGGAATCCCTAGCGCTGAGACGAACGTGCTAACCACTAAGCCACCATACCGCCCATACAATAGGAATATAGCAGCATATGTAATGTGAAATGTAGCAGAATCTATGTATATGAGTGTAAACAGTAGTGATCTAGGTAAACTTTTTTTAGCATGTAAATGAGGTAGATGAGATGAAGTATTTTGGTGTTGAATGATAAGATGATCATTGAGGTAAAGTGTAGTATGTCCATGAAACGCCTGTTTTGTTTGGTGGAGTTTGAGTCTCACTGCTTCTACTATGAAGCTGTTCCTCAGTTTGGTTGTCCGTCCATCCATTATCTTCTGCTTTATCATCTACTAGGGCCCCATGCCCATCCAGGGTAGAACGTTTCGGGTACTGGGCAAATACACTCAGGACAGGACGCCAATCTGTCGCTGGGTACACACTCACTCACACAGACACACACAAATGCACTCAATATGGGACGATTTGGAGAATTCAATTGACCTTGATCCATGTTTATGGACTGTGGGAGGAAACTGGAGAACCCGGAGGAAACCCACACGCACACGGGAAGAAGATGGAAACTCCACCCAGATTGGGATTCAAACGAACTCCCCAGCGCTGAGGGGCAAACGTACTAACCACTAAGCCACCGTGCCGTCCGGCTTGCGATCACTGTTTTCATACGTATAGAGTATTGTAGCTAGTGGACATGACCTATCGATTGGACTTTATATTACTCTAAGATGAATAAAATACTCATGGGGTATGTTTTGTCTCTACAGACCAATCGCACCTGTCCGATCTGCCGTGCTGATGCGTCCGAAGTCCACCGTGATGTGGAGTGAGCCCGGGCGCTTCATCCTTCAGTGGAAAACAGCACAAAACCTTGTATTGTGTGGTGGGAGCGGGCACACAAACACACACACACACACACATACACATACACAGATACACACACCCTTGCGTGCGCCACGACCCAGTACCCACACGCCCGCCCCACCCTCACCTTTGACCAACAAAGCAATCTTGGAATTTGTACGGACTGTGTTCGACCTCCGCTGTGCTTCATCGTGTGAGTTCTCACGCCAGCTCCTGCCTCCTCTGAGCCCGGCAAACTCCCTTTTCTAGAGTTTCCTTTCTCTCTCGGTCTCTCTCTCTCTCTCTGTCTCTCTCTCTCTCTCTCTCTCTCTCCAAAGATCCTGTACCGCTCGGCTTTGTTTACACGGTGGAAGGTTTTGGGGAGAGCTCGGGCACGGTGTTCGGGGGCAGCGCCCTGTTGCGCATTCCGCTGGCTAACACGAATCATTAGCTGCATGTTTGTGTAGGTGACAGGCTTGTTAATAATGTACGTTCTGCAATAATGTATCAATGATTTATTAAGCGCTATCCCAGCTTCGCTAATGTGAACCGGCTCGAATCTCTGAGACTGCAAACCAGGATTTGCGTGCGCCTCGCTGTGGAGTTTTGCACTGTCGTTACGCCGGAGAGGTGTCGGGGACGAGGACCTCGTCTGGCCGTAGTGCCCCGGGATATTCCTCCTGTCCCCGCACCCTGCAGGACGGTCCGTTTTAGGTTAGCAATACTTCTGAATCGTCGAGCTTCATGTGGAAGACGAGTTGCAGAGGGACAGAGGACTTTGCAGAAAGCAATATGTGCAATGAGCGTCTGTCCCGAACCCTGTTCCTGTTTCCTTTAATTCCTTTGTTTTTGTTACTGGAGGAACCGGGCTTTCCTCCTCGCCTGTGAGCCAAATATTCAATAACTCAAGATCCTCTACACGAATTTCAGCTCTGCCTTCTGTAAGACGTTGACAAGCACAAACTTTACTATCTTAAGTAGAAGCCGTAGGAGTCATTGTTTTATTTCTGGTTATTTACTGGGTTTCTCTTCCTAAAATAAATCTGAAGGACGAGGGCAGGACCAGCACAGCGCATCTCCGCCGTTAAATCTCGTAATCAGCGCCGTTTTAGAGGCGGGCCCACGTTGAAACGGCTCGTAGCGCGTCGTCGACTCTGCTTATGTGTGCCAGCTGACTGTAGTTGCGGTTCTTGAGTAGGCAGAGCTAAGGGGGTCATTATCGTTAGAAATGCACTGTAGCTCTCGGTTGGCTCTGTTTAGACTTTAAAACCAAATCGAATCGGGTTATGTTTTCGTTAAATGTCGATTATAGGACAAATGTACGGTATATGAATCTATATAAATATATTCCTATATTCCTGCTTCCTTGTGTTGAGTAGCAGTTGTGAACAGACTCGCTTTTAAAGGGACGTCGCCGTGATTTTAGCATGCGAGTCTGTACCGACACTCGCCAGGTTGTCAAAAAAAAGCCATTGTGATGAATTTAAACCACACTTTTGATATTAATCTGTGTATACATATCCGATATCTGTTCACTGGCATATATTTTGAAAAAGTAAAAAAAAGGAAAAAAAAGAAAAAAAAATATTCTCAGGGCCTCTCGGTTATTAAAATAAAGGAAAACAGTCGGAGGATTTGTTTTGTGCTTTTAAGTTTTCCTCAGGCCGTGCATATTTTAAAACATAATCAAGCAAGCTATTATTCCTTTTTAACTGTATTTAAGACACCATTTAAAGACCGGCATGCAAAAGAGTCAAATAAAGAAAAAAAAGAGAGCGAGAACAGGCAACGCCTTGCCGCCACCTGTTTGTGTTCTCGTATTTAAAACACGTCTGAAAAATAAAGTGCATTCGAAGGCCGTTTGTTCTACCCAGACCACTTCAATACTATTAAACCAGTGTTTTGCATGGGGAAAGAAAAAAAACTATTTCAGTGGAAGATATCTAGAGGGTGGGCGACTATTTAATCGTGCAGTCTGCATGCGTTTTGTAACCAGATCCCTGGTTTCATCATTTTCTTTAGTTATCGTTGGTTTCGGGTTCCGGACGAATTTCCGGCTCAGCTGAAAACTGCCATGCGTCGTACTGCACAGAACCGAGCGACTACGTGACGTTAGGAGAACTATAAAGCAAAAAAAAAACACAAAAAAATCGGGAGAAAAACATCAAAAAAAGATGCTGAATAATGTGCTCGGCTTGGTGTAGATAGAATATAGAAGGCCGTCTTCTAATCACATCTGTGTTTCTGCTGTCTCAGCGACCGAAACTGACATGCCTGGAAAAACTAGATCACTGAAAGCCATATAGTGAAAAGGTGCTAGATGTTCTGTCGCTCCATTCACATACGGGAATGCAATAGTGTGCTATGACTCTCATACTCTTTAGCATGCAGTGCTAGCAATGGCTCTGAAAACGCCCCACTTTAGGAAGCCGTTCAGCCAAAAAAAAAAAAATCACTTTCATTTATTGATTTCTGTTGACTTATTTTTCATCACTTTTTTTCATCTATACATTAAATATTTATAGCATTACAATAATATTTTTCTTTCCCATTTTTACCTTTTTATAAATTTCTTGTGTTAGCATGCTACTTATCCCCTTAGTGTCATTCAGGGTCATTTTATTGCTTCAGCAAAGAAAGATTTAAAAACGGCCCTATCATGTTTCCATTTCACACACAGTCGTAACCTTTCGAAATTAATTGATTGTTGGTTATGAGCCGTGAAGCCACTGCTCCATAGTAATGCTTATAATTTTGTATCTCCCACCTCACTGGACGAAGGTCCTGAGCTTGATTTCTGGATGGGGGAGGGTTTTTCGGTGTGGAGTTTGCATGTTCTCCACAACTTTGAGTAGGTTTCCTCCCACAATCCAAAAACATGCTTGTAGGTGAATTGGAGAGACCAAATTATGTGTGCTAAGTTTCTCTGCCTCTATGCTGCCGTTATGGACGGTTGACCTATTTAGGGTACCCACTATCCAAAACCATCAAAATCCTATCCCTGTATCCTTGGGGCCTCTTAATGACATGACTGATATATGTGAATTAGTTTTTCTTCACTGTGGCTGTGAACACTGACAGTAACTCATTTGTTTATGCACATGGCATGTAGTCACCTGTTTTTGGGGGGTTTAAAGGGTTTGATCTGTTTGTTTAGCGAATGACTTAAGTCAGTACTGTATGCTTTCAACTTATATAGTTTGAAATATCCCATTTGTGCAAAACTAATTTAATGTGAAGAAAGTGGGACCAGACTGAAGCTCCCACAAAACACTGCTGGCATGAATTGGAACAGTGATTACAAGTCCTCAAATGAAAAGTAAAAAAAAACGATGGTTAGAGCCTGTCACTTAAACATACTGCTCTGTTTGAAAAGAAACCCGTTTTTTTTTTTTTTTTTTTAAATCTTGCCTTGTTAATAACTTTTATAATCTAAACCGCTGAGTGTAATAATCCATCTGAGGGGATTGCTTGCATACATATAAGCTCATAGACACTTGATGTGGTCCAACAGGGTAGAGTGTATGCCATTCCCTCCCTTTGATTTTACAACTGTCTGTTATCAGAGACTGAAGAGATTTAAATCTCTGATCAACCTGACTGGATTCACTGTACAACCAGGTTTAAAAGAATTACTTTATCACTTACTTTCTAAACATGGAAAATAAATTACATTATCCAAATGCAAAGAGGTGTCCATACAGAAACCAGTACATATAGAATCCATGACGAGCTAAATGAATGAATGGCTTTAGTGGAGGACTGGACGCTCGGTGGTTTATGTAGTGCACTGTTCAGTAACCGAGCTGCTGCTGAACTTTATAGATTCCAGCTACAGAGATGATCTCTGTACTTTGAGACATCAGTGCTTGGACACCTCATTAATATAAATTTTTTTTGGAGTGGGTTTTGTATGTTCTCCCAATGTATGTATAAGGTTTCTTTCACAGTTTAAAAAAAGAATGTTTTGAAGTGAAATGTATTCCCTCTGATATGAATGTGTTTTAATGGACTGACTGCATTCATCCTACAAACATCCTTAAGACCTTGATTAGTATAAAAAAAAATGCTCTTTTTTTCCCTCTCTCTTTTTTTTTGGCTGAACCTCTCTTTTAAGTGTGTTCACACGGGTTCACTGAACAAATCTTTTTAACTGAAGTTACTGTTAAACCGAGCGACGGCTTCAAAGTGCACGCTCGTTGCGTCTTGTCGTTTTACTGCCCACGCGATCAGAAAAAGTGCATCTGCCTTAAATTAAAGCGTGTATTTAAGGGGACTTGTCTTGCTCTCACCAAATCTATAAAAAAAAAGAAATATGTACCTGCCATAGGGTCTTTTACCTTAAACAAGCACTATCTGTACATGACGAAAAAACAAAAACCCAAAAAAAGAATTCAGCTGCCATATACATGAGCATTTTAGCTTGGGTTGGGTTTAGGGGACCTGATGGCTGTTTATACTGTACTCTTATTTAGATTTCTAAGCCAATTTTCACAATAATCCGATTTCTCGAGAACCTCAGTGTTAACCTGTACTGAATAAAAAAAGATACACGTACATAGAATCTTGTAGTCTCTCTGTGATCCAATGAATAATTAATCACAGCTTGTGTGGTGCAAAGTTGTGTTCCAATAATCAGCTCAGATCTTTAGGAACTCGTGATTTGTTGATTGCTCTGTAGATGCCACTGATTGTTTACCAATGATTTTTCTTGCTGTGGGCTGTGGATTGTTTACCGTTCCAATAGCTGCCCTGGCCTTCAGAGGGCGCCGACAGGGCCATGGGCATGTGTTCTGTGTTAGGAAGACTTTAATTTTCTTTTTTTTTTTTTCTTTTTTTTTTTTTTTTTTTGATTGTTTTGTTGTTTTTTTTTTATTATTATTTTGCTTTGGTACTTGCACATTTACAGTTACCTCATTTTTGCCATGTTTGTATTTGAAAAAAAAAGACAAGTAAAAAATAAAAAAGCTAATATATATATTCTATATAGGAAATGGTTCTTAATGCTATAATTTTTTTCATTCCATTTGAATCATATTGTTTGTAGCATTTAACATATATAACTAGGTATAGTGTATTATTATATACACGTCTGTATACTGATTCAGATTTTTAAGATTTGTACTTTTTTTAAAACAAAAGTTGCTAGTTCTGCTTTTACCGAGTAGTGCAATCATATTTTTTTTAATTGTTGTGGCTGATTTGAGAGGGTTGTTCACTAATAAATGTATGATGTATACCAGTACTATGCTGACTTAAGTAATCACTGCTTTAACAGATCTTTCACAATACAGCTGTTTACCGGTGAAATGGTTGTCTGAGACTTTCTTACACTCCCTGACACCCCCCCCTCCACAGACGCACACACACACACTCGTTTTTATGTATTACTTCCATCCATTTTGTTGAGACTTATCCAAACCTCAACTATTACAACCATAAACTAACTATAACCATACATGATCATTTTCATTGTGAGAACCAGCATATGTTCCCCACGTGTGACGATGTGAACAGGTAGGTTTAGATTTCTTTTTTCAAAGAGACAGAGATGTGATTTTTATATATATATATATATATATATATATACATACATGCAGTCATATGCAAAAGTTTGGGCACTCCTATTAATCTTAATCATTTTTAGTTCTAAATATTTGGGTGTTTGCAACAGCCATTTCAGTTTGATATATCTAATAACTGATGGACACAGTACAATAAACCTCATTTCAATCCTGAAATATTACTAACAGAAAATGTGCAATATGCATTAAACCAAAATTTGACAGGTGCAATAGTATGGGCACCCACATCATTTTATTGATCTGAATACTCCTAACTACTTTTTACTGACTTACTGAAGCACAAAATTGGTTTGGTAACCTCATTGAGCTTTGAACTCCATAGTCAGGCATATCCAATCATGAGTAAAGGTATTTAAGGTGGCTAATTGCAAGTTGTTCTTTTATTTGAATCTCTTCTGAAGAGTGGCATCATGGGCTCCTCAAAACCACTCTCAAATGATATGAAACAAAGATTGTTCAACATAGTTGTTCAGGGGAAGGATACAAAAAGTTGTCTTAGAGATTTAACCTGTCAGTTTCCACTGTGAGGAACATAGTAAGGAAATGGAAGACCACAGGGACAGTTCTTGTTAAGTCCAGAAGTGGCAGGTCAAGAAAAATATCAGAAAGGCAGAGGAGAAGAATGGTGAGAACAGTCAAGGACAATCCACAGACCACCTCCAAAGAGCTGCAGCATCATCTTGCTGCAGATGGTGTCACTGTGCATCGGTCAACAATACAGCGCACTTTGCACAAGGAGAAGCTGTATGGGAGAGTGATGCAAAAGAAGCCGTTTCTGCAAGGACGCCACAAACAGTCGCCTGAGGTATGCAAAAGCACATTTGGACATTTTGAGGTATGCAAAAGCATATTTGGACAAGCCAGCTTCATTTTGGAAGAAGGTCCTGTGGACTGATGAAACAAAGATTGAGTTGTTTGGTCATACAAAAAGGCGTTATGCATGGCGTCAAAAAAACACAGCATTCCAAGAACACTTGCTACCCACTGTAAAATTTGGTGGAGGTTCCAACATGCTTTGGGGCTGTGTGGCCAATGCCGGCACCATGAATCTTGTTAAAGTAGAATTGTTTTGTAAAGAGGAATGGTCAAAAATACCTTCATTCAGGATCCAGGAACTGATTAAAAGCTACAGGAAGCGACTGGAGGCTGTTATTTTTGCAAAAGGAGGATCTACTAAATATTAATGTCACTTTTCTGTTGAGGTACCCATACTTTTGCACCTGTCAAATTTTGGTTTAATGCATATTGCACATTTTCTGTTAATTTACAATAAACCTCATTTCAATCCTGAAATATTACTGTGTCCATCAGTTATTAGATATATCAAACTGAAATGGCTGTTGCAAACACCCAAATATTTAGAACTAAAAATGATTAAGATTAATAGGGGTGCCCAAACTTTTGCATATGACTGCATATGTGTGTGTGTGAATATATATATATATATATATATATATATATATATATATATATATATATATATATATATCCAGTTTTATATATTTATCCATCCATCATCTTCCACTTTATCCTCTAATAGGGTCATGGGTGGGGGGGGGGGGGTTCCCCATGCCCATCCAGGGGCGAACGCTTCGGGCACTGGACAGATACACCCAGGAGAGGGCGGCATTTTATCCCTGGGCACACTAACTCACCCAGACACGCACAAAACCCACTCTATGTGGGGCAATTTGGAGAATTAATTTGACCTTGATCCATGTTTTTGGACTATGGAAGGAAACCGGAGAACCTGGGGAGAACATGTGTACACACACACACACACTACCTGACCTAAAGTGGGTCAGCACATGGTTGTAACTGCTGTGGGGTTGCTGCAGTTGGTCAGGTCTGGGATCAGCAATGTTTTGAGCACTAAGCATGAGGTCAGATGAAGTGATTAGAATGAAGCACCAGGCTCTTCCATTAATGTTTTTTTTTCCTGATGACACAGACATATTTCAAAGGTGACAATATCAGGATTCATCGTGCTGAAATTCTGAAAAAGTGGTTCAGGGAGCATGAGACATCATTTTCACACATGGTCCAGTTACCACAGACTCCAGACCTGAACCCCATTGAGAACTTTTGGGATGCGGTGGAGAAGACTGTGCAGTGCTTCCAATCTCTATCATCAGTACACGACCTTGGGGGAGAAATAATGCAACTCTGGACAAAATAATTGTTGCAACATTTTAGAAACGACCAAAGCTAAGGGTGGTTCAAAAAATATTAGTGTATTAATGTTCCTGAATACAAACGCACAGGTAAAATATAAAGTCACGGTTTAGCGTCCATTGTTGAGATTTGCTAAATTTAGTCAAATAAAGAGACACAAACAAAACTATGGGGAATGTTGAGGAAATGCAGGTTAATAAATCTAAATTTTCCTTGACCCATGTACTTACAAACTAAATGCTATGTATGCAGTCATGTGGATACAGTCTTATACAGTCTTACTGTAACTGTAGAGGGAGCGGTAGCTCAATGGGTGTTGGGCTATCAATCTGAAGGTTGGCGGTTCAAATCCCCGGGCCACTGAAGTTACCAGTGTGGCTCCCTGAGCAAGGCCCTTAACCCTCATTGCTCTAGGGATGTTGTGATTAACCCTGTGCTCACCTTGTAAGTCGCTTTGGATAAAAACTGATAAAACGTCTGATAAATGAGCAAATGTAATAAATGTTCCTTTCAGTATGAGGAACTGTTCATGCTGCAAAGCTATTGTTAGTGTATTGTTTTCATTTTCCACCTGGATGCTAACAAATGAGAAACTGCACAAAATAAATGTGATGATAAAGTTATCGACAGTAACGCCCTGCTATTATTTTGTAGTAACAATATAAATGACAATGTTTCCATTTAATATGTTTGTTTTTGACAGCTATTTCCATCTACGTATGTATCTAACAACTTTCAAAATTTAAGAACACAGCAACATATACAAATATTAATAAAACTTGCACATGAACTAAAATGATACAGTGGAACTTTGGTCTTGTGGACTGATTCATTAAAACAGAAATAGATGGTAGATCGCTTAAGGGTTCTGTATGTTGAGTTAAAATGATGGTTCCTCAGTGAGTGATCCCTGGGGAGCTGGCCGTTGACTCCTAAAGCTTATATTCAAGGGGAAGAGTGCACAGTCGGACCCCAGCATTAAACATTAAACATTAAACTATCACATGAGACATGAGTTTCGTTCACTGGAGTCCTTTTACAGCCACACTGCTGTTACACATCTAAATGCTATGACTCAATTCACAAGCTTCAACTTTTTTTTTTTTTTTCAATCTCTGCAAGTGTGTGTGTGTGTGTGTGTGTGTGTGTGTGTGTCTGTGTGTGTATCTGTCCATCGCCTGAAATTTTCTCCGTGAATGAGCATGGGGAATCCCCCTGCAACCCAACTAGAGGACTAAGCCGTCACCATAATGAGATGAGAAAACTGCTTAAATTGTGACAACTTGTCACTTTCATGGTGTTGACAGCTCTTAAAGCTTCCATAGGTGTTTACAACTGACTACATATTTGACATCTGCTCACCAGTTTTGCTGAAACTTCAGTTTGTAATTGCTTTAAAACAATCAGCTATAAAAGAGAGTTCTTGACCCGAGGACCCATGAAGTGGGTATGCAGCTTAGCTCTGCATAATGTATGCACTACTTATTAATCAGATGAATTTGAAGTTTACAGAGTCTGAGAGGCTGATAACAGGGACTAATTACTACATAACATTTACACAGCAGATGGTTTCATCCAAAGTGATGAGAGAACACCACAAATCTGCAAGTTAATGAGAAGTCAGCTGAACTCTATTAATCATGATCGTTTGCTGATCCACTGCCTAGATTTATTACTTTTTTTTTTTAATCTCAAGTGCTTCTAAAGAGATACGGCATGCTGAATAATTCCAGATTTTTGACAAAATTGGGAAGATTATTCCACCACTTAGCAATGGTGAAGGATATGGAGTGTGAATCAGCATTCTGATGCGGTTGAAACACCAGCAGTCAGCACTAAAGCACAGGCACTGGACCGGAGTGTATCTTTGAATCTGCTTCCCTCTTATCAAAGCTCCATTTCCCAGAGATCGTCCTGTGTGTCACGGTCAGTGACTTGTTTCAAATGCGGGCCGCTGCAGGAAGCCAATGAGAGAGGAGTAGTGGAGTAACATGAGCTTGTTTGTGTTGGTTGAATACTAAACGAGCTGAATATCATTTTAACTGCCACTTTGACATATAGGTCTGATTATATTACTTCTCCTTACAACCCTGCTTTTCAAGCAGACTGACATTCATATGAGATCTCAATAAATTTCTTTTGAAAATCTGTAGTTCATAATTATTCGAAAAAAAGATTTTGTTAGAACTATGGCACATCTATTATGATAAGCTTATTTTTGAAGAAAAGATATATGGATAAAATATTAAGTCATTAAGTTAAAGTTCATTCATTCATTCATTATCTCCCGCTTTATCCTCTATTAGGGTTGCGGTGGGGTTCCCCATGCCCATCCAGGGGAGAACGTCTCGGGCGCTGGGCAGATAGACCCAGGACAGGGCGCCAATCCATCGCTGGGCACACACTCACTCACACAGACACACTCTATATGGGGCAATTTTGAGAATTCAATTGACTTGATCCATGTTTTTGGACTGTGGGAGGAAACCGGAGAACCCGGAGGAAACCCACGCGGACACGGGGAGAACATGGAAACTCCACCCAGATGGGGATTCGAACCAGGAATCCCTATCGCTGAGAGGTGAACGTGCTAACCACTAAGCCACCGTGCCGCCCTAAGTTAAAGTTACATTACTTAATAGTAGGGCAGCACGGTGGCTTAGTGGTGAGCATGTTTGCCTCTTAGCATTGTGTAATTAGGTTTGAATCCCAATCTGGTAGAGTTTCCATGTTCTCCCCGGGTCTGTGTGGGTTTCTTCCAGGTTCTCCGGTTTTCTCCCACAGTCCAAAAACCTGGCTTTGGGGTAAATTGACTGCACCAAATTGCCCCATATAGTGTGTGTTTGGAAGTAAGTGTACGCAGCGGTAGATTGATGTCCTGTCCGCCCGTTTCGGAAGAACGTTTCTTCTTCCCTGGATGGACATGGGGAACCTAACCGTGACACTAGTAGAGGATTAAGTGAAAGATAACAAATAAATAAATGTTTTTAATAGTGTAATACAGCTTTATAAGTCTAAATACATACATTTTATTATTTTGTAAGATTATTTTAACCTGATTGTGACAAAAGCACATTTTCACTGGCGGGAGGCGGAGCCTATGGCAATGCATGTCAATTAGAATAATTAATGCATCTGCCTCCACCTCTGCTGATGAATGAGGGCAGACATTAAGGGCTGGTGCATCGAATGCGCTTAAATAAAGATGGGGACATATCCAGGGACACGGCTTAACGGCGATTCTACCAGCTGTGTGCTTAAATGTTTATTTAACGGTCTGTTAATAAAACCCATTTCTTAGCTCCGGTCTTCATTGTTTCTCACCCTGTTACAGTGATTTCACCTTATTTCATTTGTTTGTGGCTACTTAATTACAGCTGCATCATGCATCCTAGTAAATGGATTGAAGTCCAATAAAGAAAAAATAATAATAATAAAAAAAGGAAAAGGTGAAATTATTTGATTCCACATTCTAAATTTTTAATACTTTTAATTTTTTCCAGTTATTCCTGCATGTTGGTTAATGTAATACTTTTGGGTTTGGAACAAAAGAAGAAATGTAATAACTTTAAAAGTTGTAAAAAAAAAAAAAAAAAAAATTTGGTTTCAAACCTGTCTGTGAGATCTTTATATCAGAACAGCCATCTAACGATCTGCGATATAAATCCTCAGAACATAGAACAGCATCTAAAGATCCGGTTACCCGTTTGTCACACTCAATGTTTGGGTGTTTATCATTAGTACTTAATGCAGTACTTTAGTTTCCTTTACATATCTGTGGGAATTCTCGTGAATGTGACATGCAGGTTTCCACAAGGGCATCGAAGCATAAAGACATTTTAAAATGTTTAATTTAGAACTGAAAAAAAAAATTACATCTTTACATGAGCAGCCCATTCAGATGAAAGCTGGGCGAAGGAGGCATTTATGATTGACCACAGGCACATTTTACTACTACAGATACAGAGCCGCACCGAGAAAACACATGTGGCCTCTTGAACCCCCTCGAGTGAACTGAATGTTACACGTCACAAACCCTCATTTGGTCATTTCTGATAGCTGGTCAGCATTTGAGTTGCTTGATTTTTTTTTTTTTTTTTTTAAAAAGTATCGTAGACTGTAGTCAGGCATGTCTTTAAATACGTGATATTTACAGGGCCGTTTGTCTTGTGCTTACACAAGTCGTTACCTGTGGGGACCGTGTGGCAGATCCATACTGAATTAAAGGAAGTTTGAGCGGTCCCTGGGTGCGACGGCCGCTCCGCAGGCGGAAAAGGGCAGAGCACGGTCATGTCTGAGGAATCGGGAGTTAATAATGTCAATCGTCTTCTGTGAGGTCCTGCACAAAAAGCACCTCATTGCGACTTATGCCAGCTTCCCGCAGCGCCGGTGGGTTTGACTGCTCCTCTGTGGGCAAACACGGCAGTATGCGGCGTGGGAAGCTCATCACAATCTGGAATTTCTCCGGTGTCTCTTTCAGAGAAAACAGAAAGTCGTAGATTACCTGAAAGAACAACAGAGGGAGGGATTAAAGCTTAAGATTCAAGTTTGAATTTCAAACGTTTACTAGTCCACATGTGAAAGTGATTCAGGGCTTCAGATTAAAAATCTGGTTAATCTGTTCATTCTGGATATGACCTCACCGTCAGAGACTGAGTGAAGAGGAAGCGTCTCTTGACCCGGGTATCATTGGGCAACTTAAACATTATTTCCACACAGTCTGGGTCGTCCGGAGAAGGCTCAGGGGGCAGGCGCTCAGACTTGCGCTCTTTCTCTTCTTCAAGTCTCTGTGAAATTACACAAGACAGAAATTCAGTGAACAACACCATAAAGTACATGAGCACATATGTGTGTGTGTGTGTGTGTCCCATCATCAATACAAGATCTTGGGGAAAAATAATGCAACTCTGTACAAAAAATAAGTGACGTCGCTAGGGGTGAGCTGCAATATTCGCTGATTCGACGATTCGATTCGGAGAACCGTAGTCGACTATGAATCTCATAGTCGAATGTACCATTTTGACCACATGGGGGTGTCCATGGCTGCTGCTAAGCATTAGTTTTTACATGAAATGTCTTTGTTTTCGTTATATATATAGCCTTTTGTCAAATAAAATCATCCTAATTTTTAGTTTTTTAGGTTTTTCCTTTGAAGTGGAAAAAAGTCCAGAACGGGGATCCCATTTACGGTGCTCTAGAAAAACAAGAAAAATATTTTTAAAAATCTTTTTTAAAAACCACGCTTATAGCGCCATCTTGTGGTGAAATTTTAACTGATTCCACTATCAGTCGACTATAGGGAAAATCTGACGAATCAGATTCGACTATGAAAATCCTTTGTTGAATACACCCCTAGTCGTCGCAGAAGCTCAAATATTTACATTACATTTATATTTAGTCATTTAGCAGACACTTTTATCCAAAGCGCGTTACAGATGATAACACCACAAGTCAGTAGTTATGAAGAAAACCAGTTACACTGTAGAATTATCAAACCTGATTGTTATCTGATCCTGCACCCCTCCCCTCCCCTCCCCCTTTTTTTCTACAACAGGTATTTTTTTTCTACAACAGGTATTTGTTAAAAAGATGCGTCTTCAGTAATTTCTTAAAAATTACGCATGACTCTGCCTTACGGACAGAGTTGAGAAGATCGTTCCACCATTTTGCAGTGACGAACGCTACGGAGTGAGAATTAGCTCCTCGGTGAGGTGGAATCACCAGGCTGCAATCATCACTCATCACTGGAGCGAAGTGACCGAGCCGAAGGGTATTTTGAAAAGATAGAGTGAAGGTAAGAGGGGGAAGGTCCACAAATGTTCCCGTAGGCCAGAGTCAGTGACTTGTACTGAATGCAGCAGCTACAGGGAGCCAATAGAGAGAAATGAGTGATGGAGTGACATGAAATAAATGATGTCACAGCAAATAAGTGCCATAATTAAAGCTGAAAAAGGTCCAACAAAATATTAGTATGTTAATAAATATTATACATCATGGCAGATGGACACACCAGCCAAGGTTCAAACCTGGCCGTGTGGTCATGTGACTGCTTACCCTGCGCCTCCTCTCCTCAGCTAACTGGCTCTGTCGTGCAGCTTCTTCTTCTTGCCGTTTCTGCTCCTGTTCCTCCTTTTTCTTGCGCTCCTTCTCCTGATCAGCTCGTAGGGAGACAAGATATGCCTCGTCCTGCTGCTGTCGCAGGACCTGTGTCTGATTCCTTTCCTCTCTGAGGAAAATGTGATAGGATCATATGTATATGATCAATTATCAGAAATAAATAGCTCTCACTTCAATATGCTGTACAAAAATGTTATTGAATCCGTCACTACTGCTTACTCACCATCTAGGAGGGCTTTATAGTAAGCTCACTATATAGTGTATGAGTGATAATGAACACCTGGAAAATTTGGGTAAAAAGATATATTGATCTACAGAAATGTTTATCACATTTGGAGTGTTAATACACTTTGTTCTTGGCATGATCCTTGGTGGTTGACCACCAAAAGGTAATTACAGTCTCAATTTTTATTTATTTTTATCTTGATATACTTCCACCACTAAGTTGGAAAGCCTTTGACAGATTTCATGCTTTGAATAAAGAACACTTAGACCTGACCGTTATTCCATTCATAAACATCTGACTCCAATTTCAACTGCTAATCTAAAGAGTTAGCAGGGCGGCACGGTGGCTTAGTGGTTAGCACGTTCGCCTCTCAACGCTAGGGATTCCCGGTTCGAATCCCCATCTAGGTGGAGTTTCTATGTTCTCCCCGTGTCCGCGTCGGTTTCCTCCGGGTTCTCCGGTTTCCTCCCACAGTCCAAAAACATGGATCAAGTCAATGGAGTTCTCCAAATTGCCCCATATAGAGTGTGTATGCATGCGTGTCTGTGTGAGTGAGTGTGTGCCCAGCGATAGATTGGCGCCCTGTCCTGGGTGTATCTGCCCAGCGCCCGAAACGTTCTCCCCTGGATGGGCATGGGGAACCCCACCGCGACCCTAATAGAGGATAAAGCGGAAGATAATGAATGAATGAATGAATCTAAAGAGTTTGCATACATTTCCCAGTCATAGGTCTGGATCATTTTATCCAATGATGCATAAAAACCTATTACAATCCATTTTAGTGCTTGTTTATGCAGAAAACCTTCAGGAACACCTGTAGGAAAACTATTAAACTATAATTCCTATTAAATTAATTTCATAATAGTTATTCTATGAAATAAACAATAAAACAATTTTCCTTCTTCACTGTGATGTGTAGTACATTTATCTCTTTAATACGTTTTGCTTTACTGCCTCACTGATAGCCATCATGTCACTGCTTACACTCTATTATACTTTGTCATGGGACAAATAAAAATCACACAGCTTGTTATTTTTCATTCTGGCTTTATGTTTGATCACTCACTGTACATTCCCGATGTGTACCAGGTGTACATATATGACATTTAACTCTCTCACCTCTCCAGACGTTCTGACATCAGGTAGGTCTGATTGGCCTCCATGATAAAGGTGAGCTGGTTAATAAGATCTTCTGGCTGAATCAGCCCCTCCAGCCTCCCTACAACTGTCATCTTACGGTCCTTCAGCACGATCATGGCCAGAAAGGGATATGTGTTCTCGCGCAAGGCCTGCGACACTGAACATAATTTAAGGTTAAGACACAAGACAGTTAATCCAGGGCTTTAGAGCCATATTGGACAGTAATTGAAAGCGAAAGTAAGCTCCACTTGGTAAATTCAATCAAAGACAATAAGCCAGTTACAGTAATTCCAGCATGCAACGTGGTTACAACCGAACCAAACTGCAAGATGAGGGACAACTCTTATGTAGGGTAATGTAGTTTATATGCACATGTTCTACACAGACTCACATATAACCTTAAATTTGACCCACAGAAACATTATCTTTTAAACAAATCCACCATCCAGGTGATGCCGTTTACTCAAAATATTAGAAACATGGAGTCGCTATGTAATTTAATAGGTAAACATGTTAAGATCAGTACAATACAGTAACAGTAGAAAGTTTTCACTGCCATCTTTACTGTGTGAAGTACCTCTGTATCCTTCAGGCCTGCTCGTAGAACATGCCCAGAAAAGCATCCGTGTGTTGATGAAGGTCAGTACCTCTTCACTACATAGTGTGTTTCTATGGGAACAAACAAAGAAAGTCAGAAACCAAAGCACATTCACTACATAAGGCACCACATTTTCTCTGAAATCTCAGAAAATGAATAAAAAAAAAAATACAATCTGCACAATGTACTCCACTATTTTTAAATATTCTAATGTAATTTCACATACAGAATCAAATAGTGTACTTTTATACATAATTATGCCTCATAATTTATCAATTACATAAATTTAATAAATCAGGTGAAAGTAGGTAACAAATGACGCAACTTATGAAAATAAGCATTAGAATGTAAATGAAGGGAAAAACAAAAAAATAAGGTGCTCCAAAAAAAAAAATTAATAAAGAAATAAATAAAAAAAATAATAATAAATGAAACTTTAACTCACCTGCAGAATTCATCAGTGTCTTGGTGATCATTACCATGAAGATAAACTAACAGGTAACGCAGCTCCCGTTTGGCATCATTCAGAGCCTTAGGGATGAAGAAAATCACAACTTGAAACTCTAGATGTATAAAAATTACAAAAGAAACTTGCAAAAAAAAAACCCTTCAGATCAAACATAACGCTCAGTCAGCAAAAGGGAAAACACCAACCATGGCAGGTCACTAGACAAATCACAGGAAAGACACACAGATTGTGAACAACCGCCCAGCGAATCACTGACACCATGTTACTCACAGTTTAATGCATCTAGTGCAAGCAGCTAGGGTGTAGGAAGTTTCTTATCCAAACCATGGGCTTTTCAATCTCAATTTATTACACAAGTCTTCATTATGGGCGGCACGGTGGCTTAGTGGTTAACACGTTCGCCTTTCAGCACTAGGGAGTCCCGGTTCGAATCCCAATCTGGGTGGAGTTTCGATGTTCTCCACATGTCCACGTGGGTTTCCTCCCACAGTCCGAAATCATGGATCAAGTCAATTGAGTTCTCCGAATTGCCCCATATAGAGTGTAACGTGTCTGTGAATGTGTGACCAGCGATAGATTGGTACCCTGTCAGGGGTCTATCTGCCCCAGCGCCCAAAACGTTCTCCCCTGGATGGGCATGGGGAACCCCCCCGCGACCCTAATATAGCGGAAGATAACGGATGGATGGAAGTGTCTTTTACTTTTTTTTATGTTTATTGATCTCATCACAGTCACTGTAATCACATCACTTTATTCATTTTAATGATTTACTGTTTAAAATTGTTATTTACTAAATTATTAAAACTCAAACCGTGCTCATGTTGTCCGATAATCATCATAAAGCTGCTTGTATAATAAAAATAATAAAATAAGAGACTCTGTAATGAAGACTTGTGTAAAAAATTGAGATTGAAAAGCCCATGGTTTGGATAAGAAACTTCCTACACCCTAGCCGCTTGCACTAGATGCATTAAACTGTGAGGGAGTGAGTGTCAGTGATGCGCTGGGCGGTTGTTCCACTCGCTGCAGCGCGTTGCGGTCCCATGCAGAGCAGTTACCGTTAAACACGGAGATAAAGTCTCAACGATAATGTATCAAAGGCAAGGTCAAGGTTGTTTAACTGTTTAATTACATTTCATTAAAAAGTGAATTTTGGTATATACCATGAAATTATTTAAACACAATGACGTTCAGGCGGCACGGTGGCTTAGTGGTTAGCACGTTCGCCTCTCAGCGCTAGGGATTCCCGGTTCGAATCCCCATCTGGGTGGAGTTTCCATGTTCTCCCCGTGTCTGCGTGGGTTTCCTCCGGGTTCTCCGGTTTCCTCCCACAGTCCAAAAACATGGATCAGGTCAATTGAAGTCTCAAAATTGCCCCATATAGAGTGTGTCTGTGTGAGTGTGTGTGTGCCCAGCGATGGATTGGCGCCCTGTCCTGGGTCTATCTGCCCAGCGCCCGAGACGTTCTCCCCTGGATGGGCATGGGGAACCCCACCGCGACCCTAATAGAGGATAAAGCGGGAGATAATGAATGAACAATGACGTTCAACCAAACCACAAGCAGCCTTTTTGCGCACCTCATGTATATGTATACATAAGCTATGAGCTCGTCACACGCATGCACAGTCCGATATGATTATATCTCAGAATTCTGTCTTACTAAGTCTGAATTCTGAGATATGTTTTTTTTTTTCCCCTCTTAGTGGCAGAAACGGGATTCCATATGTATCCTTAATAAACCCTGTTTAAATTATTTTGGACAATGGAACAATGTTGATATAGGAAGACCAATATTCACACCAATCAATGCCAGGCTGTCCTCTCTAGAAACTGAACAAAGCACATTACTGCCACAAGGTGACAGCTCGACCCATTGAACCACTGTGTTGACCAATGCTGAATATTTGCTTTGTGTAAAGGATTTGGATTTTTTTTTTTCTTTCATTATTATTTTTTTTTTAGATATTTAGCTGTTCAGACTTGTAATTGAATTACTGGAATATGTAATGAAATAAAAACATGATTCATCGGGCTTCATCATTACATTTCAGGGCTTTTCCTGCACTTAACATTCTTGTAACCTGTTGACATTGCAAATCTAAGATAAAGTGGAAAACAATAGGTGCTGAAATGTGGCACTCAAAGCAGGAACTGCTGGTTTAGAGGCTAAAAGTTATGATTTCAGAAATATGGGAAATATTGAAATTAAATGCTTCACATAAATTCCTGTAAAAACCCTACTTTAATACAAAGCTGAACTAAACTAAGGTTTGTTTGTGTTTTACTTCTTACTTGTAATTTCTTACAACAAGAAAAAAAAAAGTTTTTTTAACAGTCCCAATTGTTTCGCCCCAACAGGGAGTTCCCCTAGAACCTTATTGCTGTGAGGCTAAAGCAGTTGGAAACACATAAAAAAAATGCATTCAAATTTTGAAATAACTTTTGGTAATGCATAGTTACTATTAAGTGAATTTACATTTGTTTGTTTTTTCATTGTTTCAGTAAAATGTGACATGTGCTTTTGTACAAAGCAAAAATGGCACAAAACAAAACGTGTCAGCTTCCTAAAAACAGCAAGTTTAAATTTCATACCTGTATGATACATTTGTACAGAACCACAAACATTTTTTTCATTCACAAAACGATAATTTTATGTGGCATTAAGTTCAAGACATAAGCATTAAAACACATTATTGTGACTAATGTACCTGACTGTATGTTCCCTGGTAAAATACAGGATGCGACCGTCCGTATTTCTCTTCGAAGCTATGAATAAAAGACATGACATCTCCGACAGGATCCGTCACTCGACCCCGTGGATCCGGTCTGATAAATCTCAGCGCAAACCTAGACACACGGGTGCATATTATTAAGATGAAGGTTCCTTTTACTATTAAACTAATAAAATTCACAAAAGGGTGGCATGGTGGCTTAGTGGTTAGCACGTTCGCCTCTCAGCACTAGAGATTCCAGGTTCGAATCCCCATCTGGGTGGAGTTTCCATGTTCTCCCCGTGTCCGTGTGTGTTTCCTCCGGGTTCTCTGGTTTCCTCCCACAGTCCAAAAACATGGATCAAGTCAATTGAATTCTCCAAATTGCCCCATGTAGAGTGTGTTTGTGTGCGTGTCTGTGAGTGTATGCCCAGCGATAGATTGGCGCCCTGTCCTGGGTGTATCTGCCCAGCGCCCGAAACGTTCTCCCCTGGATGGGCATGGGGAACCCCCCGCGACCCTAATATAGGATAAAGCGGAAGATAATGAATGAATGAAATTCACAAAATGTGGCCAAGTTCAAAACTTAACACTAAAATGATAATGAACAATATCAATAAAATTATGAATTAGCCACTATCTTTTACAGCTGGAAGCCTCTTTGTACATATTATACTTAAATTTACTGTGATAAGTTCAGGTGACTTAAAAGGTAATAAGATGTTGTTTTTTTTAAATGGGAAACTTTTGTTTTACTTTTAATAAAAATCACCAGACATTTCAATCTGTTTACTTCAATAAGTCAAACAAGTCTCTGTAGAATTAATCGTCCACTTATATTTGTCCATTATGCGAATAGAGTAGGGAATTATTACCTGAATACATCCAGAAGTGTGTAGTAGGTAAACCTGAACGGAAGCATTATCAAATAGTAACTCCACCCTAAGAGTCCCTAATAAACATAAAGCAAAAGAAAATACATTTAATACTTTGGAACATGCATAATGGGACCATGATGACACATAACCAAACTAACGGGAGGATCTTACTCTTGGTTGAGGCCTTGAGACGATATAGCTATACACTCTGTGGTCTGCTGTGTTGACCTGTAATGGTCTGGCGGGTGGTGGGATAAAAACACTAGGAACTCCTTCCTGCTCATTTAGTCTGTCTTGTACTGCGGCCTGTGACAAAACAGAGTGTCAGTAGAGCAGATGGTGCACGGCTGCTCCTTAACTGCACTGTTATTTCATTAATAATGTAGATGCTTCCCACCTCAATGTTCCAGTTGTGTTGTTCTAACGTGCGCCGACATTGGTCCATAGATTCTAACCCTGTCAGATCCTGCAGGGAAAGTAAAAATTTTACTAAAACAACTTTACAATAGATTTGAAGTGACCATAACAAAATATACATTTGTTCCTGTATTAAATCTTATCAAATGTTCCTCCTACAATTTAAAGACAAGGTAAGGTAAACTGCAGATACTTAATTAACCTATGTGGAAATGCAGCCAGTCCTTAAATAGACTTCTGACCTGTCCAAAAAGGGGCTAATAAAAGATATACACACACCCAACTTTACATGTTCTACAAATAAATGTTAAAACAAAGGTAAGCTTAAAATTTAATTCTCAATTAGATTGTTAAATATAAACACAATAAAGTATTCTTTTTCTACAAAATCCATATTTACAATTGTAAGTCTAAAATAAACATCAAATCATACATGTTCAAAGTCTCCAAATCAATAAATGTACAGCCTACTAAACATTTCCTTAGACATAAATTTGCCACACAATTTGATCCAAGGCGGCACGGTGGCTTAGTGGTTAACACGTTCGCCTCTCAGTGCTAGGGGTTCCCGGTTCAGACCCGGGGAGAACATGGAAACTCTACCAGATTGGGATTCAAACCTAATTACACAGTGCTAAGAGGCAAACATGCTCACCACTAAGCCACCGTGCTGCCCTACTATTAAGTACAATTGTACTTAATAATTTAATAATGTAACTTTAACTTAGGGCGGCACGGTGGCTTAGTGGTTAGCACGTTCACCTCTCAGCGATAGGGATTCCTGGTTCGAATCCCCATCTGGGTGGAGTTTCCATGTTCTTCCCGTGTCTGCGTGGGTTTCCTCCGGGTTCTCCGGTTTCCTCCCACAGTCCAAAAACATGGATCAAGTCAATTGAATTCTCAAAAAATTGCCCCATATAGATTGTGTGTTTGTGTGAGTGAGTGTGTGCCCAGCGATGGATTGGCACCCTGTCCTGGGTGTATCTGCCCAGCGACCAAGACATTCTCCCCAGGATGGGCATGGGGAACCCCACCGCGACCCTAATAGAGGATAAAGCAGAAGATAATGAATGAATGAATGAATTTGATCCAATATATATATATATATATATATATATATATATATATATAAGAAATTTGACTCGTGAAATGAAATCAGCACAATCATATCTCATAAAAATGATGAGAAAATCATTTAATAACTGTTTACATAAACACTACAGCTCAGTGAACTGTGTTTATATCAGAACTACATAAAAAATAGTAAGACGAGAACTTTTATTTATTTCAGGTAACTGAAATGGTGATAATCTGTCATTTAAAGAGTGCACTGTACACTCTTAGGGGGGGGGACTGGTGGTCACTGTTACCAACTACATGGCTTTGTTGCTACATTTAGCAACATATTAGACTCTCTATATCATAAAAAAGGCATTGTGTTATTAGAGAATTTGGTGTCTGTTCTCATCGGGTTCTGCCATGAGCCCCGCGCCACAACACTTTTAAGTGCTCAGTCGCACGTTCAGAGCAGACTCACATCGCTGCCGTGCACACTGCAACTTAAGACACAGCTGCAAACAACTTGTCAATCAATGAAAAACTCTAGAAAGCTCAAACCGGCTGAACACTACTTCATTAAAACAACTCAGCAAAGACACAAACCTATAACAGAGGCACATAGATCCTCTTCTAAAATGTCAAAGCTAAAATAACATGAAGAGGCAGAGAGGCACATTGCTGAGTAACTGGCTGACTGTTAGCGGATCAGCTAATAAAGTTCATGCTCATGTCAGCTGTTATTAAAACGGGACACGGCGCTGGGGGTCAGATCTGCCCCCGCTCGGGGCAGGGGGAGTTTGGGGTTTGTTCTGTTCGCCTGTGGGAGTGTGACAGCTCTGTGAATCAGCAGCGCTGCTGTGCACACTTCTGAAATCCCTCAGCACTTCATTTAGCTTAGCGCCGCTGACGGAGCCTCCTGTTACACACCACTCACTGCCATCACCATCAAACTTCAGGGCCACTGACCGCCCGAGCGTCACCGACAGTTACTGCGGAGTCGAAGCCATTTAAAGACGAAGCGGACTTTACCTGAAACTGCAGGAGCTTCTCAGTCTGAGACTGAGATAATTCCTGCTCTTCCTGCGCCGCCATCTTCCCTCACCACCGTCACCTCTAACACAGCGTGATGACGTTTAAACACGGCAACGTCGCCACCTACGTCACCACGTTGCCTGGCACAGCGAAACACGCCACCTGCAGAGTCGGAGACACAATTATGTTTTCATTTTTGTTCATTCATTCATTCATTATCTTCAGCTTTATCCTCTATTAGGGTCGCGGGGGGGGGGGGTTCCCCATGCCCATCCAGGGGAGAACGTTTCGGGCGCTGGGCAGCGACACTCCATCGCTGGACACACACTCACTCACACAAACACACTCTATATGGGGCAATTTGAGAAATCAATTGACCTTGATCCATGTTTTTGGACTGTGGCAGGAAACCGGAGGACCCGGAGGAAACCCACGGGGACAACATGGAAACTCCACTCAGATTGGGATTCGAACCGGGAATCCCTAGCACTGAGAGGAGAACCTGCTAACCACTAAGCCACCATGCCGCTGTGTGGGACTCATTCATTATCTTCCGCTTTATCCTCTATTAGGGTCGCGGTGGGGTTCCCCATGCCCATCCAGGGGAGAACGTCTCGGGCGCTGGGCAGATACACCCAGGACAAGGCGCCAATCCATCGCTGGGCACACACTCACTCACACAGACACACTCTATATGGGGCAATTTGGAGAACTCAATTGACTTGATCCATGTTTTTGGACTGTGGCAGGAAACCGGAGAACCCGGCGGAAACCCACACGGACACGGGGAGAACATGGAAACTCCACTCAGATTGGGATTCAAACCGGGAATCCCTAGCGCTGAGAGGAGAACGTGCTAAACACTAAGCCACCGTGCCGCTGTGTGGGACTAATGTCTGTAAATACCAAAACACAACAGTTCTATTAGAGCATGGTTGGTAGAGGGCGCCATTCCATCACTAACCACTAGGGGTGAGCTGCAATATTCGCTGATTCGACGATTCGATTTCGGAGAACCGTAGTCGACTACGAACCTCATAGTCGAATGTACCATTTTGACCACATGGGGGTGCCCATGGCTGCTGCTAAGCATTAGTTTTTACATGAAATGTCTTTGTTTTCGTTATATATATAGCCTTTTGTCAAATAAAATCATCCTAATTTGTAGAAAAAAAAAGAAAAACAAAAATAAAAAGGTTTTTTTGTTAGAAAAACAAGTAAAATATAAAAAAAAAATATCTTTTTTAAAAACTATGCTTATAGCGCCATCTTGTGGTGAAATTTTAACTGATTCGACTATCAGTCGACAATAGGGAAAATCTGACGAATCAGATTCGACTATGAAAATCTGTAGTTGAATACAGCCCTACTGGGCACACACTCACTCACACAAACACTATATGGGGCAATTTGGAGAATTCTATTGACCTTGATCCATGTTTTTGGACTGTGGGAGGAAGCCAGAGAACCAAGAGGAAACCCACACAGACACGGGGAGAACATGGAAACAGGTAGGGATTCGAACTGAGAATTCCTAGCACTAAGAGGCGAACGAGCTAACCACTAAGCCACCGTGCCGCCCTTGTTCTACAGTAATGGCCAAATGTTTTGAGAATGACACAAATATTATATTTTCACATGATCTGCTGCCCTCTGGTTTTTATGTGTGTTTGTCAGATATTATCACATACAGAAATATAAGTGCAATCATATTATGAGTAACAAAAGCTTTTATTGACAGTTAGAATGAGTTAATGCAGCAAGTCAATATTTGCAGTGTCGACCCTTCTTCTTCAGGTCCTCTGCAATTCTCCCTGGCATGCTCTCAATCAACTTCTGGACCAAATGCTGATTGATAGCAGTCCATTCTTGCACAATCAATGCTTGCATTTTGTCAGAATGTGTAGGTTTTTGTTTGTCCACCCGTCTCTTGATTGACCACAAGTTCTCAATGGGATTAAGATCTGGGGAGTTTCCAGGCCATGGACCCAAAATCTCAATGTTTTGTTCCCTGAGCCATGTAGTTATCACCTTTGCTTTATGGCAAGGTGCTCCATCATGCTGGAAAAGGCATTGGTGATCACCAAACTGCTCTTGGATGGTTGGGAGAAGTACATTCTGGTACCATTCTTTATTCATGGCTGTGTTTTTAGGCAAGACTGTGAGAGAGCCGATTCCCTTGGCTGAGAAGCAACCCCACACATGAATGGTTTCAGGATGCTTTACAGTTGGCATGAGACAAGACTGGTGGTAGCGCTCACCTCGTCTTCTCCGAATAAGCTGTTTTCCAGATGTCCCAAACAATCGGAAAGAGGATTCATCAGGGAAAATGACTTTACCCCAGTCCTCAGCAGTCCACTCCCTGTACCTTTTGCAGAATATCAGTCTGTCTCGGATGTTTTTTCTGGAGAGAAGTGGCTTCTTTGCTGCCCTCCTTGAGACCAGGCCTTGCTCCAAGAGTCTCCGCCTCACAGTGCGTGCAGATGCACTCACACCTGCCTGCTGCCATTCCTGAGCAAGCTCTGCACTGCTGGTAGCCCGATCCCGCAGCTGAAACTTTTAAGAGACGGTCCTGGCGCTTGCTGGTCTTTCTTGGGCGCCCTGGAGCCTTTTTGGCAACAATGGAACATCTCTCCTTGAAGTTCTTGATGATGCGATAGATTGTTGACTGAGGTGTAATCTTTCTAGCTGCATACTCCTCCCTGTTAGGCCGTTTTTGTGCAGTGCAATGATGACTGCACGTGTTTCTTTAGAGATAACCATGGTTAACAGAAGAGAAACAATGATGCCAAGCACCAGCCTCCTTTTAAAGTGTCCAGTGGTGTCATTCTTACTTAATCATGACAGATTGATCTCCAGCCCTGTCCTCATCAACACCCACACCTGTGTTAATGGAGCAATCACTGTACGATGTTAGCTGGTCCTTTTAAGGCAGGGCTGCAATGAAGTTGAAATGTGTTTTGGGGGATAAAGTTCATTTTCTAGTTCATTTAAAGTTCATTTTCTAGGCAAATATTGACTTTGCAATTAATTGCTGTTAATCTGATCACTCTTTATAACATTCTGGAGTATGTGCAAATTGCCATTATAAAAACTGAAGCAGTAGACTTTGTAAAAATGAATATTTGGATCATTCTCAAAACTTTTGGCCATGACTGAAGTTCCATTTCCTATTTTATTATTTAGATATTATTTAGATATTTAGATCTACTATTGTCGTGGGGGTTCCCCATGCCCATCCAGAGGAGAACGTTTCGGGTGCTGGGCAGATAAAACCAGGACAGGGCGCCAATCTATCACTGGGCACAGACACACACACACACACACACACACACTATATATATATATATGGAGCAATTTAGAGCTTTCAATTTACCTTGAATCCATGTTTCGTGACTGTGGTAGGAAACCGGAGAACCCGGGAAAGCCCACATGGACACAAGGAGAACATGGAAACTAGGGGTGCTGAAAACAATCGATTCTTCAAAGGTTCGAGATTCGTAGTCCTGGAAATTCTAAATCGATTCTAAATGCCCAAGAATCGATTTTAGAACAATGCGTTTAAGTATTATTTTTGGCGCCCCCTCCCGAGCGAACTGCATATCGCATTACATATCCGCTCGGCACCGAGCAGCTTGTTAAGTAGCTCCCGTTGTAGTTCTCCAGCATGATAGTTCATGCTAGCGCAGTGCTTCTCAAATAGTGGGGCAGTGCAGTGCCTGGGGGGCGCATAACAAGATATCACAGAGCAAGTGATATTAAGTGTAATGAACAAACCCTCAACAGACAACATGGAGAAATATTTAACAGGGATGAGGAGAGAAAAGCGGAGATAATGAGACCAACAAAAGTGAACCGAAAGTTAAAACGAGGAAATTTGTCGAAGTGTATGTAACGCTTGGCTTCACTGTAACTGAGGTGGAGACGAAGAAAGACCGGTGTGTCTTAAAATGTTGGCAGCGGACAGCGTGAAGCCAAATAAGACGTCACTTAAAGACACTACACCCCGATCACGCTGATAACCGCTTGAGTTTTTTAAATCGAAAACGTGAAAGCAAATATTAATGCTTTAAGAAGCTGCTTCAGAAAAGCTGTGCTGTAAAATGGGCGCGTTAGAGACATTAGTTCCGATTTCCTCATTTTGATTAAAAAAAAAAAAACAGCACAAATTGTCGTATTCATTTTAGTTTTGTAGGTTAAAGTGTTAATAAAAGTTCAAAAAGTTCACTTCTTCCTAGGGGGTAGAGCTGTGCGATACCAAGAATTTTGGTATCGATCGGATACCAAGTAAATACAGGGCCAATATCGCGATATTCGATACCGATACCGATACTTTTTTAATATTTAAGCTTCATTGATCCAAAAGACCTAGTAGAATTTCGCCAAACATTGTAGGTGACAAAAAATAATGTATCCCAATCAACATCTTTGTTAGAAACAATGGAACAGTAATAGAAACAAAGTGTGCTTTAACGTGAGGAAAATATATATTTTTAAGGTACAAAAGGAGAAACGCCAATACAAACATAAAGTCAAAAATGCTCCCTCACTAGACAGTTTTTTCTTTCTTTGTTACTTTTTTTCAAATAGAATTGTTCTTAGGCAAAACAATAAAAAAGGAATATTCACACACAAAAAACTTGAGTATCGATCTTTTTACGCAAGTATTGTTCAATACCAATACCAGCGTTGGTATCGATATTATCGATATTTGTATCGATCCGCACAGCTCTACTAGGGGGGGCTTAACAGAAAATAATTGAGAATCACTGTGCTAGCGGGAAGCATGGAGCGGGATTCGACCCCCCCGCGTCGGCGTTAAAAGCCGATGTTTGGGTTTTAAAGCCAGAAAGAGAGAGAGCTTGACATGAGCACAACTGTTTACAACGAGTGTAAAATAAAATCGAGGTACTTTGGAAAAACGACAAATGCGCGAGCCCGTTTGGCGCGACGTCACCCTGAACTAAAAAAAGTAAAAAAATATATATATATTTAATATTTACATTTAGTCATTAAATAGACACTTTTATCCAAAGCAACTTACAAATGAGAACATCACAAGTCAGAAGTTATGGAGAAAACTATACTGTGAATTAATCAAAACTGATTGTTATTTGATGCTGCCCCCACCCCCTTTTTTCTACAACAGGTAATATTTAAGGTTAAGTTCTGAAAATGTAGCGAATGTTGGTGCAATATAGTTAAAAATACTGAAGTATGGATTTTATTTTAAAGGTTAAGTTTTAAAGGTTTGTAAAATCTAAATGCACTCTGACTGTAAAGTCTGTATTTTAGTTTCCATTAAAGGTTAATGCACCATGTTAAACGTTTATATTAATATATTTAGAATTATTTGTTCATTGATAGATGTTTTTTATGTAAGAAAAAGCCAGGCAGCTGAGCTAACCTTATACTGCCCATTTTAATTTAGCGAAATCCTATTTTTTGTATAAATATAAAATGATGTAAAAAGACTTGATACAGGAAGGAACCTGAAAGTATTGTTTTAAAGAAATGCTCTATTTGTTTACATTGTCATTTTATCTTGTCAATAACAAAATTTAAAGAACATTTGAACTGAAAAATCTCGAAAACCTATTCTGAATCGAATCAATCGTGACCTCAAAAATCGGAATCGAATCGAATCACCAGACACTGATTTGCACCCCTAACTCCACCCAGATTGGGTTTCAAACCTAAAACCCCAGCGCTGAGAGGCGATATATGGTTATATGCTAACCACTAAGCCACCGTGCCACCCTCAGACTGAATTATATATAGATATTTTTGTGTGTTGGTCAATGGCTGTTCTTTAATCAGTGTATCTGACGGTCACTTGGCTCTGATCTGACATCAGAATGGTACAACGTGAAGTAGCATCTGAGTAGTTAGTGTTTTGCCATATTTGTGCAATTTAGCTTGCTCTATTTATCTGGGTGGCAGCTTTTGTGTAGTGAAGCTTCATTCATTAGCTTAGCCATAGGTGTCAAACTCGAAAATTTTTATAGAGAGCAACAACATTTAAAGATATTTAAAAGTTTGAGAAAACCGAATGTTAAGATTTGTTATTTTTACTTTTGTGGAAAAGCATAATTTGTATTTAATTTCGTACATGTTTGCAGCATGTTCATAGTTGTCACTTTTATAATTTTGACAGGAGAAATTTTATAAAGGGCGGCATTGTGGCTTAGTGGTTACCATGTTTGCCTCTGATTCCTGATTAAAATCCCAATCTGGATGGAGTTTCCATGTTCTCCTCGTGTCCATGTGGGTTTCCTCCCACAGTCCAAAAAACATGGATCGGGGTAAATTGAATGCTCTAATTTGCTCCGTATAGTGTGTGTTTGTGTGTGTCTGTGTAAGTGAGTGTGTGTGCCCAGTGATAGATTGGCGCCCTGTCCTGGGTGAATATGCCCCTGCCCTGGATGAGCATGGGGAATTAAGCAAAGTATTTAAGTCATATAAAGTTTAAGTTTATTTATTGTGTAATAATATTTCTGTGTGTTTTCATTCCTATTCATGTTCAGAAAACATTAACTTTTAATGTGGTTAATAAATGTTTATCCTAAAGTGTGCTTTGAACTTGTCCAACAAAACAGTGCCTACAACATTAAACCAACATTCTCAGTAAAATGTCTGCTATTTCGGTGTTAAGACATTCATTTTACCTGAACTAATTTGTAAAATCTTAAATGATCGTTCTGTAACTCAACCTGAGCTTCGTCTAAACACTCAACAATCGATCTGACGTTCTATCTCCATTTAGTTTGATCGCTATGACAACCACCACTTTTAACGCTCTGGGAACGTCCCATTATAATCTGTGTACATTAAAGGGTTTATTAAACTTTTTTTTACTCACATTTCTCTCCCACAAGCAGGCGCGTCGTTAGAACTGGGCTTCCGAATGTTTTGTTAATAGCACCAAATAAATGAGAGCAGCTTTCTCTAATCAACGATTGAAACCGTCAGCTGTTTGTTCTTCCAAGTTCTGTGTGTGTGAGAGACCAGCAGCGGGAGTAAAGTTACCGTAATAACTGTATGTCGGCTGTAAAGAGCAGCTTCTCAGCTTTCAGAAACCGCCAGAATCTTTCTGATGGCGCAAACCAAATAAATTACGGTATTTCAAATCAAAACCCTGTGAAACTGTCTCATCTGCGACTGCCTCCTAAAACGGATTCATGCTTTCAAGCTCAGGTTCGTTTATTCAAAAATAATAAAAAAAATAAATAAATAAAATTGTGATTGTTGGTGAGTCGGTCGCGAACGGTCCGGCTCTAAGAGTCGGCTCTTTGAGGTGAACGAGGAGAGCCGGTCCTTGATTGGGAGCCGTTTTTTGGGATCTTATGTGGGCGGAGTCTGTGTGTCTGCACTGAGCAGGAGAGAGGGGTTGCACAGACACTAGAGCTGTGCGATACCATGAATTTTGGTATCGATCCGATACCAAGTAAATACAGGGCCAATTCGCGATATTCGATACCGATACCGATACTTTTTAATATAATCATTTTTTTTTATAGCCCAGTCCACCTCTTATGATATTATATCTTTCAATCTTTCTGTTATTTTGTTTACATTGTGTGCACTTGCCTGTTGCATTAATTCTATAAAATTCATTGTGGGATAATTAAATCTTTATCTAATGTTATCTTCTCTTAGATAAC
The DNA here is from genome assembly GCA_019802505.1 of Corydoras sp. C115. NCBI lineage: Eukaryota > Metazoa > Chordata > Actinopteri > Siluriformes > Callichthyidae > Corydoras > Corydoras sp. C115. Next base: position 1,445,446 of record JAFMOC010000015.1, on the reverse strand, counting down.
TTTGTAATAGAATAAATGTACTAGGTTATTTCAATGTCTTCATTATATATATATATATATATATATATATATATATATATATATATATATATATATATATATATATATATATATATATATATTTTTTTATTTATTTTTTTTAGTCAGCGCCATTAACATATGAGTTGGGTAACATTTACTTTGATACTTTGATGAAGTTAATATGAACTGCTGTTGAAGATTACCAATCTTATCTACCTGGATATTCTCTGCTGCTGCAGCTCTGCGTGTGCTTTTTCATGTGCTTAAATAAGTTTGTTGTGTTTCCTGTGTACCTAATAGACTTTTTGCAAACTGAACAGGTTGCTGATGTCACATTTTCGACTGTAAAATACAGCCGAACAGCGCTTCTCTTTCTTTCAGACATCTTTTCTTTTATCTCCCACTCCGAGTCTCTCTCTCCGTACTGTGACGTGGGCGGGTCAGGCTGAGCCCACGTGGCCGCTGTGTCACGTGACTGTGCAACAACAAAATTGTGTGTGTGCCTGTGCCACAGTGATATCAGCGTTACAGACTCAGAGAATAGACTTTGATAAATCGGTGTGCGCACAAAAAACTCGAGTATCGATCTTTTTACGCAAGTATTGTTCAATACCAATACCAGCGTTGGTATCGATATTATCGATATTTGTATCAATCCACACAGCTCTAACAGACACCCACACACACAGACACACACCCATACACACACCCACACACATACAGACACACACACACACAGTGAACGCACTGAGAGCGAGAGAAGTTTGCGCAATAAATAGAGAAATAAATAGCTGGCTATGTGAAGAAAACGAGTGGCAGAAAGCATTATAAAATCCACAAACAACCTGCACAGGTAAATTCAAACTGTTTATTTATCCTTCTGCAGCAGAACCCAGAGATTCTCAATGGGGTTAAGATCCATCCATCCACCCATCCATTATCCGCTTTATCCTCCACTAGGGTCGCGGGGGGGTTCCCCATGCCAATCCAGGGGAGAACATTTCAGGCGCTGGGCAGATACACCCAGGACAGGACACAATCTGTCACTGGGCACACACTCACTCACACTAACACACTCTATATGGGGCAATTTGAAGAACTCGATTGACCTTGATCCAAAAACATGTGGAGGAAACCGGAGAACCCAGAGGAAACCCACGCGGACACGGGGAGAACATGGAAACTCCACACAGATTGGGATTTGAACCGGGAATTCTTAGTGCCGAGAGGAGAACGTGCTAACCACTAAGCCACCGTGCCCCCGGGTTAAGATCCATGTGTGAGCATGATGTTTTATGCTCCTTGAACCACTCTCTTACAATTTGAGCCTGATGAATCCTGGCATTGTTATCTTGGAATATGCCTTTGCCATCGAAAAAGTCCATTGATGGAATTACCTGGCAAAGCGTAGTAAAGTTTGGACACATTTTAATGTGATGAACAGTTAATGTGATGAATCATCTGGTCCATGATAAGTATGTACACAAAACCATATGATTCAAAATAAACATTTATAATATAAATATAATATAAAGGTTTTTACAGTAGAAATAAATTTTTGTGGCTTAGTGGTTAGCACGTTTGCCTCTCAGCACTAGAGATTCCCGGTTCGAATCCCCATCTGGATGGAGTTTCCATGTTCTCCCCGTGTCCATGTGGGTTTCCTCCGGGTTCTCCGGTTTCCTCCCACAGTCCAAAAACATGGATCAAGTCAATTGAATTCTCCAAATTGCCCCATATAGAGTGTGTTTGTGTGAGTGAGTGTGTGCCCAGCGATGGATTGGTGCCCTGTCCTGGGTGTATCTGCCCAGCGCCCGAGACGTACTCCCCTGGATAGGCATAGGGAACCCCTGCGACCCTAATAGAGGATAAAGCGAAAGATAATGGATGGATGGAATAAATTTTACACATAATTTGATAATAAACTGCTTTAAGCTACAAAAAAAATCAAGAAAGCCATTTGGGATCCGAAAGAGTCGGCTCTTTTTTGAGAGCCGAGCCCAAGGAACCGGCACACAGCTTCCACAGCTTCAAATACACGAAAATGCCCATTATGTAAATAAGGTGTTGACGTCATTCGGCTCCTTCTCGCGGTTTTTAGGACAGCCAATAGCTCCTTTCCTTACTGAGGAGTCGCGGACAGTGGTACAGGTTGTTTGTAATACAGTATGGCGGCCGCCTCCTCTGCGCTGAACGGAGAGTCCGTCACTAAAAGCTCCGCCACCGGCTCCTCTGTCTTTGATCTGTCGCAACCACCTGTTATTGAGGGGTTCACTCCTCTCCCCCGACCGCGAGAGGAAGGATTTAAAGAGAAATTCATCCGCAAAACCAAGGAAAACCCATTCGTCCCGATCGGTGAGTTAAAAGTATAAAGTGTAGTCTGCAGGTGAAAGCTTTCAACTTCATCACTGAGCTGCTCATCACGTTCTAACAGCACACATGTTCCTCACTGAACTGTTTGGATGACGGTTCCAGACTTTTTATTAATTCTGCTGTAAAGCGCGGGGTTCGCAGCGGCAGCTCTCTGTTAAACAGTAGGACAGCTGATGACCTCTGATCTACATCAAAGTGAAATGGGATCATTCTGCTGCTTCCAGCTCTGTACAACCAACTGTTCTCCTTAAAAATCTAAACCCAAACGGAAAATGTAAAGCTGCGTATATACAGTGGTGTGAAAAAGTGTTTGCCCCCTTCCTTTCCTGTTTTTTTTTGCATGTTTGTCACACTTAAGTATTTCAGAACATCAAACCAATTTAAACAATAGTCAAGGACAATACAAGTAAACACAAAATGCAATTTGTAAATGAAGGTGTTTATTATTAAAGGAGAAAAAAAATCCAAACCATCATGGCCCTGTGTGAAAAAGTGATTGTCCCCCTAAACCTAATAACTGGTTGGGCCACCCTTAGCAGCAACAACGGCAACCAAGCATTTGCGATAACTTGCAATGAGTCTTTTACAGCGTTCTGGAGGAATTTTGGCCCACTCATCTTTGCAGAATTGTTCTAATTCAGTTACATTCGAGGGTTTTCGAGCATGAACGGCCTTTTTAAGGTCATACCACAACATCTCAATAGGATTCAGGTCAGGACTTTGGCTAGGCCACTCCAAAGCCTTCATTTTGTTTTTCTTCAGCCATTCAGAGGTGGACTTGCTGGTGTGTTTTGGATCATTGTCCTGCTGCAGAACCCAAGTTCGTTTCAGCTTGAGTTCACAAACAGATGGTCGGACATTCTCCTTCAGGATCTTTTGTAGACAGCAGAATTCATAGTTCCATTTATCACAGCAAGTCTTCCAGGTCCTGCCGCAGCAAAACAGCCCCAGACCATCACACCACCACCACCATATTTTACTGTTGGTATAATATTTTTTTTCTGAAATGCAGTGTTCCTTTTACGCCAGATGTAATGGGACACACACCTTCCAAAGAGTTCCACTTTTGTCTCATCGGTCCACAGAATGTTTTCCCAAAAGTGTTGGGGATCATCAAGATGTGTTTTGGAAAAATTGAGACGAGCTTTAATGTTCTTTTCGCTCAGCAGTGGTTTTCTTCTTGGAACTCTGCCATGCAGGCCATTTTTGCCCAGTCTTTTTCTGATGGTGGAGGCATGAACGCTGACCTTAACTGAGGCAAGTGAGGCCTGCAGTTCTTTGGACGTTGTTGTGGGGTCTTTTGTGACCTCTTGGATGAGTCGTCGCTGCGCTCTTGGGGTAATTTTGGGCGGCTGGCCACTGTTCCATGTCTTCGCCATTTGTGGATAATGGATTGCCAAAGCTTTGGAAATGGCTTTATAACCCTTTCCAGACTGATAGATCTCAATTACTTTATTTCTCAATTGTTCCTGAATTTCTTTGGATCTCGGCATGATGTGTAGCTTTTAAGGATCTTTTGGTGGACTTTACTGTGTCAGGCAGCTCTTATTTAAGTGATGTCTTGATTGAGAACAGGTGTGGCAATAATCAGGCCTGGGTGTGGCTAGAGAAATTGAACTCAGGTGTTAAAAACAACAGTTATAGTATGTTTTAACGAGGGGGCAATCACTTTCTCACACAGGGCCATGATGGTTTGGATTTTTTTTCTCCTTTAATAATAAACCCCTTCATTTACAAATTGCATTTTGTGTTTACTTGTGTTGTCCTTGACTATTGTTTAAATTGGTTTGATGTTCTGAAACACTTAAGTGTGACAAACATGCAAAAAAACAGGAAATGAGGAAGGGGGCAAACACTTTTTCACACCACTGTATACGCATGCATTTGCTGTGTCTTCCTGGACCCTCAAAATTCTGACGACAACAGCCCCCCTTTTTTCGAACCATTAAGGGGTCATCAGGGGTCATTCATATGCATAACGACCTACAGCCCATCCACAGCTCTGCCTCACAGGTGAAACGCCAGGCAAAAACTGAATTCAAAGGTAAATTCCCAGAAATTCAGCCTAATGCATGCAGTAACAGACATTCTGCAATAAAAGTTTAGTGAAATTGAACATACTTTCAGTGACTACAAATAAAATGAATCCGATATCTACAGGGGGCTGCATGGTGGCTTAGTGGTTAGCACGTTCGCCTCTCAGCACTAGGGATTCCCGGTTCGAATCCCCATCTGGGTGGAGTTTCCATGTTCTCCCCGTGTCCACGTGGGTTTCCTCCGGGTTCTCCAGTTTCCTCCCACAGTCCAAAAACATGGATCAAGGTCAATTGAATTCTCAAAATTGCCCCATATAGAGTGTGTATGTGTGAGTGAGTGTGTGCCCAGCGATGGATTGGTGCCCTGTCCTGGGTGTATCTGCCCAGCGCCCGAGACGTTCCCCCTGGATGGGCATGGGGAACCCCCCCCCCCCCCCCCAATAGAGGATAAAGCGGAAGATAATGAATGAATGAATGATTCTACAGACACAAAATAGTCCTCAAACTCGATTTTATTGCAAACTGTTTTTTAGCCTCGCAGCGTCGGCACGCCATACATATAGACGTTCCAAAGTTTAGTTTTTAGACTGATTTATTTTACGTTTATATTGCGCGCGAAAAAGACTTAGCTGCGCCTCGCTTTTTATTTCGCATGCTTGTTTTTTAGCGATAAAGTATTCATACAAGCTTTTAAAAAAATATAAAATTTGTTGACCGATGTGCATAAGTACAGCGCACGCATTATGCCACCAATATACCAATAAAATTTAAAAACACTAAATATTTTACAAAACTGAGGTTACATTAGATATTCATTCTAACTAATTGCGTTTTTTAGGGTAATTTAAAATCATGGGCTTTAGCCACGGTGGCTTAGTGGTTAGCATGTTCGCCTCTTTAAAACTAGGGATGCCCTTTCATGAGTGAATTTATCTAGTTTCCAACTGTTGTTACATGTCATTTAGTTTGTTCATTCATTAGTTATGTTTCCTAAAACAGTCCAAAAAAACATGAATCAAGTCAATGAATCCCAAAATTGCACCATATAGAGTGTGTATGTGTGAGTGAGTTTGTGCTGAGCGATTTTTGGTGCCCTGTCCTGGGCTTCGCCCAGAAAAGCATGAATCCTTTATGAGTCCGTCGCAGATGAGACAGGGGAACCCCACCATGGTTTTGCTTTAAATAGTAGGATTTGCGGGAGATTGAATGAAAAAAAATATTCAAAACACAGTAAAGCTGAGAAGCTGCTCTTTACAGCCAACATGCAGTTATTACGGTAACTTTACTCCCGATACTTGCGAAAAAAATCTGTCTCCACACACACACACACACACACACACACACACACAGGTGCTTGGAAGCACAAACAGCTGACAGTGACTCCATCGAGCCCCGAAAGCCCAGGTCTAACGACGCCCCTGCTGCTACACAAAGCCTTCTTCAGCACAACCCAAAGATTCTCAATGGGATTAAGGTCTGGACTCTATGGTGGCCAATCCATCCATTATCTTCCGCTTTATCCTCTACTAGGGTCGTGGGGGTGGTTTACCCATGCTCATCGTCCATCCAGGGGAGAAAGTTTTGGGCGCTGGGCAGATACACCCAGGACAGGGCGCCAATCTATCGCTGGGAACACTCTCACTCCCACAGACACACACACACACACTATGGGGCAATTTGGAGAATTCAGATTGCCCCATATAAATTATTGAATTTGGAGAATTCAATTGACATTGATCCATGTTTTTGAACTATGGGAGGAAACCTGAGAACCTGGAGAAAACCCACAGGGACACGGGGATAACATGAAAACTCCACCCAGATTGTGCATTTGAACTTGAATCCCTCGCTGAAAGGTGAACGTGCTAACCACTAAGCCACCGCGCCGCCCTAAAAGTGAAACAGGATCCAGCAAATCTGATCATTCTGCTGCTTCCAGCTCTGTACAACCAACTGTTCTCCTTAAAAATTAAAATCCAAATGGCAAATGTAAAGCTGCATACGTATATATATATATATATATATACACACACACACATGCATTCGGTGTGGCATTGTTTTGATAAGCTTGATAAGTCTGACTGCTACACAAAGCCTTCTTCAGCAAACCCCAAAGATTCTCAATGGGGTTAAGATCTGGACTTTGTTATGGCCAATCCATGTGTGAGAATGATGTCTCATGCTCCCTGGACCACTCTCTTAATTTGAGCCATATGAATCCTGGCATTGTCATCTTGGAATATGCCCATGCCATCAGGGAAGTCCAATGATGGTATTACCTGGTCATTCAGTATATTTAGGTAGTCGGCTGACCTCATTCTTTGAGCACATACTGTTACTGAACCTAGACCTGACCAATTGCAGCGAACTCAGATCATGGCACTGCCTCCACAGGCTTGTACATTAGGCACTAGGCATGATGGGTGCATCACTTCACCTGCCTTTCTTCTAACCCTAATCAGAATCAGAATATCTTTATTGTCATTATACCAGGTATAACGAAATTAAGGTGTGCCCATCACTCTGGTACAGGGTAAATATGGACTCATCAGACCACATGACCTTCTTCCATTGCTCCAGAGTCCAATCATTATGCTTCCTAGCAAATTAAAGCCTTTTTTCTGGTTAGCCTTACTGATTAGTGGTTTTCGTAAGGCTACACAGCTGTTCATTCCCAATCCCTTGAGTTCCCTTTGCATTGTGCATGTGGAAATGCGCTTAAATTTTTTTTTCTCGATTTGATTTCACCAAACATTGGGACAGAGGAAAAGCTTACAGACCCACTGTTTGGTAAGGATACATAATTTAGAATTTAACTGATATCTCTCAATTTTGGACCCATCCCATTATTTTACATCTATGTGGTAAAATTCATTTTGCAGAACTGCAGCAATAATGCATTTAGATTTAGTCATTTTGCAGATGCAAAGGACACACAAATAATATATCTTCAATTCTTAAATTAAAAAGTGTTATCAAAAGTAAAGGTGACGTGACCCTGTGCTAAATTGTGTCTGTCCCAACAAATAAAAAATGTTATGCTATTTAGTTTTATTGTACAGAAATAAGTTATAAATAAATTTTTGTAGCTGCAGAAGCTCAGAGAGAAATACAAAATGTTGATTTCTCAGGGGTTGCAGTGAGTTAAATTGGATCAGAAGATTCCCGAGGGGATTTTTAATACATCAGAGAAAGAACATAAACAGGAAATTGTTACTGCCCCCCCCACACACACACACAAGCAAGCCATTTTAAAAAGCTAGTTTTGAGCTCCGTTTTAATCAAATGAAAGCATGTAAAGTAAATATTACAAGTAAATCACAGGACATAAGTGGGTGGGGCTATGCAAGATGAAAATGTGATGTACTATGTGAATTATGATTTTCTTTATTCTCTCTTGTATTTAGGATTGCAATTTAGCAGCTCAATACTTTTGCCACCTGATGTGAATTTAATATGGATTTTCATAATAAAAATCACAAGATGGAGCTCTTAGACCATTTGTGTAAATCAGATTGCTACTAAAACTTACTGAAGTTTAGAGTTGTAGCATCCATTTTATTTTTTGTCATTATCAAAGCAATTATTTTCTCGACGACTCAAAAGTTTCTGTCTCTGTTGCACAGGATGCCTGGGCACGGCTGGAGCATTGGTCTATGGTCTCAGAGCCTTCAAACAGGGCAAGACACGCCAGTCACAAATGCTCATGCGCACGCGTATCTTTGCTCAAGGATTCACTGTGGTTGCCATCATAGTGGGTGTCGCTGCAGCTGCGCTCAAACCCAGACAGTGAAACGAAGTGCTGCATGTTGATTTGCCATGCCTTGCATATCGGCCTTACGTTAGAGGTCTGGACTGATCTAGAAATACTTAAGTCTTTTTGAAGAAGCTGTGTCTTCATTTAAACACCATTGATTTGCATAAGAGGGTTTTTAGTTAATTCTGCAGTATGGAACTTTAAAAAAGTTTGTAGCTTTTTATGGAAAGCTATCATTTCAGGCCAGTGATAGTTTCTCTGTGCCAATAAACTCATGTATGCAGTTTTCTGCTCCATGTACAGTATTCCATTATTATTATTTTTTTTTTTTATAGAGGACATGAAAGATAATAAAATACAGGATGATGTTAAATACATTTCCTTTAATACTGATCTGATCAAGTAGAATAGCCCTAAAAACCGTTACTTAAATGATATTTTTTCCAGTCTAATATGTAAAATAAAGAATTATGTTTAAAGAGACAAGGAAATCAAGTATGTTGCTGATGTGACTTTACCTTCATAGATATCCATCCATCCATTATCTTCCGCTTTATCTATTAGGGTCGCGGTGGGGTTCCCTATGCCCATCCAGGGGAGAACGTCTCGGGCGCTGGGCATATACACCCAGCACAGGACGCCAATCTATCACTGGGCACACACTCACTCACACAGACACACTCTATATGGGGCAATTTGGAGAATTCAATACACTTAATCCATGTTTTTGGACCAGCAACAGAGTCAGTATCCTGATGCCGTACACATTATAGCGGGGGACTTCAATCATGTGGATTTAAAAACAGTGCTTCCTAAATTCTATCAGCACGTTAAGTGTGCTACCAGAGGAGCAAATACATTGGACAAGGTGTACACAAATATTAAACTAGGTTATAAAGCTACACCACTACCACATCTGGGTCAATCTGATCATTTATCCTTATTCCTAGTCCCATCCTACACCCCCCTCAGAAATAGTAATCATATCAAAACCAGAACTATTAAAACCTGGCCCAAAGGAGCCTCTGAGCAACTACAGGACTGTTTTAACAACACAAACTGGGAAGTTTTTGAAGATCAGGACTTGGATATGTTCACAGACAGTGTGCTATGCTACATAAAGAACTGCATTGACACGGTCACAGTGGACAAACATATCCGAGTATATCCCAACCAGAAGCCCTGGATGACAAAAGAGGTCCAACAGCTACTTAAAGAACGGTATGTTGCTTTCAAGTCTGGCGACAGGGCTTTTTACTGTTCGGCACGTTCCAACCTGAAACGGGGCATCAGGAAAGCAAAGGAGGACTACAAAAAGATGATTGACGAACACCTAGAAAGCAACAACACAAGACAAGTCTGGCAGGCAGTACAACACCTCACAAATTTCAAAAATAATTGGGAGATAACAAGGGGAAATGCTACACTGGCAGAGGAGCTAAATGTCTTCTTCGCACGCTTTGAGGAGCCGCAGGGAAACGACATATTGCACCCTACTGTCAACAGTAACACCCTTACTGTGAAAGAGGAGGATGTAAGACGCACACTAAAGACCATCAACCCAAGAAAGGCGACAGGTCCTGACGGTATCACTGGGCGTGTGCTGAAGGACTGCGCTGATCAACTTTCTGGAATTCTCACTAGGATCTTTAACAGGTCACTCTCGCAATCATCCATCCCAGTGTGTCTGAAAACCTCAACCATAGTTCCGCTACCAAAGACACCACGTATAAACAGCCTTAATGACTACCGCCCAGTTGCTCTAACACCGGTGGTCATGAAGTGCTTCGAGAAACTGGTCAGGAATCACATACTTTCATTTCTTCCATCCAACTTTGACCCACATCAGTTTGCATACAGGGCTGGCAGGTCGACAGAGGACGCAGTGGTCACGGCTCTTCATACAACCTTGAACCACCTGGAGCAGCAAGGATCCTACGCCCGACTCCTTTTTGTGGATTACAGCTCGGCCTTTAACACCATCACCCCCCACAGACTGATGTGCAAACTGTTGGACCTGGGTCTGCCTTACCACACCTGTCTATGGATCAAAGACTTTCTGACGGGGCGCAGACAGAGGGTTAGAATAGGACCTCAAGCCATCAGCATTAGCACGGGTGCCCCCCAGGGCTGTGTGCTGAGTCCCCTGCTCTATACCCTCTACACCCATGACTGCACCACTTCTTACACCAGCAACACCATAGTTAAATTCGCAGACGACACCACTATTCTGGGACTCATCTCTGGAAACGACGAGACAGCCTACCGGGATGAAGTGGAACGACTGTCATTATGGTGCACAGAAAATAACCTAAGTCTAAATACATCAAAGACGAAGGAGCTGGTCATAGATTTCAGGAAGGTGAGGAAAGACATCAAACCTATATTCATCAACGGGGACTGTGTAGAAAGAGTCACAAACTTTCGCTTCCTGGGTATCAATATCGAGGAGGACCTCACCTGGGGACTGTAACACCAAAAAACTGGCTAAGAAGGCACAGCAGAGACTCTACTTCCTGAGGACTCTCAGGAATAATAACATCGATCAGAGACTGCTGGTGTCCTTCTACCGTTCAACCATAGAGAGCATCCTCACTCACGGACTCTGTGTGTGGTTCTCCAGCTGCACTGCAGCACAGAGAAAAGAACTACAGAGGATCGTGAGGTCTGCAGAGAAGATCATTGGATGCTCTCTACCCACCCTGGAGGATCTACACAGTTCTCGTTGTCTGCAGAGAGCTCACAAAATTATTACAGACAATTCTCACCCCGGTCACCATCTCCTAGAGCTGCTACCATCAGGTCGACGCTACAGAGCAATAAAAACAAAAACAAACCGGCTCAGAAATAGCTTTTACCCAACCGCTGTACGAACACTAAATGGTGCACTGTAAAAAAAAATTTTTTTACAGTCAAAATTCACTATTGAATGTGCAATTTTTGGTGGAAATTTTGAACGTGCAATAAAAAAATATAAAGAAATAAAAAACGTGCAATATATAAATATAAATACAATTCAAACTCAGGTTATACATTCTTACACACTATTGTAAATAAGATTCTTTCTTTCTTTCAATTTATTTTTATTTATTTTTTATTTTTTTCTTGTAAATTGTAAATTATAGTGTACTCTTTTAAAACTCTTTTAAATCTTTATCTGTTTAAATTTATGTATGTGACACCGAAAGTATGGCACCTTAATTTCGTTATACCTGGTATAATGACAATAAAGATATTCTGATTCTGATTATTCTGATTCTGTGGGAGGAAACCGAAGAACCCGGAGGAAACCCACGCAGACACGGAGGAAACCCACGCAGACACGGGGAGAACATGGAAACTCCACCCAGATTGGGATTCGAACCGGGAATCCCTAGTGCTGAGAGGCGAACGTGCTAACCACTAAGCCACCGTGCCGCCACCTTCATAGATATGCAGCACATTATTTGGCCAAAAGGACATGGACACCTCTTACTTTTAAACCAAGTTTAAAAGTAGTTCTAATGAGAGCTTATGTTAATGAGGCACTGTACAAATGAAGCCCTATTCAGATGCAGAATAAATGAAATGAAACACAACCATAAATTAAAACTGAGCACAATATTACCTGTACTGAATCCTGACCTCAATTTCTGAAAATTAAACAACGTAGTGTCGATCTTTATATACACACACATACATATATATATATATATATAAATAACCTGGCTCAGTTATGCTTCAATTAACTTTTATTTAACTAACCTCAACTCTTAAAGTAGAACAGAAAAAGGCACTTTCCTAACTCTTTAGGATTGTGCCAGATGTATGATATTTCTGCCATTCACTTAAATGTATATATTAAATTGATATAATAATGTGCTTATGTATATATCAATAACATTAATATATATTTGAGTTTTTTTTATTCGCATAGCTTTTTGATATTTGAAGGTCAGATTTAACCTTTTTGGATCACTATTTATTTGCACACCTCTCAATGATGTTTGGTTACATTCATATTTTCAAAAAATTTATTACATAACCATAATGTAGAAAACTGAAAACCTCAAAAACAAGAGGGGTGTCTGCAAACTTTTGGTCATTTAAAGTAACTGTCCACATAGTTTTTTTTTTCTGGTGAATTATAATAATAAACCAAACCTGACATCTGCTCAGTTTTATGCATTATGTGCGTCCTACAGGCTTGAACATTTTTTTTCTGCCAGTCACTTTTACCCAACAAGATGTAATAAACAATACTTCTATACAAAATGATAATGATGTGTTTTGGATGTCTACACACGATGGAATACATGAAGCACCAGTATAGTGGTTAAGGCAAAAACAGTAATTGGATTTATTAAAATGATGAAATATTGTAACATTCAGAAACCCAACAATCCAAACAAAAGTTTCTTCCCTTGACCAATTTAAATCCTAAACGTAGCAGCTCAGGAAAAAGCGGCAGGATTTTTCATACCGTAAAAATCAAGCTCGGAGGTACTGCTCGAGTCGGTGGCAGCCCGTCGACAGTTAAGATCACGCGGTCGACTATAAGGCCCATAACGGAGCAACAGAAACACTTTACACACCAGGCTGATTACTTTATATCTTAAAACTGCTGTCAGTAAACAAAAATGTTTTAACATATACATTGCGTCTCGGCTTTTTTAGGAAATGACAAACCAGCAACATCATCTGCAAACTGAATCCTGAACTGCACAGTGTGTAGAGGACTTAAAACCTCATTCTATAAGTGTGGTCAATTAAAGAAGCCAACTGCAGCTTTACACATGTCAGGGGATTACCACTAATGCAGACAAGTTACAAAAGTTTACAGCTGTTATTCTGAATTACAGACAAGAGACATAACGCAGAAGGTGACAAATTGCAACAGATGGTGTTTACTACTTTTGTGGAACTCTTTGGCTGGACTCCTAAATAGACCAAAAAGGTTTGAAAGAGCAACAACAAAATGATTGAGATCTTGAATATAACCATCATACAAATTAACCAAAAGGAGTAAAGGCCTCATAAGGTTGTACCATTAGTTCTAGGAAATTATACATGCTATTAAATGCTCCTTTAAGGTGGTCATCAGTTTTCTGTCTACACTCATTAGTTCATAAATCATAATGACTGTAGCACACTGCCATTAAAAAGAGAACAGCATGTTAATTCAGATTTTTTTTCTTCATATGGTATCAAACACTTATTCAGTCCTGGGTGATTCACACTTATTAATCAACCTACTGCTTGTATTAAGTAATCTGTGAATTTGAACACCTGCAGTAACCGAGGTGCAAGATCAGACCTGCAACACACTCCCACCACACATGCCCCTTTAAGCACAAAATCAAGTTTAACTGTAAAACAACATGCAGTTTCTCCAATTTTATTACTAGTATTGAACAAGTTTAACCAAAAAGCAGCATCCCATCTTCAACATCGGTCCAAAAATAAGAAATAAAGTACTTTTTAAGTATGACTTTTTTCAATTATACAACACATCACTGTATCGTATCCGAGGAATTCAAAAAAACAATGCATTTTCTGCCGAAAGCATGAGCGTTTACATGGTGCATTACATGTCTATTTAAGGACAACTTTCCTAAACTGCACTGAAGATTAGTGTTTGTTACAGCATGCAAGTAATCAGTGACTGTGGCTCTGTACACAAATGCAAGGGCCACTAAAAAAAAGTTAAGTAATGAGTAACATATGGATGTTCTTATACTTTTGGAACCATGTGATGGATTATTTAAACTTTTTTAAAAAGTTATTTTAACTGAATATTTTAAAAGACAGTTTGAATATTTGAAAAGAGAGCTTGAAGTTTACTAGATTAAAATACTTGAAAGTAGAGAATTAATGAAGCATATCCTGCAATAAAATTGAGCAACGTTTAAAACAACTGCATACTAATAAAAGATATTATTTATTCCTTACAACTTGATCATTTGGCCATTTTCTTGACTTTTTAATGCAGACATCTTGCAGAATAAATGGTATGTTTTGTGAAACATGGAATGAATCTAACCCTGTTAAGTATTAATATAAAATACCTGTTTGAATAAATGATGTTAAACATGCAGACTGAACTAACTGCAGTTTCAGTCTATGTATCTGCTGCATGCACAGAGATAAATGTAATAAACTGAGGTGTCTGGCAGAGTATATTAACCATGACGCATAATGTAAGTAGACATTTGTATTACAGTTTGGTTTCAGTTGGATTTTTTGACAGACCAGAAGAAGCTCCTGTGACTAAAATGAGACCACATAAGTAAAAGTTGTGAACCAGTTGACCCTCTACATTCATGGAGGCACAATAAGGTCACAATTATCCAGCTAGAACAAGCATTAAAAATGAACCAAACACCTGCGTTGACAAAAAACAAACAAAAAAACACATCAGACAGAATGCCAAATGCCAAAGAAAAGTGCGAAGGAGTGAAAGGCGAGAAGTGGTCTAAAGGGACGAGGCTTCAGCGAACCAGCGGCGCCTGTTTGAGGGAAATGAGGACAGAACGCATTCGAGACACATCCTTCATCTGGCGGCTCGTTTTGGGGTTAAAGTCGCAAAGCCGTGCCACTTTCTCCCACTCGGAGCCGGGGCTGTCGTCATCACACTCTTTTAGGAAAGCGTCCTCGGTTGCTCTACACACACACACACACACACACACAATCACCCAGAAACATTAGGACTTGAAGTAAGAGTCATCATCTCAAAGCCAACATCACACATGCCATGCTTAATGAAATGTAATAAACGATTCACTCTGGTACACGACAGGAAATCAATAACGAGGAATAGCATGCACCCAGTTACAACTAAGAACCCTATAAATAATAACATGCATATACACCGCCTGGCTAATACAAAAAAGGGGAGTAAAGGACTGAATTATGCTTGGGTGGGGGGAAGGCAGGACTGAGGACAATAAGTGGTAATTACAGAGGTTCGGCTAAGGGTCAGTGACCTATATGAGCTGAAGCTCTGGGAATAAAGCCTGTTCCTGAGCTTTAGACCTCCTTTTCCCAATCCTCATTTATTTTAGCTATTTGGCTATTTGTTTTAAGCTTTGACGATTGTGAACATTCAATGCAATAACCAAAATATTCTATGCAAAGTCACATTTATTTGCTTTAAATTTTTGCCAGATATCTTATCCATTCAGATTTCTGGCAAAAGAGAGAGTGGAATCACTTCGGAAAGTCTTCCTAAAGACATCCGGAAGGTCTTTCCTACTACAATCAGAACTTAAATCATGTGTTTAAATGATCCTTCTTCCCCTGCACCGTTCTGTCACAATTTGAGCCCTTCAGCATGCTCGTTCCATCAGATTAGGAAAAGCATATGAGGAAATAACCTGGTCAGTCAGTACCTGACCACTAATTAGAAGAGATATACAGATATAAACAGCATTTTTATTGGCCAGGCCAATGTGTATACAGTATATAACAGGCATAAAGGAAAAATCTGCAACATGACCTCATTCTCACTTTTATTGTGACACCAGTGCTGGAGATACTTTACTGTTAAAGGTTGAGCCTGGCAGATTTGACACTAAAAAGTTTAACTTCTCATTAAGGGTTAAAGTGGTATTAAACCATGTAGACTATAAGGACGAAAGTACTGAGAAACACCTCCTTATCACTGAAGTATTAATTCATTATTTTCTGCTTAATCTAGGGGGTGGTGGTTCCCCATGCCCATCCAGTGGAGAATGTTTCAGGCGCTGGACAGATACTCCCATGACAGGGCGCCAATCTATCACTGGGCACACCCACTTGCATGGACAAACACACTCTATTAAGAGCAAGAACTCAATTTAGAGCATTTGATTTATTTTGACTCAACAAAAATCCCCAGCACCGACATGTGAATTAAGGGGTTTCATTTATTTCTATTCTAATTGGAATATAAAATCAAGTACCTAGCTATGCAAAAAAAGCCTGTTTGGGTGAAGCTAAACTAAAAGCAATTTGGCTGGGACAGAGTCCTGACCTTAGGCTCATTCAACACACCTGTAGCTGGAAATGGGGGAGACCAAACTCAGAATTGGACATCTTAGAAGTTGTGGGCCTCCCAAAGTTTTGTCCACATTGTATTCAAACCAACTTTGTTAAACATTGGACTTTAGCTGTACTTTCTATAGGAAGTACAATTTTGATTAAGATATGAGCAGTCTTGTCTGTACTGATTAATGCCCTTGTCCATAGAGACATGACGTGGTTAAGGACCTAAACCTTTTTTAAATGTTTGATTTCTTAATTTATGATTTAACTTTGTGAATATATGCAAAAGAATTGCAGGTGCAATGAAAAAGTGACAGGACTTTCATTTATTCTTGGAGTAATTTAGATCTATTAAGAACAGTACAGCTTCAAATTGTATAGCTTCTGGTCTTTTTGGGCGACTGAATTCTTAATCTGGAAAGTGCAGCGCACCCATAATTTCACAAGTAAGAGAACAGTAAAACAGGCAGCATGAGATCAGCGAGATGAGGTCGTTCTGCTGATTTGTCCTTTACAGGACGCACAGGGAAAACTGGAAACATACACAAAGCCTATCACATCAGAGTTGGGTTGTTTGTAGAAAGCCTTATCAGCGATCCTAGTGTGTGCGCCGATGAAACAAAGACAGGAGAAAGAAAGACAATGAAAGGAGGAGTCATGAAAGCTGCACACAAAGACTGTTTAAAACATCGCAGTGATACGACTGTCACAAATATAAAGAAAAAATATTTAAAAAGTTATTCAAGTGAAAAACAGTAACAAAGGCAGAATAACAGTAATAAGTTTTACTGGGGTTGTATAAACTGAAATGATTTCAGAAGTGTGTTAGAACATTAAAATCTGCTATCACAATACACACAACACCGTGCAATCAGATAGAGCAAATAGACTGCTACTGACAGAACCAGAATCTTGTTTAAGGTCTGACAGCATGGAACAGATGTTAATACTCACAGCTCCGTGCAGTTTTACATGTCTAACTGAAGACAATGTGAAGATACTTATTTCAAAATGAATGTTAAATCTACAGCATTTACATTTATGGTTATTAGAGTAAAGTGGCACAGAGCTCAGTCTCATCAATTCCATTTACCACAGACATGTATTTTGATGTTTTACAAAGAACTGTAGGCCATCTGATTTTCTACATATTTTTTCAGTTCTCCTTTGTCTGTTCTATAATAATCAGAGTAGGTAGGGAGAGTAAAGACAGTACTATTTAAGTGCTGAATCATTTTAAGCACTGCAGCAGCACAGATGTGGTGGTATGAACGCATCAGACACAGCCGTGCTGAAGAAATGCTGAAACACCTCAATTACACCACTGGACTAATAATTCACCAATAAAAATGGTCCAGCTACCAGCATCCTATAAAAACAGTAAGCACTGATCAAAGATCAGAAAACTAAACACAAGCTGCATCAACAAATGAGCTACTGTCTTGGATTTTACATTCAGAAGGTGAAGCAATTAAGTATTTGTGTCTAACAGTGTGTACAGTGAGTGGATGAATTGATAAAATACTCCAGCACTGCTGTATTTTTATCTACTCATAATCAGCACAACACACTAATACACCACCACATTAGTGTCACTGCAGTGCTGAGAATCATTCATCACCTTCTGTGGTTCTGATGATTAGAAAACAGAGTGAAGAGAACTAGAAGTATGTGGAGAAAATGTATATAATATACATTTAGCAGATGCCTTTATCCAAAGCGACTTACAAATGAGAACACTTACAATATATATTAATATACATAAATACCCCTTAACTAAATAAGTTAAATAATGTCATAACTAAGTCTAAACTAAAGTATAAACCTGCTGCTCTTCCTATTATTACCTCTAATGAGGTCTGTATCAGTTACTCAAACACTTTCTTACAGAAGTTCGAGTGATAAGACTAAACTGATGGGTGTGTACTACAGGGTGTGGGTGCAAGTAAGTTCTAGAAAAGTTTGAGGACCTTTGCTCCTTTACTCACAACTGAAACAAATCCTGGTGACTAGTTTGTTAAGCACCAAATGGTCATGGCGGGATGGAGTCACTGTACCTGTTGTTGACCTTGTTCTTCTCCATCTGCTCTTGCTGGTGAGAGTGCCAGTCTTCCAGCTCCTTCTTTGCTTTCTCCTTCCATGCCACTTCTGCTTCTTTAGAGGCCGAATCTGCAGGACAGGCAAAATCTAATTAGAACTAGTACAATTTAAGACCCAGCGATGGATTGGCGCCCTGTCCTGGGTCTATCTGCCCAGCGCCCGAGATGTTCTCCCCTGGATGGGCATGGGGAACCCCACCGCGGCCCTAATAGAGGATAAAGCGGGAGACAATGAATGAATGAACAATTTAAGACCCAGCTGGTAAACTCATTGAATTGTCCCACAGTCAATGATAAGATTCATCAGAAAAATTCTAACCATGTTAAAAGTGTGAATCCATGGAAATATATATTTATGATAAATTTCAACAATATACTTGCAAAGCTCTACATGCACAAATTATGATTCTAAAGCTTTAAAACATCTGAATCTAAGTTTAGGCACATTCACATGTGGAGCAAATATAAAAATCATTTGCAAAAATTTAAGCAATTTAAGTCAAATTTTATGTCAAAATGTAATAGTTTCTGGACTCACAAAAAATCTTATAATATTCTGGAAAGTTTAACAGTTTTGTTACAACCTTCTAATTTATAAAAGCTATATATATATTCTTTAACAGACTTACCATTGAGTTCTAATGAGATCAAACTGTGTAATGCTTTATGACTCACACACAGTACTAGATATTACAGAAGTGTACAGAAGAACCTGAATATGGATCATGGATGTTTTCATACCCAACTGCTGCAGCCGTTCATTCTGTTCCTCTCTCCACTTGCGTAAACTTTCAGGCTCCTGCCGCTGTACGTCAGCCTGAGCAATGGCTGAGTAACCGTCAATATCATTAGAGTCCTAATGGGAAAGAAAATACACAATGAATAATAATGTAACGGTTCTATATTAAAAACACACTCACCCGATTGGCTAATACTTACCTATTATCTACATTGTGGATTATTCAATTTCAAGATTTATATTTGAATAAGAACAGAAATGTACACAATATGGCAAAGGTATTTGGACAGAATTTTAAAGCAATTCAAATTCAGTTATTAAAATGACAAAATCACAATACTCTATAAAGAACATTTTCAGATTTTTAAATGTGTATGTACCAGAATTACAGTACCAGTCAACAGTTCTACGGTTGTTCTGCAGACTGTAGCCCATCATCTATTTGTGTACTGTTGTACATACTGTGTTAGTCCCCTTTACTCTGTTCTCTCATGGTTAGGAACACAAAAGCAGCACAGAGCAGGTATTATTTTGTTGGTGCATTATTCTCATTCCAGCAGTTCATCTATATGGTAAATAATCTCAGAAAGAAAATAGACAATGGCACAAGAAGGCGGTGTGTCCAAACTTTTGACTGGTACTGTACAAAAATAAACAAATAAACATAAAACATGTACATTGTGTTGATTACCCAGAGTAATTTTAAGTTAAGAGCTTTATCTTTTCATAGCAAACTTATAAAACTGTTTTTACGATCCTCTTTTTTTGTATTCAGGTTAACTACAACAGTGGATTACGCAGTTTGTTTTTTGGGATAAAGACGATCTTCAATGTTTTCTTCCACCGCTCAAAGACGTTCCAAATCTAGTTTAACAACTCCCCATCTGCACTGTATACAAGGAGATTTATATAACTCCATTTGATTAGAATCTATACAGGGTTGTTTGGTTCAATGTGCACATCTTGGCATCAGTGGACAATTTTATATCCTATAAAATTTATTTAGCTACTGGCATGTTTGTGGACTGTAGGTGGAAACTGGTGCTCCCAGAGAAAACCCATGTAGACACATGGAGAAAATGTACAGAAGGCACCCCAGTCAAGCCACCGGAGACTCTAACCCTTGATCTTGTAAGATAAGTATACTAACCACCGTACAACCATATTACCCACACACGGGTCCTGGACTTAGATATGCTCAGGAGCATCTGTTTTTGTCTGATTCATCTGAGACCAGATTACAGCAATGCACATGAACTTAAAAGATTACATTTACACTCACTAAAGCAGATCTTCATTTATATAAAAAAAATAAAGCTCACCTGAAACATGTCTCCATTCATTCTTGCTTCTTCAAACCCATCTGCTTCAAAAACACACACAAAGAAAGGTTAACCCTTAGCACACTTATTGAGCAAGTATGTAGCTGTTAGTTATTGCTACAGGAGTGTCACTGGAATCCAGAAAATCCAGTCCAATCAATGTGTCTGAATTTTAATAGTTAAACAGGTAAATCATATATTTTTTAATTACTGTAAATTATCCAAAACTTAAACCATTTCTATATGAACTTTAAAGTAATAACAAGAATAGGAAATTTAGTAAGTCCAATTTACATAACAGCATGTCTGGGAGAAAACTGGAGTTCCCAAATGAATCCCACAGAGGCACAGAGATGAATTGCAGAATTCACATTGACAAGAATTTTATTTGCTCCAATAATGAAGTGAACCCAGTACCTTTTTGCTGTACCTCAATTACCTCTGGGTCTGATCCCATGGGCTACACAGTGTTAGAATACAGTCAGTTTAAACATTAACATAAAGGTATTTACTAATCAAGCGATCTAACAAGTTTCTAACATTAAAAGCTTTTAATTTAAAATATTATTTGCATTTCTCCAAGCATATAAGTTTCGTTACTGTTACAAACTCCAATTAACTTTCAGGTCAAGCGCTATTATAGAGGGGGGTTCTCATTGCTGTAGGTAACCCTGTCGTTGGGTTGTGATTGTTGTGGGTGGCACAAACAAGCAAGAATGTCCTTAACTCTGTTCCAGAGGAAGAAAGGGTCCTTTCTGTGAGAGTCTTCATTTATTGTAATATAACATGAATTAACATTATTCTATTTCAATGTATCCAATTCTATTTTAGTTTAATGTGTGTGAACAGTTGACAGCTTGTGAACTAGTTGTACCCAAGTTGTGCCGTGTATAACCATGTATGAGACTAATGATCTTTGATTTGATTTTAAGAGGAATGAAAACCCCAGTTTAAAACATTTCATTCCAGCCATCCTTCCCTAGGTTCATTTGTGACCTCACAGACCTTCCTCTTGACCAGGCCCTTGTTGGTGGACCACTCCAGGAGCAGTGTAATCCATCCATTATCTTCTGCTTTATCCTCTATTAGGGTCGCATGGGGTTCCCCATGCCCATCCTGGGGAGAACGTTTCGGGCACTGGGCAGATCTATCAATTTATCGCTGGGCAGACACTCACGCACAAAGACACACTCTATATGGGGCAATTTGGAGAACTCAATTGACTTGATCCATGTTTTTTGACTATGGGAGGAAACCAGAGAACCCGGAGGAAACCCACGCAGACACGGGGAGAACATGGAAACTCCACCCAGATGGGGATTCGGACCGGAAATCCCTAGTGCTGAGAGGCGAGTGTGCAAACCACTAAGCCACCGTGCCGTCCGAGCAGTATAATGATTATGATTACATTTACATTTAGTCATTTAGCAGACGCTTTTATCCAAAGCGACTTACAAATGAGAACACCACAAGTCAGAAACCATGGAGAAAACCAACTATACTGTAAGTTCATCAAACCTGATTGTTATTCGAAGCTGCGCCCCCCCCCCCCTTTTTTTTTTTTTTTATAACAGGTATTTGTTAAATAGATGCGTCTTAAGTAGTTTCTTAAAACTGTTTAGAGATTCTGCCTTACGGACAGAGTTGGGAAGATCGTTCCACCATTTTGCAGTGGTGAACGCCACAGAATGAGAATTAGCTCCTCGGTGAGGTGGAATCGCCAGGCGGCAATCATCACTGGAGCGAAGTGAACGAGTCGGAGTGTATTTTGAAAAGATAGAGTGAAGGTAAGAGGGGGAAGATCCAGAAATGGTTCTGTATGCCAGAGTCAGCGACTTGTACTGAATGATAATGATTCAGTGACAGTAATAATCATCTATCTGCATTCTGTGCTTACTTCACATTTAAGCCTTCAGTAAAACACACACACTGTTCTAAAACAGTGGGCAGCCTTTTACACGATGCCCAAGAGGCAAGTGGAGTTAGGTACCTCGCCCAAGTGCTCTTCAGCCAGGGTACATCCTGACAAGGCGGTCCTGCAGGACGCCCCCTAATGGACTCACATATAGTTTTCTAGTTGTTCGTTTTTCCATTTGTTTAATATCTGGACATGGCTGTTCTACACTGTTGTTGCTGCCCGGCCGCTCAAGGAGGATGAGTCCCCCACTGAGTCTT
Source organism: Corydoras sp. C115 (assembly GCA_019802505.1). Taxonomy (NCBI): domain Eukaryota; kingdom Metazoa; phylum Chordata; class Actinopteri; order Siluriformes; family Callichthyidae; genus Corydoras; species Corydoras sp. C115. Next base: position 1,422,920 of record JAFMOC010000015.1, on the reverse strand, counting down.
GGTCCTCCCAAGGTTTCTTCCTTAAATCACAACATAAAAGGGAGTTTTTTCTTGCCACTGTCGCTTCGGCTTGCTCTTTGGGGGTTTAAAGGCTTTTCATTCTGTAAAGCTGCTTTGTGACAATGTACTGTTGTAAAAAGCGCTATATAAATAAATTACTTGAACTTGAACTTACATGATGGGATTGGGAATCGAACCAGAGACCTTCAGGTCACAAGGCTGGTTCCTTAAACACAAGCCTTTAGCCTTGACCAAACTGATGAGCATTAATAATGGTTCTGAAATTCTTCTTCATATCATTAAACTCTTTCAAACCCGTGAAAGAGAGAGAGACCAGCCTTTAATGGACCTGAGCGCTCCTTTAACCATTAACACGCCATTTTGGACAACTGCCCTTGATAAAAGGTCATAAAGACGATATCTTAGCTTCATTTGGAACTTTAATTGCTAATTGAAGAGGTTATATTCATACAGAACGGTAGAACATCATAAAAGCTTCGTCATTAACCAGCTAATGTAACTAACGTAGCAAGGCGGCTAAGCTAACCATCTTAACCTGATAACAAATCCATACTAATAACCGTAAGACGGTTGAATGTTAAATGATTTTTATTTGTATTCGCGGTGTTTTTTGGGATAATGAGCGTTTAAAAGCAGAACGTTAATTCGGAGGTGAATCAGAGACGCAGCTTTGAAGCGGAGCTGAGGGAACGCTACCCTGAAACGCGTAAGAACCCGGATGTGCCGGCTGCTGCTCCGCCGCTCCGAAGCCGAAGGCGTCGTCGCTCTCGATGCCGGCGATCTCACTCTGCTGCTGCGCCAGGAACTCCGCCGCCGGGTCCTCCTCCGCCCGCAGCCCGAAGCCCGAGTCCGAGTCCGCCATCTTACACCAACAACAGTCCCGAACGCTGCGCTACACGCCTTCACTGCGGCCTACGACCAGCACGACGACTGCGGCGCTTCCGCGTGACGCGCAACACCGAGAGCGGCCGAGCGGTGACGTCAGAGCCCTGAACGCCGTCGGTAACCAGAGGCACGGACAAAAAAACAACGTCACACCCGCCGTGAGGCAAAACAGCAGCCCAAATACCACCGAGTGCACTAGGTAGGGTGCATAATTGTACTTCTTCTTTGGGTGGGATTCCATGGCGAGAAATGAGATTTTCACCCTCTACCGAAATATATTCATTCATTATCTCCCGCTTTATCCTCTATTAGGGTCGCGGTGGGGTTCCCCATGTCCATCCAGGGGAGAACATCTCGGGCGCTGACCTGATACACCCAGGACAGGGCGCCAATCCATCGCTGGGCACACACTCACTCACACAGACACACTCTATATGGGGCAATTTGGAGAACTCAATTGGCTTGATCCATGTTTTTGGACTGTGGGAGGAAACCAGAGAACCCGGAGGAAACCCACATGGACACGGGGAGAACATGGAAACTCCACCCAGATGGGGATTCGAACCGGGAATCCCTAGAGCTGAGAGGCGAACGTGCTAACCACCAAGCCACCGTGCCGCCCTACCGAAACCATACCTACTTGTATGATGCTCTATTAGGGTCGCGGGGGGGTGTAATGCTGGGTCTGGCACTCCATGCCCATCTATGGGAGGTTGTGGGGGGGGGGGGGCTGTAACTCCATGCCCATCTATGGGAGGTCATGGGGGGGGGCAGTAACCCCATGTCCATCTATGGGAGGTCATGGGGGGGGGGGGGCTGTAATCCCATGCCCATCTATTGGAGGTCGCAGGGGTGGGCTGTAACCCTATGTCCATCTATAAGGGGTAGTGGGGTGTTGGTACCCCCATCTATGGGAGGTCATGGGGGGTATGCTGGAATCATGCTGGAATCAAACTTGGATCCCCAGAACTGAGAGGCTCCTGCTCTAAATTGCCACAATAACAAATTTGTTTCTGTGTGTTTGTGTGTTTTCAGTAAAGTATGCAGTGATTGGATAGGATGTTTAAAGACTCTGATCTGTCACTCACCCAAATAATTTCTACTCTCTTCTAGTCCTTATCAATAGAACAGTAGAACAGAGAACTAACAATGTATGGAGAGAAACAGGTGGCTTGCAGTCTGTGCAACAGGAACGAATGAATAATGTAGAACCAATAAGCTGTATCTAAAAAAACTGCTGCAACTGAAGTGTTAAAGTGATCTATTTTGTCTACTGTGCTTTTACACACAGAGGAATGTCCTCCACATTTAACCCACCCCTGCAGTGAAACACACACTGAGTGAACTGAGCACACAGCAATGGGCAGCCTTTATACCACTCAGCGTATTTATATATATATTTATTCATATTCATATATATGTTCATAGCTGTATATTTCATATTTATAATCTGTTTATAATCTGTTTATAATCTGTACATTCACATCTGTATATTCTACTAGTCTGTACATCATAGCTGTATATTTCATATTTATAATCTGTACATTCACATCTGTATATTCTACTTACCACTTGTAATGTATATATTTATATATCTGCTAAAGCCCTTCTGGATGGATGCAAACTGCATTTCGTTGTTCATAATGAGCAATGACAATAAAGTTGAATTCTATTCTATTCTATTCTATATACAGCACCCAGGAAGCAATTGGTGTTAGATGCCTTTCTCTAGGGCACTTCAGGCATAGCGCTTGGAGGGATCGGGAATCAACCTTCAGAAAATGTATTTATCATAAAAATGTAATGACATTATGGTCATTTTTTCATATTAAACCACACTTGATTTTTATTGTCATCTCATTGACCTGATTCTTTTCTGTTTCTGTGTAATGGCTCACTTTCCATCTGCTGCAAAAAATAACTAAATAAATAAATTACAGATATTCCCAGCTGTGTTGCTTTATGAAGCTTTCAAACTATACATTTAGCCAAAAATCATAACGACATACTCCTAAAAGTAATAAAGATTTTAATGACTATAAGATTTCCGGCTGAATTATTAAGGTAGTTTTGCAAATTGTGAGCATGGTTTAAAATTGTTAATGTAGCACTATGTCTCCATCTGGTGGATATAAATATAACTGCATGCTACACGGTTGTAATGATATAATAATGAAATGATTTGTGTATGAAAAGACCTAAGGAATATACTGAATTATACTTTTTTATTATTCCAATGACGCATCGTGGTATGATTAAAAATCCTCTGCTAGGGTCCCAGAGAGTTTGCCATGCACGCTCACTCACACAGACACACACTATATGGGGAAAATTATGGCATTTAATTTACCTTAAAGCCATGTTTTTGGACTGTGGGGGAAACCGGGGGAAGCCTGGGGAGAGCATGCAAGCTCCACCCTGCTTGGGATTTGAACCTGGATCCCAAGTGCTTAGAGGTGAACGTGCTAACCAATAAGCCACCATGCTGTTCCTCCCACACTCCAAAAACATGGATCAAGGTCAAGTGAATTCTCCAAATTGCCCCATATAGAGTGTGTTTGTGTGAGTGAGTGTAGGCCCAGCGATGGATTGGCGCCCTGTCCTGGGTGTATCTGCCCAGCGCCTGAGACGTTCTCCCCTGGATGGGCATGGGGAACCCCACCGCGACCCTAATAGAGGATAAAGCGGGAGATAATGAATGAATGAATATAATATATATATATATATATATATATATATATATATATATATATATATATATATATATATATATAGGCGGCACGGTGGCTTAGTGGTTAGCACGTTCGCCTCTCAGCGCTAGGGATTCCCGGTTCGAATCCCCATCTGGGTGGAGTTTCCATGTTCTCCCCGTGTCCGCGTGGGTTTCCTCCGGGTTCTCCGGTTTCCTCCCACAGTCCAAAAACATGGATCAAGTTATTTGAGTTCTCTAAATTGCCCCATATAGAGTGTGTCTGTGTGAGTGAGTGTGTGCCCAGCGATGGATTGGCGCCCTGTCCTGGGTGTATCTGCCCAGCGCCCGAGATGTTCTCCCCTGGATGGGCATGGGGAACCCCACCGTGACCCTAATAGAGGATGAAGCGGAAGATAATGAATGAATGAATATATATATATATATATATATATATATATATATATATATATATATATATATATATAATATATATATATGAATGAATGAATGAGAATATATATATATATATATATATATATATATATATATATATATATATATATATATATATATATAATTTTTATTATTATTTTGTTTTTTACTTTTTAAATGATCTGTTGGGTGCTGATTAATGAACTTGTTCTTTAAATGAGATCAGTCTCTTTATGAAATGAAGTGCTCTGGAGGAAGACGTGATTTGAGACGAGGCCGAAAGTTTCGCGCAAGGTGCGTACCAGTACAGCGTGTCATTGCTCACGTGACCTCTGACGTCGTTTCTAGTCCAGCAAAGTTGTAGGAAGGCAGGATTCGACTCTGCTTCATACGTGGAGTCAAGTTATGGAATCGAATCCTTACGACGCGTCACTCAAGTATTATTGTAAAACACAATATATTTAGAGTAATAATGTTACAAATCTTTTGGAAAATTAGCCACACGAGGTTAATTAACGAAAAGCAATACATAATCTTGCCTGTTTTTCGTAAACGCAAAAAAAAGTAATAATTATTGGTTTATAGGTTATATTTTTGTGCTTACAACGTGCCGCTGTCTGAATGCTTCTAGGGTGACCAGAGATTCCAATTCACCAGATGTGGGACAAAGACTATGTTTGTGTGGGACAATGTGGGACACCAATGAGCTGCTACACATACACATATCATATCCATCCATCCATTCATTATCTTCCACTTTATCCTTTAACTCTATTAGGTTCACGGTGGGGTTCCCCATGCCCATCCAGGGGAGAACGTCTCGGGCGCCATCGCTGGGCACACACTCACTCACTCACTCACTCACAGACACACTCTATATGGGGCAATTTTTGGAGAATTCAATTGATTTGAGCCATGTTTTTTGGACTGTGGTTGGAAACCAGAGAACCCGGAGGAAACCCACGCGGACACGGGGTGAACATGGAAACTCCACCCAGATTGGGATTCGAACCAGGAATCCCTAGCGCTGAGAGGCGAACGTGCTAATCACTAAGCCACCGTGCCACCACCACACACACACACACACACACACACATATATATATGAGTTCTCAATTGAGTTCTCCAAATTGCCCCATATAGAGTGTGTCTGTGTGAGTGAGTGTGTGTTCAGTGATAGATTGGCGCCCTGTCCTGGGTGTATCTGCCCAGCGCCTGAGACGTTCTCCCCTGGATGGGCATAGGGAACCCCACCGCGACCCTAATAGAGGATAAAAGCGGAAGAGAATCTATATATATATATATATATGACCTAATTTGCATAATTTGTGTTGGTGGACGCGCCCTTAACATGCGTCCGCGTTCCCGATTGGTTGACATTCCAACAGCCCGCCTCTCCCCGATAACAGACAACACAGCCATCCAATGTCGGATTATAAAATACGCTTAAAAACTGGAGTCTGACTTTTAATAACAATGCGGGACAACGTCTCAATTTGCGGGACGCCTGAAAAGTAATCAAATTGCGTGACTGCTCATCTGCTCATCTGCTTACAACGCGCCGCTCGCTGTCTGAACGATCGCTTCTATTTGATTCTGATATCGCTATTGAATCGAATCCCTACTTCGACTCTTTTCGGGATCGACTCCCTGCAGTATTAAAGGGCAGAGTGCGAGCCGTTGGCGCCGCTGAAGTTAAAGAAAGTAAAGTGTGCAGCTCCGCTTCAGTCTGATCACACGTTTCTCCATAAAAGTAGTGCAAACCATGTCTGGAGATACTAAAGGCACACAGGAGGTAATTCTTTTACTTTTAAACGTCCGTTCCCTCTGTGTTTACAGGATGCAAATGAAGAAGTTTGCTGTCAACTTTGTGTTCGCGTTTCTTAATGACTGTCTGTCTGTCTGTCTGTCGTGAGGATGCTCAGACTGGAGTTATCATCCAACATCCATCTAATAAGACTGAAAAAGTTTAATTTTCTTTTAGAGCTACCTTTGTTTGAAAGGCCAACTGCAGCGTTGTCGAGTAAAGTTATTCAGTTGAATGGTTAACGGATTCATTCATTTTTGCAGGATTTAAGGATTACCTCGGTGATCTGCAATATAAAGTCATGTTGCAATATAAAGGACGATTTTTCCTGGAATAGAACATTTATTTATTCATTAAATAAATTATCCTGTACACATTTAATAAATTATTTTATTATGTCACTTTGAATTGAATACTAATAGTTATTACATTACATTTGGTCATTTATTGGTCGCTTTTATCCAAAGCGACTTACAAGGTGAGCACAGGGTTAATCACAACATCCCTGGAGCAATGAGGTTAAGGGTCTTGCTCAAGGACCCACACTGGTAACTTCAGTGGACCTGGGATTTGAACCCCCAACCTTCAGATTGATAGCCCAATGCCTTAACAATGAGCTACCGCTCCCTCATTATTATAGTTATCATGACTATGGGAGTAGTGGGCCACTTGGACACAAGTCGGGGGCTGATCACCCACGACTGGGTCGCCCGAGGTAGGGTGTTTGATGATCAATGACCCGAAACACCCCATGACCTCGGGTTCATCACTGATGATGTGTCCAAGTAGCACCAAGAGGTGTATGTAAGAACTGGGATGGTAAGGTAGCTTAGTGGTTATCATGTTCATCTCTCAGCGCTGGGAATTGAGTTTCAAATCCCAATGTGGGTGGAGTTTCCATGTTCTTCCCGTGTCCACGTGGGTTTCCTCCGGGTTCTCCGGTTTCCTCTCACAGTCCAAAAACATGGATTCAAGGTAAATTGAATGCTCCAAATTGCCCATTTTGTGTCTGTGTGAATGAGTGTGTGTCCAGTGATAGATTGGCACCCTGTCCTGGGTGTATCTGTTCAAAAACGCTCTCCCATAGATGGACATAATAGAAATTAAGTGGCAAAATGAGCTAATAAATGAATGAATGACAGAATGGTAATGGTACTTGGTCAGTTATGTTACTATGGATGAAGAACGTGTGGTAAAAAAGGGTGTTGTTGACAGAACAGTGTGCTAGTCTATTATAAAGTTTGGGAAAGACCTCTTCCTTTAGTAGCTTGGATCTTATCTGTAGTGCAGCTTCAACCCTGGCTAGCTGATTAAGATACTTGTGTCAAAAGGATATGTAAAGCATGAATGATGGGTAGACTGGGCTTCTTGTGTTTTTCTGGCTTGAAGTATTAAAGTAATTTTGCACATGAGCTTGAAAGAATTTAAAACAGCTTCAATTCTTCCGTGTTTGGTTCCTCCACATTAATTGCTCTCTTCCGTGTTTAGTAAAGACTTTAACTTGATCATTTCAAAACATTGACTTTATTTTTGGTCAGACTAACTTGTATGCTTGGTGTCATCGTGTATAGAGGTTCAGTTTACAGACAGATGCTCTGATAATATTCCCTTTTAATATTTAATATATCAGTGCTTGGGGTTCCAAGTTCAAATCCGAATCTGGGTGGAGTTTCCATGTTCTCCCCGTGTCTGTGTGGATTTCTTATGGGTTATCCGGTGTCCTCCCACAGTCCTAAAACATGGATTCAAAGTAAATTGAATGTTCTAAATTGCCCCGTATAGTGTGTGTCTGCACCCTGTCTGTGGCCACATCTGCCCAGCGCCGCCCTCCCTAGTAGAGGATTGGATGGGCATGGGATACTTGCTTGTATAATTGATGAAAGACCAACCCAAACCATCATACTGCCACCACTGTTTCACAGATGCATTCCAGCACAAGATCCTGATTCTGTTTTGGTTAATCAGGTCATCTATAAAAACTTTTGGCAGACTCCAGCCAAGCAGCAATGTTTTTTTTCTGATTGAATTATGAACATTTACATGAGCCAGTGTGTGATGCCTTTATTTGCTTTGAATTGCTGTTGCTCCTCTGTGATCTCAGGCTTTCAGTACACATCTTTCCCTGGACTGATCTTTGTTGGTGGACCTCTCCTGGGGCGGGTGATGGTTTCTAATTTTCTCTATTTGAACACAATCAGTCTGACAGTGAACTGGTAGCATACAAACCCTTTAGAGATAGTTGTGCGATGTTTTTCAGACTGATGTTTGGTAGAAACTCCAGGGGTCCCCTGCTTATGCTATAAAACACTATAAGACGTTGATGGATCTCTGTTTTTTAAATAGAACCTGGGTGTCATCCAGTTGATTTGAGAACACTTGGTTCTAATTTCACCTTCAAATGAAAATATAGAAATAAATAAAACTGGATTATGTCTTCAAAAGTATACTATGTTGGTTATTTGTGTTGTCTTTAGCTATGTTTCTTTTTGTTTTCACAATTCTGACTATGCTGAAATTATAGCTTTTTAAAAGATTCACAAACTTTCAAAAACTACTGTCAACAGGTCTGTGAGTGAAAATTGGCAAGATGTATTCTCTCGCTCTCTCTCTCTCTATAGATAGATAGATACACACATATTCTTATATTGTGATATTCTTATTTACAAGCTCTTTCTTGGTAATAAGAAATAAGTTTGCTTACTAATGATATAAACTTGTTTCTACACTTATTGTCCATTTTCAATTTCATTTACCCTATGGCTGCACTTTGCAGTTCTGCTACTACAGTCCATTTGTTTATCTGTATATGCGATTGGTTCTCTATTGTGCAGTTATTATTTATAAGGTAGTGGATGAGTTAAAATAAATAAATTATATAGTGATCTGGGCGGCATGGTGGCTAGGGATTCCCGGTTCGAATCTCAATCTGGGTGGAGTTTCCATGTTCCCCCCGTGTCTTTGTGGGTTTCCTCCAGGTTCTCCAGTTTCCTCCCATAGTCAAAAAACATAGACCAAGGTCAATTCTATTCTCCAAATTACCCCATGTATAGTGTGTTTGTGTGTGTGTGTCTGTTTCAGTGAGTGCTCTTGCGACACTGTTGGCTATTTACCATGAAACGCTTGATTGTTCGGTGATCACGCTTCAAAAGTTTGGCAAGTTCAAGTCTGCTACATCCCTCTGCAAGACATCTCACAATTTTGGACTTCTCAGAATCCGTCAAGTCTTTCTTCTGACCCATTTTGCCAAAGGAAAGGAAGTTGCCTAATAATTAAGCACACCTTATATAGGCAGTTGATGTCATCAGACCACACCCCTCCTTATTACAGAGATCACCAGATTTACTTAATTTGTAGTTAGCTTTCAAGCCTATACAGCTTGGAGTAGGACAACATGTATAAAAAGGATGATGTGATCAAAATACTCATTTGCCTAATAATTCTGCACACAGTGTATATTGGCGCCCGGTCCTGGGTGTATCTGCCCAGTGCCCAAAACATTCTCCCCTGGATGGGCATGGGGAACCCACCCCCACTCCCCGTGACCCTAGTAGAGGATTAAGCTGAAGATATGGGATGTATGGATATAGTGATCTATTGATATATAGATTTTATATACTGATATAGTGGTGTGTCAGTGTGTTGCTCTGGTATGTGTGGAAGAGCAGAACTGATTCTGAAATTTTTAACACTGTGTTCCGAAGCCATGAACACATGATCTTTTTAGGAACACCAACAGTACTCGTGTCTGATATACTCCTATTAGTAGCAATAACTACTAAACTGCTGCGAATCATCCACCACCCAAATAATACCTGATTTGTGCTGGTTCGTTTGTTACTAGATAACGGTATGTAGAAAAACCAATGAACTGAAGTCGGGTAAATGGTACAAATAAAATGAAGAATAAATTTTGAAACAATGCAAATAAAGTGGCTGGTTTATATTACAGGAAACAAATGTTTTGCTGTTACAGGTGCCTGTGGCACCTGTCCCTCGTTTGGGGTGTTAATAGTCTTAGCTGGGTGATTGGTTGGGTTTGTGCACGTGTTTAGTTGGTTTTGTATTTAGTCTTCGTTTCCCCTCAGTTCTGCGCACGTCTTTGTTTTGCGGTATCATACCCAATGTTAGTTTGTTTGTTCTGTTCCCCCCTTTTCGTTGGTGTCCCATCACCAACTTTTAATAAATTAGAGTTTTGGATTTTATCCCGGTGTCTCTTGGACTCTCCTTCCGCGTTCAACCATTTTACGGCGCTGCGCACCTTCTCCGCGCAGGTCGTATTCGTGGGAGCGTTTCGTGGTTCGACGCACGCATTATTCCCCGAGTGGTCGGTACCCGGGAAGCGCTCATCAGGCGCGAGCGGTCATACGCTATTCCTCCGCGTAGCCGGCCTCTTCCGGGGAAGAACGGGCTATTGCTAACAATTGCTTTTTAAAAAAAAATTATTCAATATCTTCAGCCTTGAATTCTGCCCATTCAACTGTATTATACTTTTAATTAGCTACAGGACAGAGTGCACAAGAAGTAGTTTAAAAATTTCTAGTTTGCTTTAAATAAACTCCATCAGTGCTCATGATGGTACTTCTCATAGCAGTATAGTCTTCTGCAATATGTTCATAAGTCCAAGATAAAGTCGTTATTGTTTTTATTTATTTATTTATTTATTTGTTCTCCCCTTCATGTTTCCAATGGTGGGCAGTATGGTGGTTTAGTGGTTAGCACGTTCGCCTCTCAATGCTAGAGATTCCCGGTTTGAATCCCAATCTGGGTGGAGTTTCCATGTTCTCCCCGTGTCCGCGTGGGTTTCCTCCGGGTTCTCTGGTTTCCTCCCACAGTCCAAAAACATGGATCAAGTGTGAGTGTGTGCCAAGCGATAGATTGGTGCCCTGTCCTGGGAGTATCTGCCCAGCGCCCGAGACGTTCTCCCCTGGATGGACATGGGGACCCCACCCCCGCGACCCTAATAGAGGATAAAGCGGTAGATAATGGATGGTTGGATGTTTCCAGTGCCAACTCGTGTTTTAGCTTTTAACCTGAAGTTTAACAGAGTGAAAAGAAGTCTTTTTGAGGCTTATTTGTAGTGAGACTGTCTATTGAAGGACTTTATTTAGAGGCCTGTCTTCATTTCTGTGAAACTGTTTTGTATCTTTTATTGTTGCTCCATTTAAAAAAAAAAAAAAAAAAAAGATTTAACGTTTGCTGAAAGTACAGAATTATATTACAATAAGGATATTACAACACAGGACGGCAATGGCTGAGGTTTGCAATTTTCTTTTAAACAGTATTAATCTTGCTTACACAGAAACAGATGTTTGACTTCTATAGCAGCATGACATGACAGCTGTTTTTTTTTTTTTTCCCCTCACAAGTGAAGGCAGACTCTTCAGTGAAATGGCTTTAAATGAGGTTTGCCTTTTGGTCCTATGGTCAGTTTGCATATTTGTTTTTCCTTCCAACATTAAAGTCGATTCATCTCCTTTGTTCAGTTCAAAAGGGTTTAATAAACTTGTATTTACACAATAAAGACTCATAAAGTAGCATCTTTTAGCCTAAAGCTTCAGTGTTACCTGAAGATTTTTTTGAGTTCTCAAAGAACTTTACACTTAAAATATTAAGATATAATGTTGGCTATTTTTTTTGTAGAAAACCTTTATTTTATGGATGTTGATTTTCATTGATACATTTGAAGAACCCTACGTCTAAAACAAAACAAACCTATAGATTATCCATCCATTATCTTCCGCTTTATCCTCTACTAGGGTCGCGGAGAGGTGGTTCCCCATGCCCATCCAGGGGAGAACCTTTCAGGCACTGGGCAGATACGCCCAGGACAGGACGCCAATCTATCACTGGGCACACACCCACTCACACAGACAAACACACTCTATATGGGACAATTTGGAGAACTCAATTGACCTTAATCCATGTTTTTTGACTGTGGGAGGAAACCGGAGGAAACCTATGCGGACACAGGGAGAACATGGAAACTCCACCCAGATTGGGATTCAAACCCCTAGTGCTGAGAGGTGAACTTGCTAACCACTAAGCCACCGTGTCGTCCCCTATAGATTATGATAAATGTAAATATAAAACATAAATGTGTAACTTTAAAAATTTGCAAAGTTTGACATGGTTAGTCTTTATAAACCTCTGCAGGGTCACATACTTTGTTTAAAGAAGAAGCAAGAAGCTGCTCAATATGTCTCGCCACCTCCATGTGGTTTGTGCAGAAACACCAGTGATTATTTATTACTGTTGTGTGTGGGAGAAAATTATATTTGCGATGTGTTGTACAAGTTTTGTTTGGTGTTTTTTTTAATTATTTAAAAAAATATATATATTTAATTAAAAAATAGAGGAGAAAAAAGAAACAACAATAATCAATTGCGCTTAAATTAACGTCTACTTCATCACAAGTTCAAGTAAGTTAAAGTAATTTATTTATATAGCGCTTTTTACAATAGTACATTGTCACAAAACAGGTTTACAGATTTATATGCCTTTAAACCCCCAAAGAGAATGTTAAAGCAACAGTGGCAAGAAAAAAGTCCCTGTTATGTTATTTTAAAGAAGGAAACCTTGGGAGGACCAAGACTCAGTAGGGGTGCTCATCCTACTTGAGCGGCCAGGCAGCAGTGCAGCTTAGGCAAATCCGGGTGGAGTAGGGGCTAATATCATTAATACACACAAAAAAAAATATGTAAGCCATTCACAGTGAAAGAAAAAACACATTTCACAATACTTCAGATTGTTGACCACAAACTTATAAGATGCATAACGATGAATCATTAACTACAGTTTAAAGGCTGCGCCCCTGTTCAAATTATAACCCCTAGTACACCCCTCTGTTTTTACTCTTGTTTATTTGATTTACCATACAGATATATTCATTCATTCATTCATTATCTCCCGCTTTATCCTCTATTAGGGTCGCGGTGGGGTTTCCCATGCCCATCCAGGGGAGAGCATTTTTCGGGCGCTGGGCAGATAGACCCAGGACAGGGTGCCAATCCATCGCTGGGCACACACTCACACAGACACACTCTATGGGGCAATTTTGAGAATTCAATTGACTTGATCCATGTTTTTGGACTGTGGGAGGAAACCGGAGAACCCGGAGGAAACCCACGCAGACACGGGGAGAACATGGAAACTCCACCCAGATGGGGATTCGAACCGGGAATCCCTAGTGCTGAGAGGCGAATGTGCTAAACCACTAAGCCACCGTGCCGCCCATACAGATACAATTTGTAGTTTTATATTCACAAAATGTAGCTTTTTTAGTCTGTTATTTAAAAATGTACTTGTGCTACCACATAGTGGGTATGATTTTAAGGTGGTGGCTGATCCTCTGAACTGCAGTGACAGTGCAGCTCTGCGGGAGCTTTGAAACACTGCTTCTACTTTATCTAGTGAGTAAATCTGATACAGTTGCTGAACAGTTTTTGTTGGTCATCCACTGATCTTTCACGCTTACAGGACACTCTCTAAGCACATTTTAGTACATCACATTTAAGCATGCTGATTTGAATGCAGTTCATTTGAATTGATAGATCTAATTCATGATTTATGAACACATTGTACAATATTCATTCATTATCTACCGCTTTATCCTCTATTAGGGTCGCGGGGGGGGGGGTTCCCCATGCCCATCCAGGGGAGAACGTCTTGGGCGCTGGGCAGATACACCCAGGACAGGGCGCCAATCTATCGCTGGGCACACACTCACTCACACACACACTCTATATGGGGCAATTTGGAGAAATCAATTGACTTGATCCATGTTTTTGGACTGTGGGAGGAAACCGGAGAACCGGAGGAAACCCACGCGGACACGGTGAGAACATGGAAACTCCACCCAGATGGGGATTCAAACCGGGAATCCCTAGTGCTGAGAGGCGAACGTGCTAACCACTGAGCCCCATTGTACAATATTCATTCATTCATTATCTCCCGCTTTATCCTCTATTAGGGTCGCGGTGGGGTTCCCCATGCCCATCCAGGGGAGAACGTTTCGGGCGCTGGGCAGATACACCCAGGACAGGGCGCCAATCTATCACTGGGCACACACTCACTCACACAAACACACTCTATATGGGGCAATTTGGAGAACTCAATTGACTTGATCCATGTTTTTGGACTGTGGGAGGAAACCGGAGAACCCGGAGGAAACCCACGCAGACACGGGGAGAACATGGAAACTCCACCCAGATGGGGATTCGAACCGGGAATCCCTAGCGCTGAGAGGCGAACGTGCTAACCACTAAGCCACCGTGCCGCCATTGTACAATATAATAAATATATTTCCCTATATCTTGTAACTGTGCACAGTGCTTTTGTATTTTTGTGACTCTTTGCTTTCTATCAGAATTCAATATATACTAAAATATTTTAATGTAGGACATTCAGAAGCATTTAGGATAATCCTTGTCGGTATCTTTAGGAGAATTCAAGGACCATTTTGGGTTTATGTCTGGCCTTACTGTTAAAAATAACACAGGAGAGAACACTCATTTTAAGGTATATTATTATATTTTACCAAGAATTTTTTTAAATGCACGTTTGTGAATGCAGTGTAATTCTAACCTTGGCAGGCCTGACTAGAACACTTGCAGACATTTTATTTTCTTGCTGTGATTCTGGCAGTTATAGTTATTCTACCTTTTGCTTTTAAAACGATGTGTAACCCAAGTAAGTAGAAGCCAGTTTATTTTGGTTATGCATTTAGTTTGAAAAGTGTGCTGCAAGTTACTGGGTCTGCTAGCTCATTGGTTAGGGTTTTGGGCTGTCAATCTAAAGTTTGTGGACTCCCAGGTTCACTGAAGTTACCAATGACTGTCTCTGAGCAAGACCTTAACCCTCATTTCACCTGGGATGCTGTAGGGCACTAACCCTGTGTTCTTTCCATCAAGTAAGTATCCTTGGAAAAAGACGTCTGCTTAATAAACAAATGTAAATGTAGTTGCTAATTTATTTATGGAGTTCTTTTGAAAGAAGAAAAAAAACTAATCTCAAATAAACAATGAAAAAAAAAATTGAGATTTCAATAGAAAATGTGCCTAAACCTTTTCAGAAATATTTCATATTTATTTTTCTATATTTTGTATGTTTTTTGTTTTCTCTAGCTGTTTTGCTAAATTATGGCTAATAAATAGATGGTTGTTATTAAAAAATGTTAATTACTGTAATATTATATAGTTATCATTCTTGAGCTATAATCTGACTTGAAATATTTCTGTATGGTTATTTTTTTACAGCATAAATATTTGTCTGTAGTTTAAATAGTCTCCGGTGGAGAAGGCGTACTTTTGTCAAGCGCCGACCTCAACGTCATTAAATACCTTTGAAATGAATTGGAATGTTGGTTGCAAACCAGGCGTTTTTGTGAAACATCTGGATTGCCACATGGCACACCTTTTAGCTTTTGTGGAAAGCCTGTTTGGACTGTTCTAACTGTCGATCGGTCACGTCGGTTTTGTTGCAAATGGTTTATACAAATGTGATCCTTGGGTTAAATCTCAGGTTGGATGAACAAAAGTTTCCCGTCTGCATATCCTCCCTGTGCCTGTGTAGGTTTCCTTTGGAAAATGGCTTCCTCCCACCATCTAAAGAAATGTTGATCAGTGAATTGCAAATGCTAAATTGTCTGCATGTATAAACAGATATAATCTTAGTGATGCTATTGTACAAAGTCTTTTGGGAAAGTGTCAGAGTTCTAAGCTGTCGCAGTGATACACTCACCACTCAATGATTAAATGCTGGGCAGGTGTCCTTATACATTTATTATTATTTGGACTGGAATCTTTTGCTTGGTTGTAGAATTGGGCCACTGTGGGTATAAGAAAATGTTTAAAATATTTATATTGCCTTAAAAAGTTATGAGTGACACAGTGCAGTTTCCTCTCATAGCAAGATATTTTTGTGCAAGTTTAACATGTTCTCCCAGTGTCTGCATATGTTTTATCATGAAGCTCCAGTTTCCTCCCACAGTCCAAAAACAAAGTCAAGTGATTGGGGGGTGGAAATGTGTAGAACTGTACCGAAGTTTTCAAGCATTTAAAAGTAAAGGTTTGAGTAAAATGGTCACTTATACATACAGAAGTTCTTTAAGTGTATAAATTGCTTTACATCATCAGTCACATGGTTTGGACATCTGGCTATTAATTGGAAGACTGAGGTTATGGATTTTATGTCCATCTGTTTAAATGTATAATATCAACGGCACCTCATACTGTAGATCAGCCATCACTCATGAAGTGAGAACTCTATTATCACTCATCACAGGAGCAGAATGTGATTTAATAATATGACTTCAAAGCATTTTTATTTGAGCATCGACTGTTTGAATATAATTGGTATTAAACAGGGGAAATTTTCTTTTAGAAGTTCTGAGGGTTTATCGTGGTCTTTATTAAAGCTCTTTATGTGGCCCCTGGGGTGGTTGCTTAATGTGGTTGTTCCCAACCCTGGTATGGGATTAACCCTCCTCTGTACGTTTTTAGCTATTACACATGTAATGACTGTCTCTTTAGCTTAGAGAAGACTCACTTAATATATGTCTATCTGTTACGTGGGGCATGGATGGCTTTCTGTTGGATAATTTCCCAATTCTCACTCAGTGGAATAAATAAACCTTGTTTGCCTCTTTGTATTTAGCAGTTTTAATGGTACTGGACTTGGAAAAGTTGGGCTTCCTCTCCTCAACTCACTCCCCCTTTCTTTCACTCTCTGCGTGACTCATGTGGGTGTTGGGCCGGAATAGCTTGGTGTAGTTTTACATTCCTTATATAGCCTGTGAAGTGGGGAGAGACGTAAAAGCTTTACCCCCGTCATCAGGCCGGGAGTTGGAGGGTCGCACTTGTTTCTAGAACCAGTGTTCCTCTCACATTTCAGGGGTTTCGACTGGCAGATTTGGCCCTTTCTGAGAGGTATGTCAATGCCACTGCATTAGTTGTAACATGAAAGCTGTTGGGATCTTGTAATTTATCTCGCAAGAGCAGATGTCACGCTGGTTGGGTTCAGTTTGTCCTTGGCACTTTAAATGGCTCTGGCTGTATATCTAACAAGTCAAGTTTGCTGTTTCTTTGAACACATGCAGTGATCTCAGATTCTTGGCAGAATACGTTACCAAGAGAACTAAACCTTAGAATAAAATCTCAGTTGTAATTGTTTTCTAATTAAATAGTGCCTTTTGTCCATATAAATGTTTTAGTTTTATGGAGTTATAGGTTATATAGTCAGTTTGGCATTACGTAACAAATGATTAAATATCTTTATGGTATAGTTTGGATTACTCTGTGCTTGTTGCATTTTTAGAATATTAAAAGTGCTTTATAACTAAGAATAGTAATTAAAGTTTTGACAATTTAATAAAAAAAATTGTTTGCAATTCAATTGCTTTCTGGTTGCTCTGGTAAAAATGAAATTCGTTTACTCTAGGAGGTTTAGTGACATCTGTGGCTTTCCTGTCCTGTCCCGCTTAAAATAAGCTACTATGTTGGCCGAGTTCCCATTGGATGATGGATGCTGGAGCTGCAGCTAACAAATATTTTTGTCATTAATCTGATAGCTATCTTCTAAATTTATTTTTTGGTGGGAAGGTACCAAAATGAACATTTTTGGCCATGCAAAATTCCAAATGCTGTTTTTACAGTTTTTCTTTTTCTGCAGTATATTGCATGCATTTAAATAAAATGTACAATAAATTGTCTGTTTAATGGAGTTATTTTTTAAAACTAATTGAAAATTATTTTTGAAACATTTTAACATCCTAGCAGAAAAACCAACAAATCACAGTAATCACAATAAATTAGCAAAAAATATATATAATTTAATCAGTAAAATGGATATATTTGTATTTGCCACATATTTAATTCGTAATTGAGTAAATTAATAGGATTTCAGTGCTGGTACCCACCACATTCACCAACATTCCCTCTTTAGTAATAATTTCTTCTGAGTTATTTTATTATACTCCATTTATGGTCATCTGTTACAATTGCAATTTTGCAAAAGGGATTAGTATTCTGTTTTCAGATTCTGATTGAAAGCTTGTTGGAAGTCTCTTGGTAAGAAGCTTTGCTGAGAGATGTTGGCTTCATCAGTCTGCTCAGCTTTAAAGCATTTTTTTTGTTGTTGTCAGTGAGCTTTAGCAGAAGACAAGTAATCATTTTGCAATTGGGTTGTCATGTCTGCCTTTCTAACTTTTCGTCTGAACAAAAACGACCATGAAAGCGTGGACAAAAAGGAAATAGAGTGGTTTCACTCTTAAAAACCAGTTTTAATTATAGAATTCTTTGAGTTTTTCTTCTGTCTTTTATCCTCAGGGTCAAACCTTCAGAACTGTAATTAAATAGGAATGAATGTAGAGTAATTTGCACTTTGCGGTTATCCTTGTTTAGAAGTTTGTACAGCATCATTTAGTGCACTCTCAGGTTTTAGTTCTCATTTTGTGATTCTTATTTGGATGCAAAATGTGGTGTGACACGGGTGCACTGCAAAACTAAAATGTGCTGTTATGATGCCAATAATTTATAGTTCACAATCCAGTGAGAGTGGAGAAGGGCAATAGTGCTGCCTGTGCCTGTTGTGAAGCCCCAATGGAAAAAGCAGTATCGATTCCCAATTTTATTCTGACTTTCATTCTCAGTTCTACTGCTTGTGGTGTTATTGGAGGTGGGGAGAGGGAAGGGACACGTTTCTCTATAATGAGCTAATGCAAACTGAAGTCACCGGATGATAAATGCATTTAGAGACTCCACTAATTGCATTGTTATTTAGGTACGACAGGGAATGCTGGTAAGGCAAAACTAAAACTACTGTACACACAGACAAACCCGATTAGTATCAGAGAAATCCGAATTACCAATAAAAAAAACATTGTTCTAAAATAAATGGGTTCAATTGTGTTTGTGAAGATTGCTTTTCATCTGGGAAAAAAAGTTCCAGGTTCCTGGTCCTCTTGTTTTCTAAAATTATTGATTAGACCGTAAGCATTTATGCGTTCATAATTTGCTTATAATAAGTTTCTAATTTGCTTGTTCTGGGTCATGTTGAGACTCTAGACCCTGTTTAAGCATTCATGGTGTGAATGGCTATGAAGCTGAATCTAAATCATCTTGGAGATAAATTTGTAGAAGAAAATGTATGTGTGCTGTAATGCGTATCTCTGATGCAGAGATGCATGAAACGAGTTTGCACTAAAGATCACTTACTATTTATTTATTTTTTTAAATAATATTTCCTGTATTAAAAGATTTCCTTTAAACAAGCAACAGGGGTGATCTGAATCTGCGATCAACCAAATTGTCATTTTAAACCTTGGTATCAGTACTGACCCAGAACCTCTGAACCGAGTGTGTCCTCAGTCCAAATGATGCAAACATAGTTAACTTAATAAAACAAATGTTTTTATAAAACCCGTTTAATTGCAAATCTTATCATGATGCCACACAATGTGTTTGTTTACAGACACACACATATATATATATATATATATATATATATATATATGTGTGTGTGTCTGTAAACAAACACATTGTGTGGCATCATGATAAGAATATATATATATATATAATTTATATATTTTTTTTAACAGCCATTAAAAGATGACCGTCAGACAGAAAACATCTCTGCTTCTAGCTCTAAATGTAAAAACA
Organism: Corydoras sp. C115; assembly: GCA_019802505.1. NCBI lineage: Eukaryota > Metazoa > Chordata > Actinopteri > Siluriformes > Callichthyidae > Corydoras > Corydoras sp. C115. The sequence goes on along the minus strand of JAFMOC010000015.1, from coordinate 1,403,429 downwards.
TTTCATCACCTCTCAGGTTACCTGTGAGCTCTGTTACATGATCTGTGCTGAAGAGTACAACACGGTACAGAACTAATGTTTCAGTAAATCACAATTCAGTGAAGCATGACAAAGTCCCAATTTATTCTGTTAATGAGTTGCAATTGATTCATTTTGTTTTTAATGAGGTGAAGATTAGGAAGGTGTAAGATTAAAAGCAGTGTTATAGTGCCATCTTTTCACAAACTGTAGAGCTTTATTTCTGCCATTTTTTATTTAATTAATTTTTTTAGCTCACAACTACTGCCCTTCAGGACCAATGCAAGATGAGGTCCAGCTTCACATTCCTGAATGTTAGTTTATGAATGTTTAGAAGTCCATTTCTTTCTCACTGAGCAGCTTGGTTTTGAAGAAGTTTGGCAAATAAACATTACTGGGAGAATTACTGAGTCTGCTGCAGTCATCTCCCATCATTATGTCCCACTTAATTTTCTATTAGAGTTTTGTGGGCACTGATGCACCCAGGACAGGGTGCCAATCCATGGCTGGCCACACACTCATTCACACCGACATACACGCACACATGCTGTATAGGGGCGAATTATAACATCCAGAAAACCCACATGAACACAGGGAGGACATGGAAACTTCACCCCAGATTGGAACCTGGATCTCCAGCCTTGAGAGGCAGATGTGTTAACCACTATGCCACCGTGCCGCCCTGCTAAATCACGGTTTTGGAACTTTTTGTGAGACTGGATTTGATTGCGCAAAACCCTGAGTCCAACCACAAATTACTTCAAGTCAAAATAAGATGTCAGTGTCTTCTGTTGTGTACAGGGATACCATCATGCTTAAACAGGAAGGGGCCCTCTATACACTGTTGCCACAATAAAACATCTACCATATGACACCACCACTACCCTAAAGTACAATTTGGGGGTCATTGCAAAGCATGAAGATCACATAAGGTGATCATTACTATGTAGTGAATGTAGTTAAGTCAAAAGTTAAATGATGGTCTTGGTTTAAAGCATACTCTACGCTGGTATAGTTACTTGTGTGTTGTAACTGTGGCTTTCATCCATGTCTTTTTTTTTACACAATATCATTTACTTCTCTTTCCTACAGGCCATGAACGCTTACAGTGTGACGCTCAGCGGGCCAGCACCCTGGGGTTTTCGACTCCAGGGAGGAAAGGACTTTAATATGCCTCTTACTGTGTCCAGGGTGAGTGCTCGCTGACCTTTTATTCTAACTTTATATAAAATGTTACCCCAAGGTACACTTTCATTTGAATAAGTGACATTTGGAACAAACGAACCACTTGGAACCAGTATGCAGAGGCATGTGTGTCCCCCTGCATAGAGATGTTCTCATAAAGATGGCTTGATGTGAAGGAACTTCACTGTACTTAATGAACCCAATTAACATCTTTCAGATGAATAAATGTTCTATGAAGCTTTCTTTTTTTTTATGGAACTCCTTGTTTTAAAAGGTTTAGTAACACCGTTTCCCCACCCCTTTCAGAATTAGATTAATCTCTAATTCTAGAGAACTCAACATTTTAAAATGCGTTTTTATTAAAAAATATATATATATTCACCACAGTGCACATCTGCATTTATTACTGCCTCCCTTTAAAAAGGTACCTAGTCTTATGATGTCCTGTGCTCTCTCTTCTGTAATTTACCCAACATGTTTTCAATGGGCAGTAAATTAGGAAATTGGAATGGCTATGATAGAAATGTACTGTATATATATTTTTTACTTGATAAACTGTTCATATTCTGAATCATTATGCCACTGCAAAAGCCATGGGTGACCCATTTTGTTTTGTGACAGATCTTTGTTAAAAATGGCATGTATTTCAATTGATGCTATGAAGTCTTATATTCCTCATGGGTTTTCTGGTGGCTTTTAAAGGGGGAGGGGAAGCATACTCACATAGAATCTCTACTGACCTTAATGGTAGACATCAGGTACTTTATTTATAATAAGTAATGCTTCATCATCAAAACTACACTGTCCAGTTTTTATTTTGTCTGATCTCAGAACATGGTTACCTTCACTCTTTCAAGGTTTAGATACTTATTTGTAGTAATATAGGATTGTAGTTTTGATGACCTCACTGTGCTGCTTCTATCTGTAAGTCTTTACCTGTTATGTTTCAAAAGTGGTGTCCTCAGAAAATATAGCATCATGATGTCAAGTTTGAGTAAAAAAATGCCTAAGGTTATTTGATCTCAATGTTCAATAACACAATGGTAAGGTGTGTGTTTGTTTTTTATATATATATTCTTTCATTATCTTCCGCTTTCTCCTCTATTAGGGTCGCGGGGGGTTCCCCATGCCCATCCAGGGGAGAACGTCTTGGGCGCCAGGCAGACACACCCAGGACAGGGTGCCAACCTATCGCTGGGCACACACTCACTCACACAAACACACTCTATATGGGGCAATTTGGATAACTCAATTTACTTGACCAGCGATGGATTGGCGCCCTGTCCTGTGTGTGTCTGCCCAGCCCCCGAAACATTCTGCCCTGGATGGGCATGGGGAACCCCCCCGCGACCCTAATATAGGATAAAGCGGAAGATAATGAATTAATTAATTTACTTGACCATGTTTTTGGACTGTGGGAGGAAACCGGAGAACCCAGAGAAAACCCACACGGACACGGGGAGAACATGGAAACTCCTCCCAGATGGGGATTCGAACCGGGAATCCCTACTGCTTAGAGGCGAACGTGCTAACCACTAAACCACCGTGCCGCCCTATATATATATATATATATATATATATATATATATATATATATATATATATATATATATATATATATATATATATATATATATATATATATTCCAGCATAATGTGCCTCACACCAAGATCTATAAAGGTAGAGTTTGGTGGGTTTAAATTGGAAGATCTTAAACGGCCAAGACTTGAGAATGTGTTGTTGTTACAAAAAATGTAGTATATAGAAGTGCCAAATGTATATTAGAAATGGACAATATCTGTTAATTTCTTTTTGTTTTGTTTTTTATTTCTAACATTTAGTCAAATATAGTTCAGTTTTGTTTTATAAATGTCTTCAATTCATATTGCACATGACTTTTATCTCCAGAAAAAGGTCGTACATAAAAGATGCAGTTATCTCCTGCTCCACACAACAGACTGAATAATGCCTCATTCGTCACTAAGGCTAATTAAAATCGACAGCTACATGGAATACTGTGACTAACATTTTCATTCACCTAAAATCACAGTGGCATGAAACAAATCCTGGAAGGAAAATGTAATGAGCGTAGTAATAAGAACCGTGTGCAACGATGTAAAGTCCGTTTCAACATTCACATTCTTTCTCAAACATGTCACTGCTTGATATCAAACCCATAAGACTCATGTAGCTCTCTGTTCTCGCCTCACAAGGATATGTTAGGAGTTTGTTTGGTTTCTGAGATGCCTCCCCTTTACTGAAGGTAATCAAAGTTTGGCTTGTTGCTGCATCTAATACTCAGTATTGAAAAGGACAAACATTCCAGGCCTTATATGTGCAGTAGGCCTACTGTCTATACACCTTAGGGATGCTATACATTTGGTAAATGCCAAATTCTCTTTCTGTCTTTCTCTCACTGCCTCTCTAAATCACACCAACAGAATGAGTTCTCATTAACATACAAAACATGGAATTGTTGTCACAAAGATAAAAACACAGTTGTTAAATTTTACTTTGCAGTTATTCAGAAAGTAAGAGGCCAGGCTTAAAACCTTTAAAAAGAAAAAAAACTTTGTCTTTTAAAGCGTGTCTTTTTAAGTATGTTTTCCTGACTGTGTTCACTTATTGATAATCACTAAATACACCCATCCAGCCATTATCTTTCGCTTTATCATCTAGTTGGGTTCCGAGGGGGTTCCCCATGCCAATCCAGGGGAGAACGTTTCAGGCACTGGACAGATACACCCAGGACAGGGCGCCAATCCATCGCTGGGCACACACTCACTCACACAGTATATGGGGCAATTTGAAGAACTCACTTGACCTTGATCCATGTTTTTGGACTGTGGGAGGAAACTGGGGGAAACCCACGCGGATATGGGGAGAACATGGAAATTTCACCCAGATTGGGATTCGAACCGGGAATCCCTAGCGCTGAGAGTTGAACGTGCTAACCACTAAGCCACCGTGCCGCCCTCACTAAATACAGTTCCGTGTGAATTATTTTCTTGTTATAGTGTCTTAACTAAACTCTATCAGCTAAAGTCAACAAGAAAAGTCTCAAACATTTCACCTAATGAAATTTACAATGTTAGCCATCCATAACTCCACTTCCTTATGTACATACTCAACGTATGCAACACAAAATGATATATTGTCTTGCCTTGTTGCTCTGCTGACTGCATTACATTATGTTTGTTATTATACTGTTAAGCAGAATTAACTGAGAACTTAAGGTTAATGTATGCATAGAGAAAGAAATGTTCATACATTAGTAACACAAGGACAGGTGTTTGTGTATAGACAGATGGAGCATAATGCCCATCATAATGCATTGTCATTTAAAAAAAAATTAACTCAGCCATGACAGAATTACAGTGCAATAAATGATTTCTTTTTTTGAGCAATTTTTGATTTTCTTTTCAAGTCGAAACTCTTACATTCGACATCAGATCAGTATGCAGATGCTTTTATTCAAAGACATTCAAGTATTGATTGTTTGGTTCAGAGAACAGAATCAACCATGATAAAGCACCCCTGGAGCAATAATGATTAATACATTGGTAACGTTGGTGGACTTGAGATTTGAACCCCAAATCTTCAATTTGTAGTCACACTCCCTTACTACTTAACTACAACATTCTATAAAAGGATAGTGATCTGATCATAAGGGGGAAAGATTTTATTTTATTTTTTTTTAATGAAAAGGATTTTATTTTAAGCCTTAAATGTTTTACAGTGCCTTTGTCAACATGAGTTTTAGAGTGTAGAGATTAAACCGTGTGACGTGTCTGATCTTTCTGCTTTAAATGAAATCGGTCTGTCTGAAATCGTTTTTTGTGAAACATCCTTGGACTAATTGGACTAATCCAAGTGTAGCATTAAAATTACAATAATAGTATAGTATAGTAATAGATCAGTCTCAGATGTCTGGGAAATTGTATTAAATAAGCTGAATAAATTAATCAACAATAAATGACTTCACTCAAACCTCACAAATCAGATTAAAAAATCAAAAACGATTGTGATCTGAACGTGTACAGAGGTCACATTTGGGTACAAATAAAGTGAATATGGATTATGAAACGTTATAAAACATCTTCGTAGTAAATGTAAGCCTTTGAATGGAATAAAAAGGGATGTGAGTTTCAGTCCATTATGCTGCATTGCTTTCAATGCCTCTTATTAAACAGCCAACCACAGTGAGGACCGCTCATTATTCTTTAATTACATCACCAAAAGCTTGAGGTGCTTTCATTTATTATTTACTGTTGTTTACAGTATATTAAGACTTGAGCTGCTGTGTAACAGCCATTAATGGGCTGTAAATACTGAATATTAAATGATCAGTTACAACACCATCTATAAAAAGAGTTGGAACAATGTAATTTGTAAAATGTATTATAAATGAATGCCTTTGTGCTTTTGTTAGTTAAGTAAAAGTTTATTTAACTCAACCAGGATTTTTTTTTAATTTAAACTGTGCATCTCAGTTGTGTTTTGTAAGTGTTTGAACTTGCAGCACAAACAAGCTGCGACAAGAGTAGTGTTCAACGCTGATATCACTTTTTTAACATTTCATTTTGAACAAGGGATACAATTGTGCAAGTGGAATTTTTGCTTGATTTAGGACAATAGTTAAAGCAGCCAATGTTTATCATTTTCTTCTTTCTTCTCGTCTTGGTGTTTCATACGTTCCATAAACAGTACAAAGCCTAAGTCAAGAAACTCAAAACACATTCAGCTTAATTTTGGCATTGTCCCTCTGAAATAACCCTGGACATCTTGGGATACATTTCTACCTTGATGGAAGCAAACAGTCCTAAAATCACAATGTGTCTGCACATGGCAGTCACCTGACCTAATATGTAAGGCTTTTCTGTTCATGTGTGCAATCAATGTTAATTTATTAACATATAAAGTAAAATACGATTTCTTTTATTTAGTTATGTCCTAATTGGCTTGCTTAAATGACATTTCTTTCTTTATCTGTAATTTATCATGCCAACATCTAGTCATGTGCAAAAGAGGTTACGCACTATTTAAATTGTAAAGTTTTACGTATTCAGATATAAACTGGACTTAAAATTGGTTAAATTCAACCTTGATGAACAACATATAACAAATTACATAATTTCTTTATTTAACAAAAAACAAGTATACCTCATGAAACAGTGGAATATGCAGCCGCCTTTTGCAGCTTGGCAATTTTTTTTATTTATTATTTTTTTTGTATGACTGTCTCAAACCTTATTTTGAAAACAAGTTGGCTTTGTTTTTGCAACATTGCTTCACTTTATTGAGGTCTGCGGGCATTTGTTTATGCAAAGCTCTACCACAGCATTTAAGATGAATTAAAGTCTGAACTTTGACTGCTTCAGTTTTGGCCAATATTAAGCTGTTTGATAGATGAACTGACTTATGAATCCAATTTATCTTGGTATACAAAGGAGTTCATAGTTGACTTAACTGCACGGTCCCTAGATATTAGTAGCTACAAAACAAGGCAAAATCACTGTTCCACCACCGTGCTTGAGAGTTCATATAATGTGTTGTTGCTAATATGTTGAATAAGTTTTTATTTTTTATTTTTTTATATTTATTTATTTTTTAAACCTAACATAATGCAAAACATCTTTATTTTGGTCTTGTTTTTCCAAAGGTCATTGGGGAAAAAAAAAAACAACAAAAAAATCATTCAATCTTCCAACTCTTTGAAATAGCCATACATGTTCAGTCTCTTTCAAAGGCGTTGCAGCTTTGCACCTGAATGTTTAACATTTAAACTGAGGCCCGTAGAATCACACTTTGCCCTTTGGGTATTTTTTATGGAAAGATTTTAACTGATGAAATTGTATGGTTTACAAATAAACATCTTTAAAAAGAAGGCTTAATGAACAAATTTAAGGCAAACTAATTTGGAGATTACTTGTATATAATTATATAAAAATATATAATTTTGTGCTTCCAGCCCTAGATGTTACTGAAGTGTATTTGTATTTTGCTCTTTGCCACAAAGTTAAAGCAAATACGTATGCTGGACAAGTGGATTCCATTAATATCAGTATATGACAGGAAATAAGTTCTGGTTTTGGGGTACAAGTGATCTTTGTCGTGACTGATCACAGTGTTTTGACAGGATTACAGCACTTTAAAACCACTTTGTCTCTCTTTTCTGCCTTAAGGGTTTTGACTTCATAAACTTTGTACGTCACATGTTGCTCACCCTGGAGCCTCCACTGTCTGGTTGGGAAATAATGTCAGGTTATACTCACTGACAAAGGATCACCTAAATGTGAGCTAGACGACATGCAACATGTTTGCCTTCTGCTTTAGTATGACCTCATGCTTTAGTAACAGCAAGTCATGGAGTTCCTAGACAGAAACGTGTCGGTGCGCGCTCCTTGAGTTTTCTCTGAAACCGAGATTGTGCAACACAGCCCTTTTTCAATTAGCCATTTACACAAGTTTGTGAACACCAAATTAATACTATGGATGGTGAAAGCTTTTATTAATCCCATTGCTGTTTAAAGTGGCTGATTCTTCTTTGGACTTTTACACCAATTATGAAAATTCATGCATTATATGCATCGTAATTTATTTAAGGTATTGATAAGTTATTATTTTTTCTACTTATTGTCCATTTATCAGTTCCACTTACTGTGGATGGACTTTGTAGTTCTACGATTACAGAATTATTGGGTTCCTGACCATTAAAGAACAGAGTAAAGAGGACTAACACAATGTACTCTAGTCCATCTGTTTGTGGACTACAGTACGTACATACTGTTAGTCCTTTTTACTCTGTTCTCCAATGGTAAGGATAGTAACCCCACAGAGCAGGTATTATTTGGTTGGTGCTGTATTCCTATCCCAGCAGTGTCACTTGTGTGTTTTTAAATGAAACTATAGCTGCACTAAAACCCCCTTACCGCATCAGTGTCACTGCAGAACTGACAATAAACAATGTACCTGTTATATATTCTGTGATCCTGACCAACAGAGTACCAACAGCGGACTAACAAAAAAAGAGAAAAGTGGATGACCTACAGTCTGTTATTATAAAAGTCCATCTATATGGTAAGTGGAAAAAGCAGACAATGGAGTATGAAGGAGGTATGTCCACACTTTTGACTGGTAATGTATATTAATATTTAGATTTGAATTACTTCCTAAAGACCTCACCATTCCAATAACTGTGTGAGGTTGTCATTTAGTGGACAGATTATACAAGGAAAGATTCTTGACTGTAATCAATAGTAGTTTTACAGAGGCCGTCTGTTGTAAAGTCTAGAGATCTTAAGTGTTTTATGGTTGCAACCCACGCAGTGCCTCCTCGCAACTTGGCATTCGGCAGTGAACTGAGCATTCCGTCGGATTTAAAGGAGTGAAGTAGAACAAACGCGCCACGCCTCTCTTGTCTTCACCTCCTGAGAGACGTGATAATGAATTAGTGCAGGAATGTAAGCACACCAGCCAAGTACTTCATGTTTAAACCCATATTAGTGTGGCAAGTGCAGCTTTACTGGTTGTGTTGGTGTGCAAGGAAGATGAGTTTGTTGCTGCTTGAAACTCTGACTCTTGTTCACAGCTATGATTCATTCACATGAATCATGAGTCATGGTGGTGTGCTGGTGCACTTATTTACCCTATTGCAAATAAAATCTTTGTTATCTGCTTTGGAAAGGTAAACTAAATCCAATTTTTTTTTGTCTGTCTGATCTTGTCATCGGAGTAGAAATAGGGCCCTGATGAACTCTATGATTCAAAGTACATGGACACATCTTCTAGCTATTGAATTATTAGTTCCAGTGAAGCAATGTTGAAGATTCATGTTGGGAACTGATGTCGTTCTCTCAATCCCTGAGCTGAATTAGTAGGAAACTTGTACAGCACCCATGGAATGCAAATTTTGTATGTTCATTAAATGCTCAGAAATTTTGCAACACCTACAGGAGTTTTGGCACCCTATTCGGTTGTCCACAGCCTTCATTCTTCTAAGGCATCTTTCTACAAGATTTTAGAAATGCTGTACAAAAAGAAGAAAAGAAAGCTAGGATTTAAAGAATGTTTATGGATAAAAAGAAGAAACCGAAGCAAAAATTCAATATTCTACTGTGTGTGGATAATTAATGTCCTTCTTATCAGTTTCTCTTGTCATGAAGATGAACTTTGCAGTTCTACAATTATAGACTGCATTCCATCCGTGTTGTTCAGTACATACCATGCTAGTCCCCTTTAGTCTGTTCTCTAATGGTCAAAACCCAATAGTACCACCACAGAGCAGGTATTATTTGGTTGGTGCATTATTCCTATCCCAGCAGTGTCACTGAGGTGTTTAAATCAACCTACAGCAATGCCGCTGCACTAAAACCCCCTCACCACATCAGTGTCACTGCAGAACTGACAAACAGTACATCACCCAAATCATATCTGTTCTGTCATAGTCCTGACCAACAGAGAACCAACAGGGGTCTAACAAAAAAGATGTATTACTGTCCAGCTTTTGACTGGTACTGTGTATATAGATATCATTTACTTATTTAATATTTTATATTATATTTTATGTCTATTTTTCACATGAACCCTACTTTTTGGAGCTTGTTTGTCCTTATGCTGTTTGTGTTAAATCCTTTACAACACTTAAGTCATTTTTGCAAGTCACTTTTTTACCTTTGGAAATGTTAATCACACACGACATTTTGTTCCTTATGGATAATTTGACGTTTAAGACTTGACCTATCCGTTCAACACATTTTATTGATTTATAATTTTTTTTCATTTGATTTATTTTAATGTTTTTGTATTGTTGATGATTTCATTCTGAGTAAAAGCTGTTCCAACAAAATTGGTAGGATGTGGATACACATTTGCCTGAAAATTTAGAACTTAAAAGTTAAATGTCCATATATTTTCAATATAGCTGTTTTTCCAGAACACAAAATTTTACTTAACTTCATGTACCTCGGCTGAGTTTACTCGTTTGCTTAAAGGTGGCTGGGCTGCTAGTGTGCTTGCTAATGAGCCTGTATAAACACCTCCCAGAAGCAGTTTGTCATTATTTATTGTAATGAATTTATGTCAGAGTCTGCAATGACGGCACATTTCTCTTACCTTAACTAAACGTCGTTTTGGACCTGGTGTGTGGTTAATAGGTGAAATGTGGCCCGAGTTGAGCTATTTTTAACCCTCACGAATGTTTACTTCACCTGTTCCACATCACTCGCAGTTTTGCCTCATTTAGCCCCACCCATTTATATCCTGCTGTTCACTCAACATACATTTCCAAATGTATGCACGAAAGAAATTTGCTTCACGTGTTAATATAGAGCTTTATAGGTTTTAGACATCAGGTTATGGGTGGGTTTGTGTTATAAGGCACCCGGTAACACTGATTTGTTTACTTTGGGTTCTAGAACTTTTAGTCTTCTAGAACAAACTTTATGTTTTTGAAAACTTGAGTATATTTGTGTTTAATGTGGAGAATAATTACCCCTTTTACTACAGAATTTGTAGGATTCCATTGCATAATTACAAATTGGAAAATCCCCATTTATTTAAGCTCCTCACTAAAATATAAATGTGCCCTTTTTTTTCCACCAATCCTATTTTTCAATGATGTATTACCTATTAACTGGCCTGGGCACGATCATTTGTCAAGGTCTGCATTCATTAGGACAAAGTATGCAAGCTGATCTGTGATCAGATTCCTTAACCCATTTATCATGGTCAGGAAAAAGAATAAATGTGTTTCTAGCCTGCTTGAGTCTGAATAAAGTCTGAATTCCTGAATTCTGTGGGTAATTATGGGTTGTGTGTGTGGGCCATCATGCTTTTCATAAACTTCTCCAGTGCCTTTTTTTTTTTTTCTTTTCCTCACGTCATCCTCCTCCGCTCTGTTTCACAGTGTGAATCTCCACATTGCTGCGGCATTCTTGGCATATTTAACAACACACTGACCCATTCCAAAGCACAGGGTCCACCCAAGCCGCTGGCCAGCATGGGCTCTTGTTCCACTGAGGAACTCCCGCAGTACAAACTCACAGATTCTTGCTACAGCTTTTAAAATGGCTCTCAAGGCCCAAGGTTAAACTTTGATTGATTTTATTTATTTTTTTTGAATCAGCATTTTACATAGTTTCATACAAATGCTTTGCAGAATTTCTAGAATCAAAGCTCTCAAGTTAACCCCCCCCCCCTCCATCCCATTTGTCCAGTCTACTAAGGGCAGTAAATACTACCATTTCAGGGTCAGTACCATATAAGGCATAGTTGTGGTCATTTCAGTAAATACTTTGACCCTAAATCTCTAAGCAAATGCTTATGAAGTTATAACCATTGTGCACTTTTTTTTTTTTTTTTTTTTTTTTTTTTTTTTTTTGTTCACAGACCACAAAGTACTAACAGCATATTTTTATACATCAGTTGTACAGCTAACAAAGCATGTAAATTACATAGCGGTGAAGTTCACTTGAGTTAGGGTATGTTAATCTGCCACTGTTGGAGTGACCGTGAGCATCAGGCCTGTGCATGTAGACCTTTGGCCAGGGTTGGTGATATCAATAAAACCTAGCACACACCCACAGAGGCTTTGTGATTAACATATTAGTATGCATACCAGCGAAACGCCACCTGCACAAATATTTTTGTGTAAACAACCTATAGGGGTCACACTGCCTGGCCAAATTCACTTACACTTATGTATTTTGTCAAAACAATACAATAGTGAAAAATCAAACCTTTAAGCCAACTAAATAACATCTTTTCTATGACGATTCAACAGAGCTGTTTAAGAGAATTGTTTTATTTGTTAGGATTAAAAATAACTTGCTGAACCATAATCACTAAAGTAGTTATTCAATCTAAAGCAAATGATTAGTTTTCATGATTTGCCTCATGAAGTGACTCTGGGACAATGAAGGACATAAACTGTATAGCTTTAAAAATGTAGCTATACTCATACCCACTTTTTAGACTTCAAAAACTACCACAGTTCTGCTTCATGGGTAAATTGCAGGAAATCATCCCCACCATAGGAGGCATCAGAAACCACTGGGAACAGATTATCCACCCAAGATGCTACATTATAGTGCATGGGAGGGGATATGGTATGTGTGTACAATGTTAACAGGCTTCCACATCAATGTTGCAGTAAAACACATCCTCCTTGGAGCAAAGCTTTATCCCACAAAGGACTTCAGAATTGTATTCCCATAAATGCTTAATAAAAAATGACTAGTCCAAATCATATAATATTAAAAATGAGACCAGAACAAAACACTCAATCAGAAATCATAATCTTATATGGACTCCTCTACACATGAGAAAAAAATAACAATCCCATGAGAACTTTGAAGTACACCATCATGCCATAAGAATAACCTCTGTAGACTTGGCATAAAGACAACAACAAACAAACAGCTAAATTCTACAGGTTTTCAGGCTCTGTCTTTGTGCAAGACAGATGTTGTTGAAACTTTAAATCATTTGTGTTTTCAGACACATGCTGGATGATGATGATGTGACTTAATGGTGCACAAAATTTGAACAAATTTTTCCAGCCTTCATACGGAAACCAGCAGCTGCATGTTAATGATCGTTTCTGCACTTGGTGGGTCCTGATAGGTACAGCATTATAAAACTGACATTGGTTGCTGAACTGGGTCACAGTATTGCCTGTTCTGGATTATAATATAGGAACACACAGCCTTGCTGAGCTGTCGTTAAATGTAGCTCTCACTGAGCTGGATATTTATAGGGCAGCTGACGTAATGGCAGACCCAGGGTCTTTAACCATCAGGCATAAAAGTGAAATGTGACATGCGCTTGGGGGGGGTCGTGGTGCACAGGTCTGGAGGTTATCAGGTAAAGCCATGTTAAGCCCAGAATTAATGACTCTGCTCTGCCAATGATTTAAAGAGCTTCTCGACTGTCTTCACACAATCATATGTACATGTGATGTGCAAGTATCTCCTGCGCCGATGTCCCATACTTTACACTTTTTATTCCAACTTATTTTAGAAAGCATAAACAGCCAATTATCAATTCATGTATTTATTCCTTCGTAACGAGGACACTTTAATATGTAAATTTTATTTCCCCCCCACTCTCTTCTCTTGCATGTCCTTACCAGTGGGTTTATGGTTTCGAATAAAAGACCTGAGCTCAGCGCTTCACTGCTGTCTTACTGAGTAGAGAAACAGCTGCTTAGAACCTGAGCTCTGATAGCAGGTGCTTCTGTCCATCAGTCCTGCTCTCTGAGCCTCTTCTTACTGTTTCCCTCTTCACACTTTGCATTTACACACCTCTTCAAACTTTTGCTCTTGCCCTTAATATCATATTTTAATACCTTAAATATCAAAATATATTGTTTTGTTTAGGTTATTACATTGAAGCTTTACATTTCTGTGGAAAAAAAAACATTTTAATTATTATTTTTTAAAGTAATTTAACATCAGCATAAACGGTCACTGGTTTTCAGTATTCATACCAAAGTAATTTCACATGTCAGTTTAATGAGCAATTAAACAAGTGGTCTGATTTCTATTACCTCTTTATTATGAAGTCAGAGTTTTAGTATTAATTTACTTAGATACCTTTAGAGGTTTACAGGGTTATTTAACAAATGCATTTTCCTTTTATTGTCAGTGTCAACTTCAGTTTCATTTGTTCTCATCTCCTGCCAAGATCCAAATGCATCCCACTTTTCTTTAAATGCACACTTTATTAGTTGCTCAGGAAAATGAGAATTACCCAGAAATGACGCATGCTGACGTTACAATCACCCTCAATTTGGTTTATTTTTGATGCCTTACATGTCATACTTTTGTTTTTGTTGTTACAAGTAACATAGTTAAAACCAGCATTTATCATATCTTGGCAAATAAAAAAATATATATCTTTAGCATTTGTAAATGTGCATCTTATGGTCTTAATAATAAATCATATTCATAGCTTAAAGGTTAAATAGTAATAATATTCAATTTTTTTATTATTAATATTTTAATCAGACAGTGTGTCCCACACTTTATTGCCATTGTTTTCTTACTTGGACTACATTGAAATATGGAAGTTTATGAGATGAAAAATTTAATATTGCAATGCACATTTTATTTGAACTAAATCAAACTTTGCATTCTAGCATGCTATTACCTCTTTTTAAATAATGGTTAGAGCAGTGTGTACCAAATTATAAAAATGGTTTAAACCTAATAACTAATATTTGCAGGTGGCCGCTCATTCTGTGCTGCTGCTCGCAAGCTCTGGAATTCTCTGCATCTAACACCATCTCATGTCAAACCATCTCTTCCTTCAAAACTTAAAGACTGAATAGTCAATTCCTACTTCTCATCCTAATTTTTTATTTTATTTATAATTTATTTATTCAATGTGTTGTACTATTGTAAAGCTAGTAATAACCTACCACCAGGGTGTTGTATCTTAGTGGTTCAGGTGTTTGGGCTTTCAATCAGAAGGTTGTGGGTTTAAATCCCAGGTCCACTAAAGATACCAATGTTGGTCCTCGAGTGAGTCCTTAACCCTAATTGCTCCAGTGGTGCTTTATCAACCATGTGTTCTGACCCCATCCAAATGGGGGGGTGGGGTATTTTAAGTCGCTATGGACTTAAAAGCATCTGCTAAATGACCAAAAAAATGACCTTTGTAATGTGTGCTATATAATTTAACGTAATAGGGGATTCTCTTTTTTTTATTAGATGATGGCATTTGTATGATTAGACCTGATGCATACCTAACATTCAAGATGTCTAAAAGCTCTTCAGTGGGGTTGAGTTCAGGGACCTGTCCAGACCATGCCAAACTTCAGTGTCAATCTACATATATATGGATCCTGTTTTGTGTACAGGGACACAGTTGTACTTGTACTGGCATGTGTTTTTTTTTTTTTTTTATATATATTTTTAAAAATATTTTGAACTCACTTAACAATGAGATATTTTGCACTCACTTAAATGCATTAAAGTTATTTACATGATTTTGGCAGCATTTTCACCATTGTAAAGTGATGAAAGGAAATTTTACATTGAACATTTTTCACCAACACATACAAATGTTCATTGGAAAAGCATGTTAAAGTTTATAGAACGGCGTCATCATCGTATCGCTCCTGTGTATTCACCCCATTCTTGGGTTTCCTGTTAACTAGCATGTTAAGAATTTGAGATAAGGAACAGAAACATTGGTCAGTGTTGGTTTTTGACGACGTAATGCAGGCCAGGAAGAGAGACTTGAGACTTGAGGTTGTAACCCTCCGGGTGGCGTGATGAGGGAGGGAGCCAGGACAGGAAATGACCGAAGGCTTTGAGCAGCGATTATTAACCATGTGTGCAGCAGATGGCAGAGGCTTTGCTGCTGTTTTATATACAGTTGGACATCCCAATCTGGACCTCATCAAAATGTATCCTTGAATTCCAGTTGAAACAATATCAGCTGTGTTGAACTACTGCTGTAGAATTAGAACTCCTTCTTGTGGAACATGAATGTTTTTTTTAAACAACTTTCAGTGATGGGAAATGTCACTGAAAAATACATCTCATTGAATAAGACTGCTACTAAGTAACGTCCCAGCAACAGACGCACACTGTCACACGGCCTGTTGCCTGATCACATTAAACATGGTGTTAAAGGAAAGGATGGCTCTCCTGAAATGGACAGACTAAATGTAATGCACTCTAATTAGCTGTTGACTTTGTACTCTGCCTCATTTAAATAGCACAAACAGTTCCTGCTGATGGAGGAAATCACTTGTAACAAGCCACAGCCCAATAAAACTCCTTTCACTGTAAAAATTTACGCTGTCCAGATGTGCTTGTAGAACATTCAACCATCTGGAGCCAAAAGTAGTGTATTGCCTCTTGTTTCTTGAGTGACCCCATTTTGGGGAACTTTGCATTGATTTATGAGATATGAGATCATCAGAAATATGTGCAAAGGGAAGCATCACTCAGACAACATAATTAAAGCACCATTAACACAAGTGACTTGCACAGAGCACTAAATTTGAATCTTTTTGAAAATATTTGAGAAATTTACATTATACTTCTCTACATTGTGACTGATGTAATCAATAATAATCTGAATTGTGCTGCTTTAGCAAAGTAGAAATTTGGTCACCTGTGTGTGTGTGTATATATATATATATATTCAGGAACATTGAGTAAACCATTGCAAACCAAACATATGCATTCCAGTCACTGCATGAACATTAATCAAATGTGAAACTCGAACCAAGGTCACTTCAGGTTTGTTTTCACAGAGAAAGTAAAGGTGGTTGCTAGAGCCTAACCCAGTGCTTGGGTAAAAAGTTGGGAAAATCCTTGAACCTACCAACAGTCCATTTTAGAATAAATACATTTGCACCTAACGTTTTGCATCACTTGCCTTGACTGTCTATAGCCAGTGAGAGGAAACCAGAGTGCTCTCAGTGAATTCTCTTACAGAGAACATGCAAATGCCACATAGGAAAAATCCTGGCAAGTACCTAAACATAGGATTTTCTTGCTCTGTTGCAGTAGCACTACACATTTCACCCCTGCATTGAATTTAAACTCCAAAAAATTAGAACAATAACACATCAAGTAAAAAAAAAAATACATGTGCTAAAATAGTGAGTATATCTTTCTTGTTAAGTTTTTTTTTTCTTTTTTTTTTTTTTAAATAAGAAAACATTTCTAAAACTAGATTTACATTTATTTTGCATAAAATATCAATTTAACTCAGTTCTTCTTTGCTGAACATTTTCTTTTCTTTGATTTTCTGTTTAGATTTTATTTTTTTGCAGCATAACTGTGTAAATTGGTGATATTTCTAATGTAGCTGCATTTTTTTGACATGAGCTATTGTAGGTATGCACCAAAGGAACAAGGCCAAAGCTAAGAAACTAGCTTTGTGCAGTTGTACTTGAAAAATGACCTAAAAACTTATTATTGGACTAATTTTAGTCACATAAGCTCTTTCTGTATGTAGGTTACATTGCCATTTATTTTTCAACACTACTGGATTTTTCGCCACAGGGACACATATACTCAATTAAAGACCTGGATTCAGCAGAGGAATTACACATATTTTCAATCATTTGTTTATTCAAATGTTTGAATAAATAACTCTTGACAGACTGTCCAGCATTGACCACAGTCAACAGTATAAAGGACTTATTTAAGAACATTCTGCCCAGGAAACTGACCTATTTAACTACCATAAATATAAAACCCTTTTTAAACATGCATCTAATGCTTACACACAGAGCCAGAAAAACCGTAGTAGTAATGGGGAAATTGCCCTGGTTTGAGCTGTAAATGTTGCTGTGAAGTTTATGTGGGAGCTCTCGGGTGAAACTATAATGCTGTTTGAGGTGTTGGCAAAGTTACATAGGTTTAGGAGAAAATGTGTGTCAACTTTTTAGTAAATCCTGGAAAGCAAACCTTGTCATCTCTTGGAAGAGAGTGGGCTTTTTTTTTTTAAAAAAAAAAAAACAGATTCAAGAATTCAATACATACCTCAAATTCCCCTCTGGCTTAACTGAATAGACACAAACTAAAACTTCCCTGACCTCAACCACATTAGATTTGTGGATACACCCTCATCTAACCTGACTTTGACCATGTGGTGTGTATACAGTGTGGACTCAGATCATTGGGAGCATATGTGGCCTGCATACAAGACAACTAAATCATTTGGTGCCACTGCCCTGTATAGCTCAGGATGTTCTTTCATCATCCTATGCAATGTCACCAGTCCTTCTATTTCTGTCTCAACATGTCTGCCGTGGTGTTTTATTTTTTGTGTGTTGACTTTATTTTGCATAGAAAAGCCCGGCACGGAAATTTCCCATTGTCCTTCAGTTGAGGAAATCCATGTGCTTTTCTCACTCCTGAGGGAGCCATTATGAACTCTGCTCATTGATAAGCCTGTCTTTATCAAGCAGTCTTGGCAAGCACTGAGCACAAGAAAACACAGCAAGGAACTGTGGGATTTTTCAGATTGCCTTTTTAGAGACTCTCATCGATCAGGCGGTTACAGTACCAGTTTGTCTGCCAGATACTTTCCTCAGGCTGATTTTTCTTCGTATCACCAACCTCAAGAGAAACTCATGTTAGAGGTTTCTCACACTGTTGGCTGAAAGAACTAAACAGGGTATTTGGCCAAATGTCACAGAGATCAACCGTAATACCGCTAGTCTCCTAATACTTTGTAATCTATTGTCTCCCACTCAAAGTGACAAGTGTTGTCATGTTTGCCTGTATCGTCTAATCCATGTGCCATTGACGAGAAAATGCTGTCGAATTCTCTGTCATTACCTTCACACCGTCACTCGCCAGTGATGGGGTGACAATGAGGACACTGTGAGAATTCATTATTAAGTGAAAGATGAGAATCTGCAAGACTAATTAAATAACTTGCCTCAGGTTTTGATTATTAATTCAACACCACTTAGCACAATAATGTTGGGTCTCCAGCTAAGTTGTAGCCAGTTAACGGGATATAAGCCAAATTAAGATCAAGTATGCACACATGACCACCTCTGTAAACTGGTTGGACATCTGATCTCTTCGAGGTTAATCAAATTTTGTCCCCCTATTAGCAGATGTTACAACCTTTCAGGAAATTTTTCAACATGTCTTTGGAAACTTATTTTGCTAAATAAGCCTTTTTTGAGGTCAGGGTATTTTTAGTTTTATTTGTTTTTATTTATTTATTTCATTTAGAGCTGCTATACAAGGCACTGTTCTTTCTAAAAAAATAAAAAATAGTCCTAAATATGAGTCCCGATGGACTTTCACCCATGTGCCAGTATGATATATTCATATTATTTAATAAAGTCCTAAAGGGTATTATTAAAGGGCCTTGTATGGTGTCACATAATGCATCCATTCATGTATGTATTAAATATATATTATTATTATCTTGTCATAT
The DNA here is from genome assembly GCA_019802505.1 of Corydoras sp. C115. Lineage (NCBI taxonomy): Eukaryota > Metazoa > Chordata > Actinopteri > Siluriformes > Callichthyidae > Corydoras > Corydoras sp. C115. The sequence goes on along the minus strand of JAFMOC010000015.1, from coordinate 1,384,294 downwards.
TATTCATTTCAATTGCTGAATTTTAAAGGCAGGACCTGATTTAATTAAAAAAACAGCTCTGTTCATGTGTCAGCAGATTTAAATAGTCATGGTGAAACTGACACATCTGAATGTGAAAGCACAAGAACCCCACAGGCTCATGTCGTTGTTTTTGTTTGTTTCACAGCTTGGCCTAAAGTAAGGGAATTTTGAGTCAATGAATTCAGGAAATTAGAATTTCAGATGTTCAGAAACCGGTGTGTGGGTTTTTAAGTGCCACATTGTTTTAAAGGGAATAGAGATTTTTATTATATTTTATTTATGTACAATCACCTGGAACCACATCATTTTGTCTTCCTTAACTGTGAATGAGCTTTTCTGATCTACACAAGAGGGTTTCCTATTGGAAAATTGGGATGATGTGCAGAGCCGGACAATGAATCTTATAACATTAAACTTCTAAAGAGATTCAATAAATGGTAGCAGCCATCTTACCACAAATTGTTTAAATAATTTTAAAATGTTTTATAATATTGCTAGTTTACAACAAGTTTATAAAATCGGTCTTTTTGTTGCTTAATTCATGTCTGTGCACATTTGGTACCCTTGTACCATGTAGTGGGGGAAAAAAAAACATTAGTCAGCCTAAGCAAATCATTACAGAAAGGTTCTGGATATTAGTCTGCTTTTCAGTTCATCTTAATGGAATTCATTATGGTAAAGGTCAAAACTCTGTTCAGGCCAGAACAGAGTTCAGTTTTTTTTTTTTTTTTTTTTTTTTTCTTGCATGAAGCATATTCATGCTGTAAAAGGAATAAGCCTTGTATTGTCTCCTCAGAGTGTAGAGCAAAAATGGCTCCGGATGCAGATTATTTACTGAATTTAAATTGTTGTTTCCAAACAATTTTACTCCAAAATTGCAAAAGGGTTGTTATTTAGAAGCGTGGGCTGACAACATCCAACACGTCTTCTCAATGATCTGTCTCATGCTGTCATTGTCTTCCTCCTCTGATGAATCCCCTGCACAAATAGTTTATACACAGACAAGCCACATGTGATCTCCATTATGTCTCTAATTCACAAATATGCTTTTGATCGTAGCGTCGCATTCACATTGGTACATGAAATGAAGCTTTTCTGATTACAGTCCTGATCTCTCTGACACTGAATTCATTTTGTGTTGCAGTTGACTCCTGGAGGAAAAGCAGCTCAGGCTGGAGTGGGAGTTGGTGACTGGGTTGTGTCTATTGGAGATGCAAGTGTTGAAGAGATGACCCATGTAGAGGCACAGAATAAGATTAGAGCAGCAATTGATTCCCTTGCTTTGACACTAACCAGGTACACACACACTTCAGTTGGGTTATACTATCATTTAAGCCTTTAAGTAAAATAATGTAATACACAAGCATTTATTAGTTTATATATTTAATAGTAATAGTGTCTAGTTCTTTACTGTTCTCACCAAAAAAAAACTTCTCTGTTCGTTTTAATAATTATTTTTGTTATCTGCCTATATGACATGTAATAATTTTAAAGAATCTGTAAGGTGATGCTTTTCTCAAGCAGTTGTGCATTAGAGGCTTCCACCTCTTTACCGACTCGATTTCAAATTGTTTTCCACATGGTCAGGATGAGATGTAACTTCAGAAAGCAGTTTTGTTTTAAAATTCAAGTTGCATAGTGATGTCTTACAAAGCCAAGTAATTAGAGTTCCCATAATGCCCAACGTAACTTGTACACAAGATTACAAGCCTTTAAAACTTGGGATATATTTATTTTGTTTTTTATCCTTCATAATATAATGCACATATTGGGGAACATTATGGGCAACAAAACACAAAAATGTAATATCTTAACCATTTAGTCACTTTATGTGAAACGTAACAAAGTTGGTGATCAAAATTTTCAATCTGGGGATTATAACTCTGAAAGTTACCAAAATAAGCATATCAAAATATTGAGTATAAATCTGGAGCAGGGAGATAAAACCTTGGCTTTTATGTTGTTTCCATCTGCAGTAGGGTTCTTTCTTATTTGTTGTACACATTTTGTTCAGTTAGCAGTGCAATCATGTCAGGAGTTATTCATGCCATTATGGTAACATGATGTCTACATGTAATGAGGTACAAAATAATTGGGAGCAAAGAGGTATAAAAACACTCCTCTGTTAAAACTGAAACCTTTCCTGAAGGGTGGGAATTGCAGAAATAGAAAAATTCAATATTACTTAAAAAGTAACATGTCTGTGCTGCTCTTTAGTGAAGCTAAGACCCCAAAGAGAGGTTTAGTGAATAAAAAGCATAATGTCACTTTTAAGGTGAACTAGGTTTTGGCTCTATTGAAGTTACACATCTCACTAGTTTCTGTTAACAGTTGAAACATTTTGCTAGCATTCATATGTCGATAATTGAAGAAAATATTTAATATACATTTTGTAGTTTTTATAGGAATTTATTACGTTATATTTTTCTGTCAGTAATAACTTCATGCAACATTTATTAGGGTCATGTCATCACATTATAAATCTGTGGTTTATGTTGCTGCTGTAAATGGTTTTATTCCAAACCTCATAGAAGTGAGCCTTACATAATAAGAAAAACGTGTTTTTAAATATATGGAACATATACATAATGTTCTACTGAATTAAAATATTTTAATAAGAATTGTATTCATGGGGCATGTTTAAGCAGGTATTGATCTACTGTACCATTTGTGAAAATCTCATCCTGTAGAGTAATTTTTAATTTATTTTTTCCATTATCTTTATCCTCTACTACGGTCACGGGAGGTGGAGGGGGAGTTTCACATGCCCATCCAGGGGAGAACGTCTCGTGCGTTGGGCAGACACACCTAGGACAGGGTGCCAATCTATCTCTAGGCGCATTCACTCACACAAACACACACACTATATGCAATTTCGAGCATTCAATTTACCTTTAATCCATGTTTTTAGACTGTGGGAGGAAACTGGAGAACACTGAGGAAACCCACGCAGACACGGGGCAAACATGGAAATTCAACTCCTATTGGGGATTGAACCTGAAGTCCCCAGTGCTAAGAGGCAAATGTGGTAACCACTAAGCCACCGTGCCTAGATTAATTTTGTTGGTTGATGCTCGAAATAAGGATTTTCTATTAATATTATTATTATTTTCAGTAGATGCAGAACCATATGTATATTAATGCCGGTTTAAATATTGATTAAACTTTAATAACTAAATCATGTTTAAAATGTTAATCCTTTTTATTTTAGTCAGGATTAGCATTTATACATTAAACTAAAAGCAAGGTTTTTATTTTTGGTTGTGGAAGTAAAGGAAGTTCGGGGCATGTTCGCAGACTCTTGTACATTTCGTATACAAAGCAGGCATTCATGGAACAGTCAGAGTTTGAATAATCTTTCCTTTAGCTGTTGGAGGCTTGCACTCATAACACCAGCCCTTATGTAATTTTTAGGGGGTAATTCTTATGCTAATAAGGAACAATAAGGCATGCGCCTCTAATTTTCTCATCAAATATAATACAGTCAAATCAGCAGGGGAAAATGGAGATTTAAGATTTAGGTGAAAATGCAAAGAATAAAAATTGTGCTGCATCGTGATTATTTATTTTTTATTATAACTAGTTTAAGCTTTGTTTGGTCAGAGCTGCTTTATTTTCCATGCTGAGACTAAAATAATTTAGATGTATTTCATGTTTCCCTGGTCGACTGATCTCTTTATAATACAAAATATGTCTCCACATGCACCCTTTGCTGTGGGAACTTTTACTGCATTGACTCAAAATGTATGCCAATAATGTGGGCTCTGGACGTTCTGCAGTGTAAATGTGATTTTCTAGATAACTGTGGTACATGCGATCCAGAAGCAGCCAAAACCCAGAAAGTGTTAATGTGAGATCTGTGCTTCTTTGGCCAGAAAAAGAGTGGTTTGTTAGGGGAACACTGAATTTAGTGGTTATGAGTGGTGTAATAGGAGTAGAAAGAACGGCTTGGGGAGTAACACTGTGTCTACCTCAGTTTTTTATCCGGAGCGCTCTGTCATTACACTCCCGCTGTTGTATCAACACACATGATGAAAAGCTTTAAGTAAACCGCAGGCGGCTACGCCACTATCTCCTTTTTAGGTAAAGGAGTGAAATCTCTTTCTCATAAATTAGTGACTAAACCATGAGTATGAGTTAGTAATGGCTTATGTAAACCCAGAAAGTCGAGGAAACCTAGAATGATGTCACAGTCGAACCTGAAAGTGCACTTTTTAAATTTTTTAAAAATATAATAAATTGCATATGCCTAATTTAAAGGCAGAGGAATTGTGGTGCATCCAGAACTCCCAGTGTTTTTTTTTTTTTTTTTTTTTTTTTTTTTTTTCCCCCCATCCCGAAGTTAATTATGGAGACGAGGCTCCAACTTGAACTTAAAAACATTTTGACCGTGGGAAAGGTTCTTATTGCTATAGTAGTCATATAAACAGGTTGTGTTTATTAAGTACACAATTTCATGTTTTTTAATGTTATTTACATACTTTGTGCATACAATTAGTTTTTTTTTTTTTTTTTTTTTTTTTTTTTTTTTTTTTTTTTTTTTTTTTTTTTCATTGTTTAGTACATGGGTGGCTTAGTGGTTAGCATGTTTACCTCTCAGCACTAGGGATTCCCGGTTCGAATCCCAATCTGGGTGGAGTTTCCATGTTCTCCCCGTGTCCGTGTGGGTTTCCTCCAGGTTCTCCGGTTTCCTCCCACAGTCCAAAAACATGGATCAAGGTCAATTTGATTCTCCAAATTGCCCCATATAGAGTGTGTTTGTGTACTTGTCTGTGTGAGTGAGTGTGTGCCCAGTGATAGATTGGGCACCCTGTCCTCCGTGTTTCTGCCCAGCGCACGGAACGTTCTCCCCTGGATGGGCATAGGGAACCCCCCTGCGACCCTAGTACAGGATAAAGCGGAAGATAATGGATGGATGTTTAGTACATTTTGAAGTGTTAAAATGTTTTTAGATGTTTAGATGTTAGATGTTTTTATATTATTTGCTGGATGCAGTTAGTGAGCTTATCTAAAGATCTCTGTGTAGTTCGAACAGTCATGCTGTTCATTGTTCCAGATCTGTAGCATTGGATTACTTTACTAAATTATCCATGAATAAATAGTTTTACTATTCTCTTTACAAAAGTGTCTTGTTTTAAAATAAGAACAATGATGCATAAAGAGGACCGAACCAAATCCTAAAAGTAAATGCACACCCCACATCTCTAAAGAATCACAGCTTTTTCATTAATAAGGATAAAATAATAATGTTAACACACAAACTTCATAAGTCCTAAATGATTAATATGTTTCTAAATGACACGACATTTACAACAAGAATATGCCAATAGGTTATTTCATTTGTAGGTTCCATGAGAATCTGCTGAAGGCCCAGTGCTATTAAATATTGTATGGCCTAAGTGTCACATCACATCAGTTTCAACTGGAACCCATATAAGAACAGCTGTCTTCTAATCTCCATCAGATCAAACGAGTTTTATACTCTGAGTTGTGCTTATTAAGGTAACCATGAGTTCAAATATTAAAAAAAATAAATTATTTGACGGGCGGCACGGTGGCTTAGTGGTTAACACGTTCGCCTCTCAGCACTAGGGATTCTCGGCTCGAATCCCCATCTGAGTGGAGTTTCCATGTTCTCCCCGTGTCTGCGTGTGTTTCCTCCGGGTTCTCCGGTTTCCTCCCACAGTCCAAAAACATGGATCAAGTCAATTGAATTATCAAAATTGCCCCATATAGAGTGTGTCTGTGTAAGTGAGTGTGTGCCCAGCGATGGATTGCCGCCCTGTCCTGGGTCTATCTGCCCAACGCCCAAGATGTTCTCCCCTGAATGGGCATGGGGAACCCCATCGTGACCCTAATAGAGGATAAAGCGGGAGATAATGAATGAATGAATGAATGAATTATTTGACCTGCCTTTTGTGGAAATTTTCTTAATGACATATTGTGTCTGTTTTAGTTTTAAAGAAAGGGGTAGGTTTTAAAAACAATAGTCCTGATGGTTTTAGTTTTACACTTTGTTGTTGCATCAGGTTGGCGTTAATGGCAATCAGGGTTGGACTTCATTGTCTGTATCCGGATGTTATTACAGTTGCAAATCTAAACCTGTCTGTGCAGTTGGAGGATTTACTTTTTGTACAGATGCCAATTCCAATGTAATTCATAAAGCCTTACTACTTACAGGTTTCACAATGGTCTTGTTCTGAACGTTGTTTCGATTGATGTTTTTACCTTTTGGACAACCTATTAGTGTTTCGTCTTCTTGCTGTGGGATCTTGACTAGATTGAAATATGTTTAAACTTAATAAAACTTAATATTTCAACATTTCTTACATATAGAGAAATGTCCAGTTCATACTGTATTCCCACCGACCTATGTGTCATTAACTTTGCTTTTTATTATGGAATGCATTGCAACCTTTTATTTATTTATTCTTTTTTTTCTTTTCTGGGCATGGTATGGATTCTTTACATGACAAACGTCAACTGCGAGTGTGACTAAAAAGAGAACAAATCTATTCTTGTTCAGTTGAGTTTAATGCAGCTAAAAATATGTGTTTTCTTTTATATATATATATATATATATATATATATATATATATATATATATATATATATATAACATTTTAAAAAGTAGAACAGGTATATAAAGCTAGTTATCTGATAGTTGAAGTTTTGTTTGTAGGTTCTTAATGTCACGTGTATGGTTACATTTCCCTGGTGTGCCAAAACTGATGTGCTGGTGTGCTAAAGCTTTTTTTTTTGCAGTTTAGATATGAAAGATTCATAGTATTTTATATTTACACAATTTGGAAAGTGTGCAATAGACTGTAATTAAAAATAACAGCAATTTAGAATCACTATTTATCTAAGTGCTGAGTAGAATTTGTTTAAATGACTGAAGTTATTTGATTTAAATGAAGCAACAACTAAATCCTGCCAGTCCGAACCTGAATAAACTGCAAGGAAAGAATGCATAAAGCATATGTTTGTCCTTACTTGAAAATAGCATGATGTTCCCTTATAAAAGTAGGCTTTATGAGCTGTGTGTGTGTATAGTTGCAGTGTTTAGTCCAGAATAATACAGCAACATTTGATGCATTGTTGTCTCTTCCTGTTTCCTGTAGTGGTGTTCTGCTTAGATAACTATCCATGTAATGAGTGGTTTAAAGCATTCCAGCATATATAAAGTCCAAGCTGCTGCTATGCCAGAGGAAGTTGTGTGCGACAGCTGAAAATGTACACACACACACAGACACACACACTGCTGCTGATGTGTCATTGTAATGTTTGTCTCACCTCGGTCATAATTAGAACAATCATAAAAACTCTTCATCTAATAAAGTGGAGAAATTCTTTTAAAGGGAATTAATCATTTGAAAATTATCCAATTTCTATCAGTTCTTTATGACCTGACACTACCAACACATGCAATCAAATTTTTATTTTTTATTTTTAATGACCACTTATTCAAGGAAAATATGCCATTAGCAGAAGCAGTCCTTCCCTATTGTGTAAACATCAGCTCGGTCACCCGTAATTGGCGAAAATCCTCATGTGGGAGGACCTCATCCATTTTGCTCTCTGCTCTAACTGATGGCTGGGGTTGAACCAGGATGATGGACACTTTTTTGCTGTACAATTTGGGACCTTTATCCAGGATTTCTTAGATCAACCATGACTCCCTCTGTGCTGAAGCTTTCTAATTTAATACTTTTCCTTAGCAGGGTGTCATTACATTGCGTTAAATACTTCTTTTACAGCTGGAAATGACTAATGAAGTACTGATCCATAAAACTGCAAAGCCCAATTTGCAGCCGTTATTAAAATTGTCCACTTGATAGATTTTGAACTCATCCTTTAATAATGCAATAATGCTAGCCGTCTTGGACCCTATTATACAGTTAGTCCTGCAGATTTTATTGTCATTCCTCTATTTGCAAGGTATCTTTAAGCTACATTTAGAAATTATGAGGTGTCTCGTGTAACAGATTTCAAGCAGAGGTGTCACCACTGCCTTAAAAGACAAATTGGATGTTACCAGTAAGTCAAATCCCCAGTCATACAGCTGCCCAGGAGAGAAAATCAGTCCCATTTCTAAAAGAAAATGCCCTAAATTAGACAAATGCATTATTGGATATTTTTACTAGTGTAAGTTTCTCTATCTAGCCTGAAACTAGGATTGTATGTAATATAAATGCTGTTATATACTTTTAAAACTCAGTATTTAAAATTATTGTATTGGCTTTTTTTTCTCAACAGAGGTTTCCAGCCTGAAGGTGAACAGAAGGTAAAAAGTCTCCGCTCTACTGCCTTTTTCATATTCACAGTGCTTCTGCAGTGTTGGGTGGCTCTGTATCGAAGGGGAACACCATTTAAAATTAGTGTTCATGTAAACCTTCAAACACTGGAATCATGTTGCTGGACAGAAATCTGGTTTAGGATCAATCAGTTGAAGCTTATTTGAGTTAGCTCTGCAGTTAGACACTTGGTATGCTGTGCTGCACTGCAGAATCATTGCTGTTTGATCAGTGTGTGCGCCACATGCTTTGTAATGGTGCACCAGAATTACCCAAATACAAGCTGCTCCAGAGTGTTCGCACAGGCTGTAACAGCATGCCTAATCCCAGAAACAATGTCTTGAAAAGTAAACAAAAGTCTTGTATGATCAAGTAATTAAATAGTAGTCAGACAGATTACATGGTAAAGTCTGGGAACGCCTAACTGGTTTTTGGAAATTGGAATAAAAAAAAAAAATCTATTTATATTGTTTTGTTTGTCTGCAAATAAACACACAGGAATTGCACAAGTACCTTCTACCAGTAAAATAAAGTTTTTTTTTGCTCATTGCTTTCATGTTCCTACACAGAGTAGGTCAGGAATTGGCTATTAATATAACTTTCTTTGAGAAATGAGTGCATGTTTTCAAAGAACCTTCGCCAGCATTTCAGTTCTCAGTGTAATGAAATGCATAGAGAAGACAAAGATTTGAATTAATTATTTTTTAAAAATATTTTACAGTAATACCAAATAAATGCATATAAAACTATCCTGCTGTCGTAATATTTATATTTTAAAGTTTCCTTTCAGAACACGTGCTGGTAAATGTATGCATAATGATGAATATTATATCAAAGTGCAGGTGGCTTTGAGTTGTAATAGGCTGATAACCTGTTAACTGTTAGTAAGCATGTAAACACATTGGGTGTGAAATTTGGCAGTTGGGTTTATTTGAATTGGGATGACCTGGCTCCATCATGTGGCCTTTTGGTAACAATGCACAGGCTACAGGGATGCCTTCAGCTGTCACTGCGACAGAGCAGAGAACAAAACCGAGCTGGCTGACGGCCAAAAGAAATATTACCTCTGACAGCAGGGTGTGTTCAACCTTTTCCGAGGCTTCCACTGCTATTGTGTGGGCTAAACCGGCGATGGCAGATTTATTTCTTAGAAAAACTATTAACGTGTTCTGATTTGGTTTTTGTCATTTTAAGCTGTTTTAAATAAAATTATACCATAGTTGGCACATGTGGACCATTTGGACAAACTCGGTACAGTTTAATAAAATATTTATAGCGATATGAGATCTGTGTGAACAGAGCAAATGGTTAAATTTCCATTGTAATTTATTCAGTATAAGTTATAGTGCTCTTGGGTATGACTGTCACACCCGAAAATAAAAAAGACCACCCCAAGAACACCTTTTTTTTTTTTTTTTTTTTTTTTTTTTTTTTTTTTTTTTTTTTTTTTTTTTTGCTTAAGATGTAAGCGTGCTTGTGGGAAATAGGACTTGTGCAGCCAACACCTCATTTAATCTCATTAGATCTGAGAACAGAGCTTTGTCTAGAATAGTGAAGGTTTCTGTGCCTGGATTATTAAACCATCATCTTTATAAAGCTTGCTTTGTGCACATGCAGGAACAAGATGGTGAATTCCTCAGATGGTTGCCATAAAAAAGGAAGCTAATAATTAATAAAAGCTAATGCAGGTGTCCATATACTTTTAGCTCCGGAGTCTGGGATTAGGCATGCTATTGTGATTGTGTGTGTGTTTGCTTGGTTTGATCTGCATGCTTCTGTTTGAGATTGCCGTGTCCCTTATCTGACCCTCAGGCTGCTCTTACTGCTGCATCCACCCAGCCTAAGTACTCCTTCACGCCCAGCACAACCATAAACAAGATGGCACGTCCTTTCTCCGCATCCAGTAACGGCTCAAGCTCGGGGCCTGTCATCAAACCAGTTGCATACGCGCCTAAGCTTAAAAGCAGTGCACCTAATTCTAGTGCTCCGGTGCCTGGCAGCACAGCCCCCTCTCAGAATGGGTAGGTGACCTTCTACATGTCCGGATAAATAGCTTATGGGGTTCCACCGCTTACTATTTTTTTTTTCTTCTTTCCTAAAATTTAAAGGGCTTGGTCAGTATTTTACCTTCAGTGATAAGATTTAACCATAAGCAGTTGCACAGAGACCATTACTACATTTATGGCAAGGTGTCCAGTAAAAACACTATAAACCTGTCCCTCTGCAAACCACTGGGAAAGGACCATGGACTAGGACATGCAAAAACTTCTATAAAGCTTAGTTTATGGTTGGTTGAGGAAGAGGGACCCACTTAATATAAAATAACTAAGCTTTTTGCCAGGCAGACTACTTTCCAATGCGAAATACATACAAGGCTGATCCATTTCACTTTTAAGTAATCGACCAATGTCTGCTGTTTTATTTTTGGTTTTTAATTGATAATAAGTGCACAGAGGTGAGACCGCAGATATAATCAAGTAAAAAAAAGTGACCGTGTTTATTTTACTTCAGCAGTTGGGTATGTATTAATTAATTGTATTTTGTCAGATAAAAAAAAAAACATGCTTTTTTTTTATATCAGTCGTTTCCCCTGCTCTCTAAATATTAACCATTTCAAAACCTATATCAGTAAAACATCATTGTATTCCCTTCAGTTTGTGCTTATGATGCTTACATTGTATTTTAGTACCTTATAGGATTTAGTTTCATTGCTAATGTACAGTACATCATAGATACCTGTGCAATATATTTATAAGCATCTTGCAGTAAGCATGTAACCTGTCTTGAATATACGAGTGAACACTACGATTGAGTACCTGTTACCTAGGTGATAGATGGCAATATGTGCCATGTGAGTGTGCCGCCATTTGGGCCGACCTATAAAAACATAGCCATGAGCTACATTTAGTGGGTCCAAGCACCATAGATTCAGTACAGGCAGTTAGCACATGCAGTTTCTATTAAGGGCTGCAGAAGCCGGAGGGTATTTAGATTTGTGTCCATCTAATGCTTTAAAGTGTCTTGTAATCATGTTTGTCTCGACCTTTTTTATAGAGTTGGGCCGTGTAGGTTTTATTGCCTTTTGTTAGTAAATGTTCAATTTTTTTTAGCTGTTCGATTTTAATCTCGTGTCAGATATTAAAAATCGGTTGTTTAAAGCCAAGAGAGTCGATTGAGAGGCAAATGGCTTGTCATCATAAGATTTTCCATTGAGCCAGTGCTAAAATCTAAATATTTATGGACTGTTTAAGCTGCTCTTTAGCCCATATATGTTATATATTTGTCCATAGTACATAATGGAAAGCATTAGCACATGACATTTATGACCAGGCTGTAACTTCATATCAGGGATCAACACAAGGCCGTTAATGATGCTGCTTCTTCAAGTTTTATTAACCGTTGCAGGATGCTTACTTTTTTCAGTGCTCCTGTCTCCTGCAAGTAAACAGACTTGACTGCCTTTATTTACAGCTCTATATTCTCTTGACCTCTGCGAGTTAGCTAGTTGAGTGATGTCTGCATTATTGCTAGATCCTGAATGAAGAGGGGGAAGCATTTCTCTCTGGCTCTGTGTGTAATTGGGATTATTAGACTCTGTTGGCTCATAAACAAGCAGCTGTTAAACAGGCTCTGTAAGTTCTCCTCGGATAAAACCAGACTTGAGACCAGGTGTCCTCACATGGAGTCTTCCAGGCTGAGCAACCGCATTTGGAGCACTGCAGCGTGTACGAGGCAGAGTCCCAATCTGTTTTTCCTGCCTCCTCTTTATCATCCCTCTGCAGGGACAGTTACTCGTCTTTCTTGCTTGTGCCAAGGAGAGCGCACATTTTAACAAGCCCCTTTTTATTGGAACACTCAAAACAACAGATGTTGCTGGTCAAGTGAGCCAGAACAGAGGCAATGAATTCTTCAGCTTTTGTGAGGGGGTGGGAAACGAGTCGAGTGGGACTTCTAAGGGCTGGAGGACACTGGTAAGGAGGTGTGCGTATGCCATAGCTGACTTTAACCCTCATGTTTGTTGCTGTTTATAGAGCCCTCTCCCTCCCCTAAAATCTGCTGAGCTTACAGAGTGCTTGTGCTGCCTTGGTGGCGAATTACTTGGCAGCCTTACTTGGACACAACCTTACATGAACAGATATTTCTTTTTAATCTGGCTTTATTATGGTGATCATATGAAGATCAAAATGAGCTTAATGTTCAAATAATGTCTTGGGAGAAAATGCCAGCATTAGAGAAGGAGGTTTTACACTGACATGTCTGTTCCCTGGAGTTTACTGTCCATATTTACATTACAAAAACAACACTATCGGGAACTACAGGAATAGTTGCTGTAAGAAAACAGCTCCGATACCATACCACACCTTCATTTATTCTACTTGTATATTCCTTTAAAGTAATTCAACTAGTTCACACAAACCACTTTCTACTTTGTCTATAACCTGATAAGTCCCATACCATTTGGTTGACATGGTGTCGGCTCACAGCTCCTGTCAGTCAAATCCTTAGAAGCAGAACACTGCTAATTAAATAAAACACATTTTATTTTTTACTGAACCTTGTCAGCATGAAAATATTAAAATTGTGAGGTTGTACAGGCCTAAAATAGTTTATGAAATTGCAATGTTTTTTTTATAGTTATGAAAGTTTTAATTGCTGTTAAATTAAATTGTATTTTTTCTTAAGTTGTGTGTGTGTGTGGGGGGGGGGGGAGTTAATTTGAAGAATAGAGCAGAAGAGCTGTGTTCGTTGTTAACTACTGACTTGTGGTGCTCTCGTTTGTAAGTCGGTTTGAATGTGTCTGCTAAATGTAAATGTAAGATAAAGGATTAGATTGGCATATGTACACTGTTCTACTGAAAGGTACCACAAAATGAGACGTTAGGTTATCATTATGGTATTTGTTATTTTAGCTTCCTCCTCCTCCTTCAGCTTCCTGACTTGTCCCTTAACATCTTGTACTTTTTAGAGAACACTAAACAAGAATGAGCTTACAAACACATCACTATTACATGCAATTGTAAAACGGTTCAGTAATTACTGTAATAGTTCGTTTATATATAATAAATAGAAGGCATGTCTATATACTAGCATGGCGTGTGATTTAGCTGCATCTTCATTCACGCAATACAGCACATACCCAGCTGTTTGCATGTTTTATAATGCAATACACTGTGTGCTTCAGATAGTGTTTGTGGGGAAGAGAAAATCATCTTTCAACAAACTAATTTCCTTTTCTGTTCTCTATTGCTCTCCCATATCCAGCAGATGGAGGTTATTGACAAGTTAGTAAAATATTTTCCTTTTTGTCGTTTTGTTGTTTGTACAGTAATGGATATTGGTTCATGTCTGTGCTTGTCTTTACTGAATGTCATTCATCAGCCTCACTGAAGGCTAGCATATCCCCATTTATTAAACACAGCAGAGCGTGCAGGTTGTTCTTGTCTTCAAATGCTTGAATCCTATTTACTCCTTTGCTTTTGACTTTCATTAATAGTTCAAACCATTTTTCGGATCCTTATTTTTTTGTTTACACCCTGAGTTTTCTATTCTGCTTTCCAGTAGAGGGGAGGGCTTTTATGAAGACTTGTACCATGATGACAAGTAAGTGAGGAGAATGCAAATCAGACGCGTGTGCTTCAATTGAAATCTAGTACTAACTGCATTATCTGCTCTTATGATTTGTTTCTGTTTCGATCAGAAACATTTACTTTACCTTTTTGTGTTACATGTGTGTTTACATGTCTTACCGTCAAATGCCTTTTAAATTGCACTCCCAAGGCATAAACACTAGAGACATTTTTAATAATTAGCATGTCGGTGCATTTTTTTGAAACCCTCCTCCCATACGGAATGGGAATTTTTAGCAAAAATGACCTATTTTTAAAATGAGGTTGAATTTCTGAACTTTAGTACTGCGAATACATGTATTAATCGATCATGCTGTGAAGCACGCATTTGGAACTAACCTACATTAAACAGGCTGTGACTGCCAAATGCTGCTCAGCATTTAACAGGATTCCTGTAGATGGGTCTCTGTTTCTGATGCAGTGCTAACATCCTGCGGGCAAGTTTTGTAATGGCTTTACATAGATGGTTCCATAAGTTTTTGCTCTCCATGTTCCATTTTAAGAATCCCTAGATTGCAATACATACAGTGCAGTGGTTCATATTCCTTTACAACTGAAAACTAGTAAATGTTGTTTATAAGGAATTTTCTTAAGTAAGGCAACAATTTAATGCACTCCTAATAGTAAAAGAAAGAAAACTACACAATTTGAGGACATTTACCTTTTAAAAATTTTAAAGTATATAATTACATTTAAAGATTGAACTACTTTATGCTCGTCATGATATGTCTCTATACAGCTTTACACTCATTTTTGGCTCAAATCTTGTGCTGACGACACGAAAGTGGAGACAGAGGACTCCGTAAATTATCTTCACACACACACAACCCTAAGACCTTCGAAAGGTCATGACTCTATACTGGACTGTTCATGTGTAAATATTTCTTGTTATCTTTCAACATTTTTTTTATTATTTTGAGCTGATAAATGTTGGCATCATTGTGTACAATATGCTTATGCCTTATAACAAAAAAAAATCACAGAGATTTGTTATCTATGCAACTAAACAGACAAATCCAAACCAAAATCCAATTTCTATATTGCAAATTTAAAGCTTGAGTAAAGCAAAATATAAAAAAAAACATAAAGCCATGACCGTTGCCAATCACAAAAAATGTAGGCTTTATTTCTATTTTATTCTAAACAAAAAAAATTATTAACCCTGGTTCAGAGTTTATTCTATTAAGATCATATAAATAGAATCATTGGAATACCCCCACATGCTGCCAGATTTATTGGTAACTCTTAGAGGTTATCACATATTTATATAAAAAAAAACAAAAAACCCTATGATGATGATGATGATGATGATGATGATGATGCGACTGATCATATCAGGATATTTATTTAGTTCTATAGTGAAACCACTGACATGCAGTCTTGTGTGAATAAGAATGCTGGGTTGAAAGGTTGTCAAGTTTGCACGCTAAAAAGGTTCGACTTTATTTAGTTGTTGCTTAAATAAATGCCCCTTTTATACAGGCATGGTTTGCGGACAGGGAACATACCACTCTTTATCCCAAATGATCGCAGTAAGAAGCGTCTGATCGAGGACACTCAGGACTGGCAGCCTCGCACTGGCACCACACAGTCCCGCTCTTTCCGCATCCTAGCCCAGCTTACAGGAACTGATTACAGTAAGCCACTTTACGCCCATATCAATTTTTGGACTTGGAAAAAGTTACCAGAACTTTCTACAAACCCCTTACAGTTTATTTTTTCAAGAGCATTGGATTCACTTTTATTAAAATTCTTACATTCATAAAGCTAATATACTGCTACCTATATATATTTATTTTTTATTTTTATTATTTTTTTATATAAAGGACCCTTATACTGTAGATGACAGGCAAGTAGGGATAGTAGTTGGCACTAAATCTTACAATACAAGTTGTTTCACTGGTCTTGTATGATAATGGAGAAGCCTAGATACTCTATTAATTTTATCTCTTTGGAAATTGGAGATTTGCAGTTATAAATAAATATTCAAACAATTCTTTTCACTAGAAATGTAACCATTTGCAACATGTATACCAATATGGCTACAAACTGTACCATTGAAATATCCTTTGTTAGTAAATAGAATATATCTCTTATAGAAAATGGATTACCCAGGTGATTTCTAGCTATTAAAAGTTACTGTATAACACAGGTTCTACAGGCTACTAACTTAAAGATTAATATAAAGTAACAGCTGATTTGTGTACTATTATACCATATTTGGCTACAATGCAGTTTATATATATATATATATATATATATATATATATATAAGCATCTAATTTGTTTATCATCTAATTAGCGGTATAGTAGCAGTGCGAAGGCAAAGGTTTACCGATAAATAAAGCTAAAAAAAATTTAAAGCTGTGATATTTTATATATTTTTTACATTAATCCAAAGTGTAGTGTGCAATTTATTTGTCTCATATTTTCCTCAGTGCAGGACCCGGATGATGAGACCATGAAACGGTCCAGGTAAACTTGTTTGTGAGTGTGGTGGAAAAAAAAAACAACAAAAAGTCACTTACCCACTCAGTGGCATGTGATCAGCTTGTGAAATTTGTTAATTCTTGCTTTGATTGTTAGCACTACTATTACTTAAAAAAATTGTTTGCCAATTCAGGCCTGTGTATGAAAATATTTGATTAGTCAGAGAGCGCTTGCTTCTTTTTTCTTCAAATGAAAATGTTAATTTGCATTCGACAGCATGGATATCTCATGCACAAGAAGAAATCAACATGAATATAAATGCACATAGCTATTTTTTTATAAGATCAAACCCATAGTTAAAAGATAAAACCCCTAGTTAACATGCCCACATTTAATTTTCTTTGTGTAGATTATCAGGGAACAGCACTACATCAGTATTCAGTGATTTTAAAAATTGATGAAGTTAATTTTATGTTTGTCTGTATATGCCTAATGCACATTAAAAGCATATCAGACCACAACTTTATGTGAAATGCAGGGGAGTCCTAGTGTTATGGCAGGCATAAACTTTTTTTTTTTATAAACTAATTTAATTGTTAGGGCCCACATGGCATACAAGTAAGTTGAGGCATATGATAAAAGTGAGGAACACTTTGAACACTTTTTGTTGAGCTAAATTTCTCATCGCAACGATTATTTATGGAGTAATGTGCAGCCAAATAACAGACTGTCCAACACTGATCAGTGGTCACGAGAAATAACACACTGTGTGAGGTGTTTATATATGATTTTTAATGAGCATGCCATCACAGCCACCATCAGGCAAGTGAGCAAACTCGCGCATGGAGTGTAAAACAATATTTAAATTGGCATGTGGTTAAAACACTTTCACAGAAATGAATCAAATTAAATACTGCAACAAGCTGCAAATGATGATTACTAAAGGACATGATTAAAGGCTGTTTTCACTTATACTGCGAATGAATTAGAATTATTGCTTTAACTGCTTTCTAGAGCCAATCTGTGGATAAAGAACAGTTTTATCTTGGATACCAGTGTTGAGCAATAAAGTCCACACAACTTAACTAAGCGATGATGTATATACATATATAGGGTCATATACGCTGACATTAAATCCCTGCTTTTCTGACTTTGACCGTGTAAATAGTGTAAAAATATTCTCTGTATTCCTTCTTTTTGTGCATTGTTATTCTTATCTTCCTCTTTTTCTGGCCTTCTTTCTGTCTGTGCACCTTGACTGTGGCAGAGAAAAGTTCCTCACTGAGATTCAGAGCCCTCGCTACGCCAGGCTGAGAGATTGGCACCATGAGAGGTCCGCACGTGCCCTCAACATCAAGTCCTGAATATCCACTCCTCTGGGTGCAGTGCCACATAAAGGGGTTGAACCTGAACCTGAGTCTTGCTTTATAATGTAGGGGCACAAGGCATGCCAGTCTTTGGTAAATGCTGACCCCTATGACATGGAAAGTGTAGAACAAAGTCTAAAGTTTGTAATGTAAAGTTAAATAAACTCAAAGAAAAAGGAAAAAAAAAATCTGAAAAACTGCAGAAATGCAGCCTCGGCGCAAGCCAGACGCGCCAAGTTTAGTTTCCAAAGCCCAGTTGACTGTAGAATTAGCATCCGGTCTCTCAAATGATGGCACATTTCTACAGATTGATTGGTGGTATTTTCAGGAGTTGTCAGCTATTGAACTGCTGTTTCACTCTGACATTGCTCCGGTTGTGTAGCGTAGCCTCCTGTGAGCTTTGCTTCATCTTTGTTCTTTTGAGTTACTTATTCTGCAGTATTATATCATCAAACTGTTTTTTTTTCTTTTCTGACTGTTGTAAATGAGTGAAAATATCCTGAACCAGCCAGTTACTGCTTTCCCTGTTTTTTTTTTTTTTTTTTCTTCTTCTGAATTTCATTAAAACTTGACTTCCTTCCTACTGTCTCCTGTTTTTTTTTTTTTAAACAAAATTTATATATTTTTTTCCTTCTTCTCCTACTTGAAACTCGTATTTCTTTATAACATCAAGGAATCCTTTTCACGCCTGCACTTTGACTTGGAAATATGTCAGGTTGATGTTATTCATGAGTAGAAAAACTGGCAGTCGAGCAGTATGAGACAACTATAGTTCACGGGTTACATGGTGTCTCGTTGTTTAAGGTGCATTTCCATTATTCTTAATGATGTGGTTTTTTTTTTTGCCTGTTGTGTCTTGAAGTTAGTAAACCTGATCAGAATGGAAACTGGTAAAACCGCTAAAGAAATGCCTAGTACAAGTTTTATTAGCAGATAAGAAAAACTTAATTATACACTAGCTGGCATAAAAGTATTTGACAGATCCTGTAAGGAAATGTTAATGGACCAGCATGAACAGGAAAAAAAAAATTACTTTTGTTGATTTATTTTTGCTAATACTATTTTTTTTAAATAATTATAGGTTTTTACAAACTATATATTTCAAGTGTTCTTTATTTCCGTGTATTCAACAGATCAGAAAATACAGCTGTACAGGACTAGGCTTTATCCAGGCACAACGTGTGTGTGTGTGTGTACGTGTATATGTATGTGTGTATATGTATGTATGTGTGTGTGTGTATATATATATATATATGTGTATATATATATATATATATATATATATATATATATATATATATATATATATATATATATATATATATAGTTAGTGTTTTGTTTTTTTTTTATTTTATTTTAAATCAGGGATTAAAGTGAGGCTCTGTACAAACAGCTTAGTGTTATACATACATTTTCATATGACTAGAGTCTGAAGTAAAATAAACCATGTCTTTATTGGAAGTAATTAATGCTAGACTGGAATGGTCTTCATTATCTTCCGCTTTATCCTCTATTAGGGTCGCAGTGGGGTTCCCCATGCCCATCCAGAGGAGAACTTTTCGGGCGCTTGGCAGACACACCCAGGACCGGGCGCCAACCTATCGCTGGGCACACACACACACACACTACATGGGGCAATTTGGAGAACTCAATTGACTTGATCCATGTTTTTGGACTGTGGGAGGAAACCGGAGAACCCAGAGGAAACCCACGCAGACACGGGGAGAACATGGAAACTCCACCCAGATGGGGATTTGAACCAGGAATCCCTAGTGCTGAGAGGCGAACGTGCTAACCACTAAGCCACCGTGCCGCCGTGGAATGGTCTTTAATCTTAAATTTGTATGGTGTTTTCATTAAGGAGCCAAGATGATGACCAAGTGTGAAAAGTTTCCCACTGTTTGACTATTAAAAGTGTCTTATTGGGGTAATCTCAGTGCACATCATATTACCATACTCCGTGTCGGCCTACATTTGCATTCATATTGGCGAGTTGAAGGATGGAAATTTGAGAGAACAAAATGAAGAAATAATTTTGTTTTATAAATTAACCTTCTAAAAGTGGATGAACTCTGGTATAAATGCATTTTTAAAAAAAAAAGTCTTTTGTTTTACACCAAACCGCTTCTGAATATCTACAGTTTTACTAACAAATTACCTCAATGATTTAATCAGAATGGGAGTCTTATAACAAACTCTTTTACTCAGATTTAAAGTCAACTCCGATCACTGTAAGTCTACTGACAATTACTATAATTTATTATTTGTAATTAATGTCAGTGAAAGGGATCATCATTATGTTAATACCTAAATGATGTAAGGTCTGCTTTGTAAATTCCAATTCTTCATTAAGTTTTATCTTTTGGCTCTTATCGACTGCTCTTTTCTGAAAGCTTTTTCGGCTAATGAAAAGAACAAGGAGACAAGTCACACCCGAGTGCTAGCGGCTAGTTTGGCAAGCGTGAGCTGATTAATGGTAATCAATGCAACATTAATCAAGCCTTGATGATCGACAAAAAAAAGAGATGGTAAATTGCACACATTCATTGACTGAATACAGGAATGTTCAAGCCTAAACATATATATAGAAACGTATGCATGTAGCATCTGTGCTATTGCTGTCTATGTTTAAAAAAAATATCAGAATGGAACTTCTAACAAACTGCCTAATTTACACACGCAAACACCTGCTTTATAAAATGACAGACTGTATGAACACTGTGTGCTCTAAAGAGTAATATCTGAGAACTGCAAGAGTTGTGTTTAGGGTTTGTAATAAAAAAGTGTCCTGTATAATCAGATCCTTAACAGCCTAGCTAACGAAAATGGGTACAAATCTTTTTTTTTATTTTTTTTTATTTTTAAATAATTACCTTTATTGGTTTTATTTCACAGTGTGGGTAAGAGAATGAATTCAAAGCTAATTGTCCTGCAATTTCCTTTTGTTCTTTTGTGTTATCAACTCGCATCATTAGATTGTGTAGTTTGCTAGCCAGCTAGAAGTATGACATTCATTAGACTCTACATGGACAAACAATTGGAGACACCTTCATGCACATTGCATCTTTTGTTATTTCATTTACCCTCTTTCCATTTACTACACAAACAAATAAATACATTGGTATTGAAGCAGCCTCCTGGAAGACCACACCATCAAGCTATTATTTGTCGTATTAGTGTAATAATATTGGGCTACTTAAATGTTTTAGATTGGTCATGTTAAATCAGATAAATGACTTCATGTCTGGCACAATATCAGCACTCTTAACTAAATGCAGCCACTGTTGCCAGATCACTGTTTAAAATGTTTAATACAAGCAGAATATCTAAACTCTTATAGGGAGTACAACCAAACAGCCTCCAAGAACTGCAAATACAGAAGACTGATTTAAAGCCTTTACTTTTGCAACATTTCATTGCAAATGTTGATGTCCTCTAGTACATCAGGGCCGTGGCTGACCAATTAGTTTCACCCCACAGAATTTTTGTTACTTGCTAAATAATTAACTTGGTGAACTTGATTATTGCTTGTAGTTTTTGAAAGAAGGTCCAGAAAGCTCATGTATCTTTGATGGTCAGTTGTTCACATAACACTGCCAATAGTAATGAAGTAGCAGTCCACATCATTCACAGTCAGATTATCATTACATGGCATCAGCAGAACAGTGGAGACCATTAGATTGATTTATTTAAGAGATCTGTTGAAACTGCTGGCTGGTACAGAACAGTGAGTGACAGACTGATAAAGCAGCCTAGTCCTCTCAAGCACCTGAGAGACATGTTAGATCGCAATATAAGGAACAAGAAGACCATTGTAATGGTCAGTGATGTCATTATGCCCTCTTGCAGCAACCAAAGAAATCTCACAAGTGCACATTTAAGGAACCTGGGCGGCAGTAATGGCTACAAGAGGTGTGCTGTTGCTTATTGTTTCTTCTATTTGTATTGCCATCATTAGAATTATTTATGTCTTAAAGTTTGGAACCTCAATTCAACAGACATGGCATTCTTTTTCAGCATTCTTTTATAGGCTTTCCAAACACAAATACTACCCTCTCCAAGCCATGACTGAACATCATTAACCTTAGAGCTACTTGCCATCTCTCCAGGCCAGGCCCCAGCATGCTCATTATAAAAATGATTTAACCTGACCTTATGGGCTTTCCAGAGCAGGCTGTCAATGTGAGACTTGATCTGGGACTGTACTGTTTTTATTAGCCTCGACCACCAGTTGTTTTCTGTAATCTTTTTTTCTTTCTCTCTGTTTTTTTCTAACAGCCATGGAGAGACTCCTTGCCCCAGCAAATCGGCAGCAAAGCCTGAAGGAACCCGAGGTAAGGTACACAAGCATGAACTTAAACAGAATCTTTAATTGAAAGTAAACAAAAAGTTCATGATATTATGAATTTTTATACTTTTTCCTTATTTGAATTGTTCCCATTATCCTTATATAGTCTAACTTGGGATTATTACAAATTCATTTTAATGACATAAGAGAACTTTCAGGTGATGAGCAGATACACTCAGGACAGGGCCCCAATCTATCGCTGGACACACTCACTCACACAGACACACAAATAGGGGATAGTTTAGAGCATTCAATACACCTTGAATCAGGATTATGGACCGTAGGAGGAAGCTGGAGGACCTGAATAAGACCACCCAGATTGGGATTTAAACCCGAATCACCAGCACTGAGAGGCGTAAGTGCTAACCACTAAGGCATTTTGCTGCCCATCCCCCAATTATAGCTTTCACTTTTTAAGGAAAGCTTTCTCATCTCTGTGTGGATCAGTTCTGGGACACAGTGATCCTAAAACAAAACATATTTTTTCAAACTGTCCTACATATTTAAAAGCATACAATTGTCTAAAATGCATGGTGATTTTTTTATTTGTGTGAATTCAGTGATTAGGAAGTGGTACTTTTGTAAATTGCACTGCATGGTGTCAGTCATTTTCTAGCATTTGCAAAGAAAAAAAAAATCTAATAAAAGTCTACTAAAGGTGTACACTTCAAAGCTCCATATAAATCATCATGCAGAGCTTGTAATGTGTTAAAATCTAACTGGCATTTGAAAGATGCGCAGATTTGTGTGTGAATACAAATTATTTTTTTGACAAGTACCCATTTGTCTTTTACTGACCCAAACAGTCTTGTTTTCTTGTTTTTAATGCTGCCATATTTAGGTTTAATTTTTGGGAGGATTGTTTACGTATCAGAAATAAACAAACTGGCCCAAATGACCAGTGGTCTTTTAAAAACCAAAAATATTGTTGGATGCTCATTCTTTAGTCTGTTTGCTATCTAGTAAATGCTATACATTACAAATAAATATGTGAATACAGTCGACAGCATGAGTTGATTTAAAATTATTAGATTACATAATATTTTATATAAAATAAGCATTTAAAAGGCATTACCTCCTATATATTTAACAGTGAAACAAGAAGTCATTGAGCACTAATCCTCTAAAGGTCTCAACATTTCGATTAACTTAAAACAGCAATTAAGAAATTAATCTAAATATTCTAATAATTGTGGCACATATGGTGCTGTTAAAATAGTTTCTTTATAAATAATATTTGGTTTCTTTGAAACTTTAAATTTACTCTAATCTCTTTTAAATTAAGATGTTAAACTACATTTCTAATAATTCTTTTATCATGCTCTAATACTGGAGGGGTCTTCATATTGGGTATGATTAAAATCAACAGGGTTTCATTCAAGGTAGCCGAGGGGAAGCCAAAACCAAATAAAGTTATACAAATTTATGCATGCCCATTTTGAAGTATTAAGATTACCTTTTTTTTTTTTTTGCAGGTTGACTACTTTTTGTGTGTTTTTAAGTTTTTATTTTGCTAAATAAATCAGAC
Source organism: Corydoras sp. C115 (assembly GCA_019802505.1). Lineage (NCBI taxonomy): Eukaryota > Metazoa > Chordata > Actinopteri > Siluriformes > Callichthyidae > Corydoras > Corydoras sp. C115. Next base: position 1,360,676 of record JAFMOC010000015.1, on the reverse strand, counting down.
TGAATCCAGTTTCAAAGACAGTTTAGACAATAGATGTTTTTGGGAATTTTGTGTTTAACCCACTTTCACTGCATTGACGGGAACTCCACGTCGTCTTTCACTATTCAGTAAGCTTCTACCCCTCCTGATGCGACCCCTATTCAACTTGCCTTAGGGCCAGCACTATGAGTGCACTGCTGCATACACATATTCCAATAGCAAGGACAATTTAAGATCTCCAGCTTACACATCGCCTTATTTTTTAATGTGGAGGGAGACCTAGGCAGGATTTAAACTTTCTGTGAGGCAGAAGAACTAACCACGGTGCCAGTCAATCTCTGAGATTTTAATTATTAATTGTTGACAGTTTCTCGGATATTTAGACTTTAGGAAGTTCCATCCATTATCTTCCGCTTTATCCTCTATTAGGGTCGCGGGGGGGAGAATGTTTCGGGCGCTGGGCAGATACACCCAGGACAGGGCGCCGATCTATCGCTGGGCACACACTCACTCACACAGAAACACACACAAACACACTCTATATGGGGTAATTTGGAGAATTCAATTGACTTGATCCATGTTTTTGGACTGTCTGAGGAAACCCACGTGGACATGGGGAGAACATGGAAACTCCACCCAGATTGGGATTCGAACCGGGAATCCCTAGCGCTGAGAGGCGAATGTGCTAACCACTAAGCCACCATGCCGCCCTTTGACTTTAGGAAGTTCTTCTAGTAAATAGTTTGAAATGTGATGATACCATTTATTAAATTGTCAGATTAACATTTGATGAGTCAGATTATATCCTTTAGTAATCATTTAAAAATGACTTGAGTTTTTATACCCACATTTTGTTTACTGCTTACAACAGCTTTTTGTGTCTGCTCTTATAGCTGCGGCTCCACCGAAATCTGCTTCAAACTCTGGCTCTTCAAGCCGCCCGCCCTGGGTGACCGATCCAAATTTTGCCGAACGTTATCGGCCTGATAAGACGAGCACGGTAGTGACTCAGCACAGGCAGCCAGCCCAGCCTACACCAGAGCAGCACCGCAGCTCCATTCTGCAGGCTGCACAGCAGAACCCAGAGCCTGGAACTGGCCGTACGCCACTGTGCGCGGCATGCAACAAGATAATCAGGTACTACAGCTTCGGTGCATTCACTGATGCCTCCAGAGACTGATCCTCGAGTGACTTATCCAGTATGTGCCAAAGTGTTAAAAATATAACGGTGAAAATGTCAAACCAAGCAGGAAAAAGGTTGTGCTGAACTTCAAAGTGCTTTTGAACTTCAAAGGCCCAAAGTTGCTTTCGCAAAGAATAATAGGGGGGAAAAAGATGGATGCATCTTTCTCAGTGTGAAATGAAGTGTGAGATTTTTACATTCACCAAGCTGCTATTTCCTTTAGAGCTGCAGCATTTTTGACTCTAATGTGTCAAGTGCTTTTGAATGTATAAGAAAGTGTATGTGTTTGTGTGTGAAAACAGAGGCCGCTACATTGTGGCACTGGGCCGTTCCTGGCACCCGGAGGAGTTTACGTGCTGTCAGTGCAGAACCGTGCTGGATGAGGGAGGCTTCTTTGAGGAAAAAGGCTCTGTTTACTGCACCAAATGCTACGACAATCGCTACGCACCCAACTGTGCCAAATGCAAGAAGATAATAACAGGAGTGAGCACTTTTCTGTAAATTATTTCAGTCATGTACCTCAAGTCTGCATAGTGAATAGAAATGGCTGATTCACTCACATGCTGTGAGTGCGTCACGCACAAAGTACACTTATAACAATTACTGCATTGTGGAATGGTGCCGAAATGTTGTAAGTACAGTATGGTGCCAAAACGGCTGTCTAATGCTTAAAGCACTTCCATTAGTTCGAACAAATACTGGATACCAGAATTCAGGCATGTTTGACAAAACTATATTGTATGCTGAGAGGTTCAGACTTCTGCAATAGAATGGTCGTCCATTATTTGTTGTTTACTTATTTAAATGAACGTTTACAAACTTCTGAACATTTTATTGTACAGGTACTATAACGTTAAAAAACCCTTTGAAAAGTTACGGAAATAAGACACGGAAATAATTTTAATTGAAATGAATCATTATTTAAAAGACACACACAACAAACGTCCATCCATTATCTTCCGCTTTATCCTCTATTAGGGACGAGGGGGGGGGGTTCCCCATGCCCATCCAGGGGAGAACATCTCGGGCACTGGGCAGACACACTAAGGACAGGGTGCCAATACAACAAACATAATAATAATAATATACCTTTTATTTTTTAAATATAAATGTTACAGAAACTCCACAATTAGCATTTTACAATTTTAGGTGATTAGTGAGAGTTTGTGGGCCTTAAGAAATACAACCTGAAATGGCAAAGAGGAAGTCTTTTTTCTTAAATTCTGTCAAGTTTTCTGGTCCTAAAATCATCTATAATGCGTAATGATGATCGAAACATGTTCTGTGGTCAGTATGTTTTAGCTTGTTTTGGGGGATAAAGACCATCCACAATCATGCCTATAGTATAGACCTGTCTCCTATTGAAAATTTGTGGTGCATCATGAAGACGAAAATGAGACTATGTTGACCAGACTGATAAAGTTGCATATTTATCATTTAATTTTATATCATTTAAACAAAACCCATGATTAAAGCACAGTGCTTTCACGACTTGAAACGGGGTTATACTAATAAATGTTTGAACAACAGCTGTAATACATTTAATTCAATATTAATATTTACTTTAGTTGTGACGCATTCTAAAAAGATAGTTATTGAAATGGTGTTGCCAAAATGAAAAGGAAATAAACGTAGATGGTCATTTTATGCAAGAAAATGATAAGGACCAATATACTTGGCTAGATATCATCACATGACACAGTAGGCTACAGGCTGCTGACTCTGCAAACACCATTTTTATTAGAAGTATATCTCCATTTTTTTTTTTTTTTATTCAGACCTTTTTTTTTTTTTTAATTGTCATCAATTACAGCTTTTTAATTGTCTTGTCGTTCTTAATGGGGTTTAAAAGTTGATCACACTTGTGTTTTAACAGAATCTCACAAAGCTAACTTTTACACAACCTATGCTGTAATTGAATGAATACTTAAAGTGGGTACTTTTAGAGTGGGTATGTGAAATGTATATAGATTAGTAGTACAATATTCTATTTTGTACTTAGTGCCGTTTATGTTGTTTAATCCATGGTATTAGCAACCTTAAATTTTCCCAGTGTTCTTCACTTCTAACTACATCATCAGACCTTGAAAAGCTGAAATGGAAATCTACAGTTATGGAATTCCCTTCAGTGGCACTTAAGGAACAGACCTGAGTAGAAATTCTAGGTCACTGCATAAAGTTAGTAACTTGCACTTGTTGGATGTATTGATTTCCATGCAAGTGTATGTGAGTGAGTTGAAAGCACTGGCCTGATTTTTCACAAAGAATCCTCAAGAGCTTTCTCACCCCTCATTTTGTCTCGCCAGGAGATCATGCACGCCCTGAAGTTGACCTACCACGTCCAATGCTTTGTCTGTGCCGCATGCAAGCGGCCTATCAGAAACCAGGCCTTCTTCATGGAGGAGGGGGAGCCGTACTGCGAGAGAGGTAAGCGCCTAGAGCTGGTGTCTGTTGAGCTGCAGCTTTTAATCACCCGCATGCTGTCGCTTCACTGCACACGTCAAACCTCGGACATCGACTCGCATCACCTGGCACCACACTACCCTCTGCTCACAGTCACTCTAAATCAGAGGAGGTTCAGGGGGCATCGATCTCACAAGTTTTTACTTTAAGTGATTAGCTTAGGTTTGGTCTGATGTGGAAAAAGGTGTTTTAGGTCAGCATACAAATATATTTTCCACCTGTGTGTCAAAGAAACAGTTTTCTTTAGTCTGTTATTTTAAATTCCATGCAGATTCAGCTCTCTGTACTATCTTACACTCTCAGATATTTAAATGGTACATGCATTAAATGAGGCCCTTTATAATGGAAATGAAGCATGTGGTCAGTGGTTTTGCGGATGAAAGATTCTCATGTCAGCAGTTAGGAGTTGATCAAATAGCTGCAGTCTCAGCATTGGGTTTAATACCACTCTAGCATTCTCTAAGCCCTCCTTTCTACATCAGGAATGGAAAATCTGGGGCACTGCATTTGAGCATCTGCACTATTTAGCCCTTTTTAAATCTTTGGAGTTTTTAAGCACTGATGAGCTGATGCAATCTTCCTTTTTTGCTCACTGCACAATAGGGCTGTGTTTTAACATTTTCATAATTTACCAAGATGGCTAAAATCATTCATATGTTTAAAAATCCAGGGATAAATTATTTTAAAAAAATGTGCAATAGAATTAAAGTGTACATTACCCAAAACCTAAAAATCTTATTGTCAAAGAAGAAATAAACCTGTTCTTAAAAAAAAAAAAAAAAAACGCAATGTTTTTATTCATTCATTATCTTCAGCTTAATCCTCTATTAGGGTCGTGGGGGGAGGGTTCCCATGCCCATCCAGGGAGAACATTTGGGCACTGGGCAGATACACCCAGGACAGGGTGCCAATTATTATTTTTTAAAGTTATTATAATACATAAATTATTACTGGCTGGCATGGTGGTTTAGTGATTAGCATGTTCTCCTCTCAGTGTTAGGATTCCTGGTTTGCATCACAATCTGGGTGGAGTTTCTATGTTCTCCCTGTGTCCATGTGGGTTTCCTCCGGGTTCTCTGGTTTCCTCCCACAGTCCAAAAATATGGATCAAGGTCAATTGAATTCTCCAAATTGCCCCAAATAGAGTGTGAGTAAGTGTGTCTGTGTGATAGATTAGTGCCCTGTCCTGTGTGCATCTGCCCAGCGCCCGAAACATTCTTCCCTGGATGGGCATGAGGACCCCCCCCACGACTCTAGTAGAGGATAAAGCAGAAGATAATGGATGGATAGATGGAAATTAGTACTGAGAATTAATGATTTTATGGTTATTGTAAAGTCCTTCTGAGCAAGTATATTGTCAATTTAAAGGTGTGTTAAGATTCTAGTTGTAGGTGATCATCCTCTTTTCAAATTCAGGCATCAAACTTTTTTATTTTTATTTTATTTTTTTAAAAAAAAAATGATCGTCCACAAGACTTCACCATTAAACCATTGGGTGTTTATTCTTGATGATTTTTTTTAAACACATTTATTTGGTGCGTGGGGTGGTGGGGGGGTTATTTTTATGATTTGTTTGCAATATACACTAGGCTTATCTAGGTGTTCCTTTGCAAATGTCTAATGCTGTATATGCTGAGTAACTTGAAATCTGTCCTTTTAAATAATTCTTCCTTGAAGGTCATGGTTCTCCATGCGTAGAACTGAAGTGGTGATGCATAGCAGAACAGTCCATCACTGCTCCATAATCTGCTAAATCTTCCTGTAGAGATTTTCACCTTTTGTAATAATTTTTAACACACAATAACCCTAATCAGCCACTTGTGTTTTGTGACTATATTTAAAATAACATGTATGAGTTAATCTTTTCAGAAACTACAGTTGATGTAGTATAATTCAGCTCTGATGTTCACACTGTAAATAATGATTAATTGATGGAGTCAGGGTTTTCAGAGTGAGTGCAGCTCCTGTAACAATTGGTCATCTTTCAGGAGGCAGACCTATTGATAACACAATCTAACTTCATAATAAATTATTCAGGCACGAGTTAAAATATTTAAATGCACATGTCTATTTGGTATTGAAGCCTGTTTCTCATTTCAAACATTTCAGTTGTAAAGAGTTTCTTTGTTTGTCTTTCTCAACAGATTATGAAAAGATGTTTGGTACTAAATGTCATGGGTGTGACTTCAAGATTGATGCTGGTGACCGTTTCCTGGAAGCTCTGGGCTACAGTTGGCACGACACATGCTTTGTCTGCGCTGTAAGTCTTTTTGATTCGCATCAACCCTGTAGCCTTGTATGCCATCTGACCTCAGCGCTTTTACTGTTTTGTCTGATTTGTACAACCTGGTCAAAAATACACTTCATTTAATGATAGCTTTTTGTGAATGAATAGTGTTCTTTATTGATTTTTTTTTTCTTACTTTCTTTTAGCTCTGCCATATTAACCTGGAGGGCAAGACATTCTATTCAAAGAAGGACAAGCCCCTGTGTAAAGGTCATGCCTTCTCTCCTCTTTGAGGAGCTGAATCTCAACAATCGATTAGCAGGAAAAGTGTGCAATGATTTTGATGGGTGAAAATTTAAAATGTCACTTTTGTGTAGTATTGGACTGAACCGTTGGTGTTATTCCTAATATGTAGTCTTTTTTTACTAAAGTTCCAATACAACAGCTCAGTCATTAAAAAAAACATGTAGATTTGTGTGTAGTTTTAAAGAAATAAATAAGTAAATGTGTTGGAATTTGTTACTTACTTCCATAGTTTTCTTCAGACAGAGATTATGCTGGCAGGTTGAATCATATCATTGAACTTTCATCCTTGTAAACAGTTGGTATTCTTAAAGCGTGTTATGAATCATTTTTGTCTTGAATTTTACTTTATTCAACATTGTGTGGATACATGTGACATTCCAGTTCTTCCTGAAACCGGTCCATACAGTTGAAGGAAAGAGGGATGTTGACCACAATATCAATATAATACATGTTTCTGTATTCATACATTAGGGTTATGTAAACATTTGAGGACGGCTTCCTTTAAGTGAGGAACATTTCAATGCAACATGATTTCTATTGTACTGAATTTAACATAATTAATTCATTATCATCCGCTTAATTCTCTATTAGGGTTACGGAAGGCTTCCCCATGCCCATCACATTTTGGGATAGACTCAGGACGGTGCAAATCTATCGCTGGCCGAAATTTGACATATTAAGCAATAAAATAAAGCTGTACAGAAAATATGGCTTGTACAAAAGTAATTCCAGCTTTAACCTCCTCCCTCCAGGTTAAAAGGAAGAAGTTGTTCAATAATATTTGCAATTCAAATCCACTGTAAGGACAAAAGTATTAGGACACAGGACATAGGTTAATTTTAGATGTTGGTCCTGTTTTATCCTTGCATTATTGGATGGTGTTAAGGTCAAAGCTTAGTGTGGGCCAGTCAAGAGCTCTTACATCAAACTCATTGTACCATTTATTTACTGGGCCATGTCATAATGGAACAGAAAAACACCTTCCCTCAAGATATTTTCATAAAATTGAAACCATACAGATGTCTAAAATGCATAATATGTAACCTAGTAAAGCAATGTTACTGCAAGACACATGCATAGAACAAAATATCAAAATTCTATAGTTGTTACAAATGAAAGAAAGATAACCAAAGTGTTTTAACTACATATCCTGGTACACTATGCCCCTGAAGGTCCTTCAGTCCTTTTTTTTTCTTTTTTGGCTGCTGTGGTACTTAAGGTAATGGCAAACCGGTGGAGAAGAAAAATGAGCTGCTGGCAGTCGAACAGCAGTGCATTATCTCTGATTGCAAGCAATTCATATTGACCCGAGCGCAGATCTTACGTGCCGTTCATACTGAGTGTGCTGCGTCTGTGTTCTTTTCTAATTCACAGGTAGACCCAATTAAGGAAAAGCCTCTGGTCATGTCCTGCATACGCCACTGGCATTTGTGTCCGTGCAAAATATTGGATATGGCCAATCAAAGATGTTTGAAGCAGATTGTCGCATAGTTGTCTTTATTAAACAGCTTGCTGCGCTGAAAGAAAATCTGCTCACTGAATCTGCACTCATTTATCACCGTGAATAAGCTTTTACTGAAAGTAGATCAGAAAGCATCAGAAAAAAGGTGATCAGCATCATTCGTTAAATCCGTTGCCACTGCATTGTTTAGAATGGAAATTAACCTTTAATGCTCAACCAGGATAAGACTTACAGTTCTCATTATGAAGTCTCTAATGCGGTGCTCAGTCTCGGTCCTCAGGGGTCCCTCGGGCTCAACTCACCTGATTCAGCTAATTACCATGCCTTAAATGAATTCACCCATCAAGTCTGGCTTACGTAATCCTAATGCTGAATCTGTCAAGGATGTTAAAATTACATGGTCTACTTCTTGACTGTCAGGTCAGTGGTTTATAATGCGGCCAAAGGTATGTAGACGATGCTTAATTTAGAAAAGGGTTTATTAATACTCATACATGCCCATGTTAAACACTGCTTGTCGCATTGATGGGCAGAAAAAAGCCTACTCCAAACTGCTGCAACTAATCAGTGTTCAAATGCCAGGCATGCTTCAAGACATGGATGAGTTTGGTGTGGAGAAACTCCACTACCTTCACCACACTGATGGATCTGAATTCTGATTAAATGGATTTTTGATTGTCCATGGACACAGAATTTTTATGTTAAAGCCTTTTCAAAATAAGATCAATTCAATACAACTTCATTGCACTGTTAATGTTTTGGAACAGAATGTCCAAAATCCCGGTGTACACTTTCTTCAACAAATATTGCAAGGACAGGGTCACATCAACCTCAAACATTTAGGTCTGAGGTCATAAGATGGGTTATGAATTTCAGCTTTTATTTCTTTGTATTTGTATCGTGATGACGCAGAACAGCAGAATTGGTCACTCAATTTGTAAAAACAAAGTCCGATTGAAAGTCACTTTGAGTCAGATTGATTTGATGCTGTTAGTGCAGCTAAGAGATGTGCAGCTGAAATGAAATGTTATTTAAATAGACCTTTTTGCTTTAATGTCATAATGCTAACTTAGAAAAGACACAGTCTATATTTTTATTAGGTCATGAACACGTCGAGATGAGAATAACCAAGAAACAAATATCGTTATTATATGGAAAACCAAATACGATATTGTAATATTGTGCATCGTCACAAAACCAGGTCTTCACTTTATATCAAACAGCTGTCCTGATTAAACTGAAGGACTCCTAGTTTCTTAGTAATGTGGTGCGCTGATGATTTCTTTAAAATAACATTAAATTGAATAGTTTTAATAGTTCCAAATGAGAATCTGAACGTTTAAGTGGAGAGATAATGCTACTTAAATATAATTTGTATATGCAAGTATATAAAGGAAACAGTACTAGTCTATAACCTGTAACTTGTTTCCTGAACCATACTATTATTGCATCAATACTTTGTGCCTGTCCAACCTTTTACTTTAACAAACCCTATACTTTTCATAGAATTCACCTTTTCAAAGCAATTACAGCTTCTTCGACTTTTCCATTTATTTGTTTAAATGTTCTGAATCGTTCATGGGTAATTTCACACTTTTTGTGTCTTTTCTCAGAGGTGTCATTAGTGTGGGGTCTGTTCCAGCTCCTTATGAAAGCGGTTTTGTTTTGAACTTCAGAAGCATCTCAAAGAAAGACAATAAATGTGTTTTGATAAATGGATTTCAGGTGGGCGAACAATTATCAGTGTGTTTCTCAGAAACGAGTTCTGCATTTAACAACAAAAATAAGCTAAACCTACATCACTGAGATCAAGATATCAGTTCGTGTGCTTTTCATCTGATACATGTATTTATTTTCTTCATGTATAAAGCCTGACACTTCCAATAAATAAAATCCATGGGCAAAAAAACTCCACCCTAATTTTCAAAGGGTTTTTCCATGTGGCTTGTGGTAGCCATTGACATTGAATGATTGTTGTGTTACTTTTTCTGCCGACAAATCTTTTTAAATGCAGGTTTTTATAAATCTGGACTGATGAGGTTTATAAAACTGCATAGTTAGATTTAAAGAGAAGAAAGATTTGACTCAAGTTTTAACAATATATAATTTATTTACATCCATTTCAGGTTGAATTACTATACATACCTTTCTCAAATTTTATAGATGTATGTACATAAGGCCAAGTAAATACTTGAAAGCACTTAGAAAAGAATTTTCAGAATTCTACCAACAAATCCATAATATTGTCCAAAAGTCACCCCTTCGGGGTTTCTGATTAGCACAAAGTCATTGACAACGGTTTACATAGACGCGAGGTGGGAAAAGTAGAAAAAAAGAGCAGTTCAAAATGTTTTTTTTTTTTTTCCTTTTCTTTTCTGTTATTTGGTTAAAAAACAAAAAAACTAAACAATTGCATAAGCGCTGTGGCATGTTAAATACAGCATTCTGACTTGCAGAAAGGCAAGAAACATTAAGAATCAAGTTTGAACATTCACAGGTACACAAGTCTACTGTTTTCAATTGAAAAAATAAAGAGCTCAGTTAAAGTAACGTTACTCACACGCACATTCTTTTGTACAGAACAGCTACCAATGAAGTGGACTCAATGTACAATCGTGGGTGGAACATACTGGCTTTTCATGTCTTGTGAGGTTGGCTTTTCAGGCAAAAGAATAATTTCCTCGCCTTCAAATATTTCTTAAATTAAATGTTCGTTAATGGCAACATTTCTAAAGGAGTGAGGTGTTGAAGTTGACAAAATGTTGGCAAATGTTTTACAGGTCCTTAAATCCATGAATACAAATCTGCGCAGTCTCTGCTTGGACAGCTGTGAGGCCAGGTTTTCTAAGTGCTATTACGGTTAGGATTTCAACTCCAACACCAGTGCAGGAGTTTTTAAATGCTTTCACAAATGAGAGATTTACATTTTCACACCAGTCATGTCATGACGTATCAAACGAGAAAATTAAAAAACAAGTGGCTCATCAACTTTGGTTACCGACTTCCAGAGATGTGAACATGTAGTGTGCCAGCAATTAACACTGCAATACAAAAGTTCTTATATACAAAACACAGTAGGTTTACATGAAACAAAAAGAAACTTTACTGCAAAGTGTTAAATCCGATCACTCTAAAGAAACTGTTATCTATACCTACATTTAAACAACGCACCCATTTGTGTAATACAACCATTGAATGATGTTTTTCAAATGACCTGCAACTTAAAAAAAGAAATGCAGCGCTGCTTAAAGGAGTAGTTTAAAGGCTGTGGTATGCATTGATTGGAGAATTAGAGAACATTTTTTTAAACCCATCCATCCATTATCTTCTACTTTATCCACTACTAGGGTCGCTGGGGGGTTCCCCATGCCCATCCAGGGGAGAACGTTTCAGGGGCTGAGCAGATACACCCAGGACAGGGCGCCAATCTATCGCTAGGCACACTCACTTACACAGACACACACAAACACACGCTATATGGGGCAATTTAGAGCATTTAATTTACCTTGATCCATGTTTTTGGACTGTGGGAGGAAACCGGAGAACCCAGAGGAAACCCATGTAGACACAGGGAGAACATGGAAACTCCACCCATTTTGGGATTTGAACCTGGAATCCCCAGTGCTAAGAGGCGAATGTGCTAAGCCACCGTGTCACCCTTGTTTTTAAACCCTTTCATGGTTATATTATTAGAATTATTTAAATCTCCAGGAACACACACAGTGACACAACCAGGTTCATGTTTTCAAAAAAATTGTTATTAATCTCAGTCTACTCAATAGGAAAGAAATATGCTTCATGTTAACACAGAGTTCTTACAAATCCGTTGAAGAGGTGTTTGGGAAAGGATTTGCAGTGTAGAATTTCCAAGCGCCAGCACTTATTAAAATGATTATCAATGTGAATGCAGGTGGCACGGTGGCTTAGTGGTTAGCAAGTTCTCCTCTCAGTGCTAGGAATTCCTAGTTAAAATCCTAATCTGGGTGGAGTTTCCATGCTCTCTCTGTGTCCATGTGGGTTTCCTCTCACAGTCCAAAACGTGGATCAAGGTCAATTGAAATTGAAATTGCTCCATACAGTGTGTGCTTGTGTGGGTGTCTTTGCCCAGGGAGGGATTGGCACCCTGTCCTGGGTGTATCTGGCCAGCACCCGAAACGTTCTCCCCTAGATGGGCATGGGAAACCCTCCACGACCCTAGAGGATTAAGTGGATAATGAATGGATAATGGATCAATGTGAATGCCATCTGTTATTTGAAATATTCGAGGATTTATAACTTCCACGTCCATCAGCCCTTTGTTAATTATTCGCACCTACATTTAGGTGCTGATAGTGAATAAGTTATATTTTCTATACCACGTACAAGCAATGGATGCTTCTGTAAAACCACAGTAATTCAAAGTTTCCACTGCAACTTGCAGTATTTAGTCCATTTAGATTTATGAGAAAAAGGGCTTCTTTTAGCAAGAACAAGTTCCTGGTCCTGATGTCAGCCTAATCTTATTGAGTCCAATTTTATGGAGCACTTATATTAATAGAACTGTGTTTCCTCTCAAACTACTCCTTTAAAACAAAGGGTACACTTTACTTTAGAGATAACACCCGACTCACAATCATGAAAGTAGAAAACTGTTTAAAGACTTGACATTTGGCTGTGTAAGCGGCACTGATCAATCACAACGTTGAAGCTTGTAACAGTTGTAATGTTGCCGAGCTGCATTTCATTATATGAAGAAGAAACTAACTTCATAACAAACTCTAACCTTGGTTTTGCTACATGCCTTCATGATTTGCTGCAAAAAAATCCTTGCGTCAGGCTCGCTGGTTGGAGTTGGCATAGTGTTCATACTTTTTTCTTTAATCGAGTTTTATTGGGGGGAAAGAAGCATCGCCATACCAACACAGAAAAACGTCTAAATGCAGTACAATTGTAGTCAAAGTAACAGAAAATGATTTGAATAGAAAAAAAGCAGTAAGTATTGCATCATATACAAAAAATACTTTTTGATGAAGTGCTTTAAAAAGGGTGAAAATGGTACGAAATGAAAAACTTCCAACCACCAGCATGAATTGTGGGGATTTAAAAAAAGGAAATCCCTGAATGCTTTCCTATTGAAAATTTTCTCATCAGCTACGTTTCTGAAGATCCCGTGTACAACTGCTTTCATTTCGACGTCATTTGTCGTCTGTGCATTGGGAATCTTTGATTATGGCTTTTGGAAAGTAGTACAGCCGCATTACAGGTGCAAGACGAGGGGCAGAGAGGGAAAGAAAACTAATGGCTGATAAAGTTTTGGCTAAATACACCTTCAAACTTGATGGTAGTCACAAACAGCAGCATTTCTGCTTTACAGAAGGCTTTTTTATTACGTTTTAAAGGGGAAACTAATTGTACCTTGCTATGGTACAAATTTATATGTATAATGCAAATTACCTTTATAAGAAGTACATATTGTACTTATTTTAAAATAATTTAAATAAAGTCTGTAATTTACACTGATTTGAATTATAGTACTTATTAAACCTGCAATTAGTGTTTTTGTAGTAAAAATACATTTGTATTTGAAATAAAGGAACTTGTATATTGTATGTCACTGCAATAGCCTTTGGGAACTGCATGGCTTTGTAAATCATATTTGATGTCTTTGCATATAATGTGCCAGATCAGCATTTCATGTACACTGATGCTGGAACATTTTTAAAGACTTTACAATTTTCTACATTTCTGTGTTAAATTGGTTACTTGTCAAGTTCAAAAATTACATCAATTAGTGTAAAAATATGTATACTTTGTTATTTTATTATTTATTGAGGAATAAAAACTAATTATAGATGGATTATTCAACCAGCAATAGTAAGTGAACCTTTGCTTTCAGTATCTTTTGATCACAAATCACTACAACTATAATTTTTTCATTAAGTCTTAATCAGTTTTGCACATCAGTTTAAAATAATTTGTCTATTTCTCTATGCAGAATAGCTGCGCCTGTGCACCCAGCTAAACAGGGTCAAACAATGATGCTCTCACCACCAGGTTGAACACAAAGGGTAATGCTGAAATGCAGCCTTTTATTTAAACAAACATAATGTCTGCTGAGAATATCTTACGATGGGTACCATGTACCAATTAAAAACAGTTGTTTTGAAGTTATTTGGGTGGTTGTTTTGTGACCTTGTTGACAACACACCTTACTTACTCTTGGAGTGATCTTTGTTGGTAGACCGCTCCTGTGGATGTAAACCAGTGGTCTTAAATTTCCTTGATCTGTACAATTTGTTTGTGGATTGGTGGAGTTCATACTTCTAGAAATTATTCCATGCACCTTTAGGGTGAGGATCAACAATTCTTTTTCTGTTTTTTTTTTTCTTTTCTTTTTTCATACAACAATACACTTCTAAATATCAGACTTTGGTAGATGCAGACCTAATTATTTTGCCATGAAAATTTTTTTGCATCTTTACATTAATTGTGGAACCCAGAAGATTCACATACTTTTGCCATTTTCCTCAATAAATTCTTAACTAGGTGTAATTTAGTCTCATTTATTTAATTGCAGTCACTTCATTTGTAGGCCATATTAATGGAGAAATATAGAAAATTATAAAGGGTTTACAATTTTTTAAGCACTACAAATCAGCCACAACATTAAAACCACTGACCGATGTAGTGTTTATAGTGAATATAACTTTTTAGTGGCACATGTCAAGAGATGGTGAATATTTTATAGTACATATCATGTACCTACTCAGCTTTTAAAACTGATGTGTTGGAAATGATTTTGTTCTATACAGCATGTGGACATCTGGGTGCATGTGCACCATTAACCTGGGGGAGAGATGCAGTATTATAGGAGAAAGGCAAGATGGGAAACTTGGCTTCATCTGACACTAAGCATCATTACAGACCAACTTAAGGCAACAGTTTTTTTCTATCAGCGGCCATTTTTTACAGGATAATGTTATCTTTCACACTGCACCAATTCTTCAGGAATGTTTTAATGACAAGGTTAGCACACTTGTCTCACAGTTCGACTGGGTTCCCAGGTAGGGCAGGTCATGTGTTTTAGTGGGTGAACTGGTGAGCCCCAGTTGTGAATGTGTGTAAATGTTTTTGCATGTATGCCTGCCATGGAATAAACTGGTGGCCTGTCCTGGATTTTACCCCACTTTTTGCTACTGTGCTGATGGTTTTCACATGTCCTGCAAGAGTGAAAAAGATAAATGCATTGGATTGTGTAGCAGAAAGTAAGTTCATTTGTTGCCTTGGCCTCCAAACTGCCCAGCTCTCAATCTGATAAAGAAAATCAAATCTGATCCAGGGACTTAATTTAGAAAGAGTGTGAGAGATGTGCTGTTAATTGCTTGGACCCACATATGGCAAAGGTCTTGTGAGGTCCATGCCTCCACCAGCTGTTTCGCCTGCACAAGGGGGACTTATGTAATATTTGGCAGGTGGTTTTAAGATTATGGCTGATTGGGGTATATAATGGCATCTGCAAACTTTGGCAACTTAGAAATATAAAGGACATTACATCTGACATTATACACACCAGAAGACTGACCCTAACCCTTCCTGTGTTTAAAAAGAGAATTATCTCGTGCAAATCTGAAAATCAGGTTGCCTTTTGTGCATGTGGCTTTAATGTATTCCATTATTTTCTCTATAAATAATAGCAGTGTTTACAATGGATTAATGTGTGTCGAGACAGGGCCAGAACAACAATGAGCTTTTTTGTTTTTAATACATTTAGATTTGTGTTGCAGTGTGTGAATTATGTTTGTAGTCACAGCACACCCAGTTGGTGGCTAAACCCTGTTATATTAGTCTTTTCTCTCTAAAGGAAGGGAGTGGACCTTTCACCTTCCTGCATTTAGAGAGATTGCAAGTCTTACTGTCTGTCATTTGTGTGTGTGTTAGTGTTAGCACTCCCCATCCGACACCAAGAATATCATGGCCTCTTGTTTGCCGATCTCAGCCATGATAGCAGCCAGCTGGTTGAGGTTGCCACTGTGAAAGTGCTGGGATTCCCAAAGGTCTAGAATCACAGACGTTGGGCTTGGTTTTGATGCAAAAAAGCTCATATGTCTGAAAACAAAGACAAAAGAATAAACCTTAGTTTATTATATAAATTATATCAAGACAGAGATTAGCTTAGAGTAATACAAGTGTAATTCATTCAATTTGTTCATTTATTATCTTCCACTTAATCCTCTACTAGGATCATGGGGGGTTCCCACACGCACACGCACACACACACACGCACACGCACACACACGCACGCGCACACACACATGCACATTATATGGGGCAATTTAGAGCATTCAAAGTGTAATATTTGTTCTAAAATCCTTATAAAGAGGAATTCATTCCCTGATGGCCTGATTTAGATACCTTTCAAACTGCTTGACATTTGACCTGACTAATTTCAGAATAACTCATTAGTTGCCTGAAATAACAGTGGCCGAGTAGTTGGTTTAAATGTTGTCAGTAATCTTTAGTGCTTCATTAAATTACAAGTTCAACAAACAGCTATCATTAAGCTTTGTTTGGCTGATTTAGTCACAGATTACATCACTGGTTAAACGACTAAATGAAACCCCAACTGACGCCCCCCCCACTAATTTAGTCATTGGGTTAATGAGTCTGCCTGAGATGCAGACTGATGGAATCTTTGTACTGACCGAGTCACTCTGTGGTTCAGTGACTGGCTGAAACGCCGACAATCACTCACTATGTGCGATGATGGCTCAGTGATCGAGGTAATGAACTATTGACTAGTAGCTTCAGGGTTCAAGTTCAGACTTGGTCAACTCTGCCTTTGTTGAGCTTTAAACCCCTTAAGGATTAGTTGCTTTTGTGCTATTATGTTATCTCTTCTAATTTCAGAACTAGAATTGGGCTGGGCTTGATACTTCCAGTGTTATACTGTCAGCAAATAGGCTACCATCTTTGGGAAAACCCTTTGTATTTCATTTGAATTACTTTGATCCAGTGTACAAAACAAGATTCATAAACACTTTAAAGGATTAAGAAATACAATGGTCGCAAAGCCCTGACCTCAACCCTTTTTATCAATAGGAAACAATAAATGTGAGTTTACCTTCTAAAACTACATTTCCACTTTTTTAACCTATGAGTTTTGAACCAATTTGGACAAATTTAAAGCAATTTGAACAAAAATAATTACAACTGGAACCACCCATCCATCATCTTCTGCTTTATCCTCTACTAGGGTCGAGCTGGGGGGGTGCCCATCCAGGGAAGAACGTTTTGGGCGCTGGACAGACACACCCAGGACAGGGCGCCAAACTATTGCTGGGCACACACACACGCTCACACAGACACACTCTATATGGGGCAATGTGGATAATTCAATTGACCTTTATCCATTTTTTTGGACTGTGGGAAGAAACCGGAGAACCCAGAGGAAACCCACGCGGACACAGGGAGAACATGGAAACTCCACCCAGTTTGGGATTCGAACCAGGAATCCCTAGTGCTGAGAGGCAAACATGCTAACCACTCAGCCACCGTGCCGCCTACTGGAACCAAACATAGCATATTTTCCAGTGCAAACTACATCAGCAAGAATTGTATTCTAAAAGCCGGAGTCGGCATCAATAGAGACTTCTGAAGAAGCCCAAAGCCTTTAATCATCTCCTTAACCTGCTCGATTGTTCACTTCCTGTGAGCAACACCCCACATTGATAATGCATCCTTGATTACAGTAATTCCTCTCAAAAACTAGTGAAAACTCCAGCTGGTTTCCCAAATTGCTTTATTGTGTCAAAAATCCAGAATAAAACCAGTTTAGGACCCTTTTTATTTAAATGTTACACATATATAATTCTAGTATTTGTAGAAAGGCTTTCTACAAAAGTGGAGAGCATTACAGCTGAACATTTCCAAACAGAATGTCATCCAAACTCCAATAGGTGTGATAATCAGGTATCCACAAGCATTTGTTCAAACAACACTGAACTCTCCTGACCCTGAATTACCAAAAACTCTTAGCCAGATGTATGTAGGCAGCGTTTTGCACACATTTTTTTCCCCCTGGAAGCTAATGGAAATTTGCATTTTCATTTAGTGCTTGTGTAGATTGTTTTTGGGATTTGCATGAAAATGAGCATTACAACTTTAATAGTCTCATTTGCCTTTTGTTCACCCTTTTTCGGCATAAAGGCAGTAATAAAACAAACTGATGCTGTGCTAATGTTACACAAGAGCTCGATGCTAACACTGTTTAAACAGTAACACATCTGTTAATCTATATTAAGTGAATGGAAATAGCAGTAAGTGGGCGCCTGTGTGGGAACAGAGCTCTGTATGCACGCTTTCTCATGCCGACCTGTTTACTACATATTCACACCTAGGGACACATAATCTCATTTAATTATTTGTCTGATATGCTCTTTCACCGGATTACTGACAGCTTTATGTTTTTCAGTTTTACGTCACAGAGTTGCACCTGATTAAAGAGTTCTGGAATGATTGGTAAAAAGCACTGATGTTCAGGTTGCTTGTGACCTTTACTATTGACCAGGCAGAACCTTTTGGATCAAAGTCGATCAATGACAACAAAGCCGCAGAGCTTGTCGGCCAGCCCCGGAGGGAAGCGTCGAGACGGAAAGAACCTGTTCGATTTGACCCTCTTTTACTTTGTGCCAAATGCCCACAGCTTTCTCCTCAAACGTTTTATCTTAAGAGTGGTCTGAATGCTGTTTAGAAGATTAACTACTGACTGTATGTACACCTACTATCTCCCGGACTGAATCGAAATAGATTGTTTTGCATTCACATATCAATTGGAGCAAAGCCTCAGTTATTGGAATGGCTAATTAACTGGAGCAGGTAAAGCTTATTGGACAAATGAAGTCTACCTATTATGCTTCATTAGCTACAGGAAGTTAACTAGGAGCATAATTAAATCACAGCCTGCTAATTTCCTGCGGATTCAGCCCACGCTCAGCCGTAGGTGAAGAATCAGTATGAGAATGACAGAAAAAAGTCGGCATGCAACAACCCTGACCACAAAGGTCCAAACATACACAGTATTTAGTTTGATTGTTTTTAGAATTATTTTTGGAATAATTCTTTGTGCTCCTGGGTTCGGTTTATTAGTTCGGGAAAAAGTTGTTGCACTAAAAATATAAATGAAGACAAGGTTCATGAAGTACTAACTGGTCACAAACTTCATCATTCTGAAAAAAATTCTGATATTTCATTGGACCGCCTTAGGCATGCATTTAAAATACATTGTTTTAAGTAGCCAATGCAATAATGCAACAATCATTTCAGTCTAAAGTTGCATCAGCAAATACATGAGAGAAAAGGGAGTCGAACCGATCAGTATAGTCAGTACAATTCCAAACACATTCAATGGATCATGTGAGAAAGAAATTCCCTCTGTTCTCCCTGTACCCCTCTTTTGCAATTTCAGCCTGATGAGGCTTATTATTTTTGTATAGCTATAAGCCTATTCTATTAATAAATAAAAAACTCACTGCTGGCATTTATGGGAAAAAAAAAAAAAAAAAAAAAAGACAGTGATCAACAAATAAATACCTGTCGAGCTTGAGTCTCTGGGCGAGTAGTCTCCAGTCTGATCCATTTGGGCATGGAGCATCCAGACTGCTGCAGATCTTTTGCCGGATGAGGTAAGGGATCTGAAAGGCACTGGGGCCGGCCAAGGCTGGGCTGCTCTTATCCATTAGGAGCAAATCTGCATCCAACGGCCTCGTGTCCTGCACCAGAGCACCAGATTATACTGAGTTTATAATGAGCTCGCAATACAGCAGTGAATCATTTGTATTTTTACTGCATAAACTATATACACACTGTACAAATTCATGTTTTTATTACTTTTAAGAACACTACAAAGATAAAAGTATATTGACATGACTATTACTATCTGTATTAAAATCATATTTTAAAGCCATTACATGAAGACATTTACATTTAGTCATTTTCCAGATGCTTTTATGTTTATGATTTATATATATATATATATATATATATATATATATATATATATATATATATATATATATATATATATATATATATATATATATATATGCTTATCAACTGGTGATCCATGCACAGTGGCAAGAAATTCATTGCAGTGCTCAAGCCAAGAGAAAATAAGGACTTGCAATTAGTGATTAAGTAGCCTGATCAGTCAAAAGTGGTTAGATTTTTTTTTTTTTTTTTAAATATACAAATAGATGCTTAAATTCACCCTTTACTGACCTTGAATATAGCAAATAACAACAATGTTTTAAAAACAGCTGAGAGAACTGAGTGGATACTGAGTGAAGAAACAAGAAGGTGTAGTTAATAAAGTGTCTAGTGAGTGTATATCAATCCTGCTTTACTTGTGTCAGAGACAAAAATTGGTAGATGGATGGAGGGGGTCAAAATGAAAACAAATCAATAAAAGTACTAGAAAGGTGTGGTGATACATACATACCCACCCGCATATATACACATCCGCGAATACCTACACACCCACACACACCAGTCAAAAGTTTGGATCTGCTTCTTGCTCCATTTTCTATTTTCTCCACATAGATGGATTTTGTGGTTTTACAATTACAGACTGTAGTCCATCTGTTTTTTTTTTGTTTGTTTGTTTTTGTTAGGCCACTGTCAGGGCCATCACAGAACTGGTATGATTTGGGTGGTGTATTGTTTGTCAGTTCTGCAGTGACACTGAGGTGGTGAGGGGGTTTTGTTGCAGCAGTGCTGCTGCAGTTTTATTTAAACACTTCAGTGACACTACTGGGATGGGAATAATGCACCAACCAAACAATAGTTGCTCTGTGGTGCTATTATTAGGGTTCTGATCATTAGAGAACAGAGTAAAGGGGATTAGCACATATGTACTGTAGAACACAAACAGAATTGTAGATCTTCTTAACATTAATTTAACTGATAAACTAGACAATAAGTGAAGAAAAAGGAAGTGTGTCCAAACTTTTGATTAGTACTGTATGCCACTATATTACTATGGCCATTACAATAACTCAGTACGTGACATTATACAACAACAGGTAAAACTTGTAGGGGAAAATGAGGTAAAGTATTGTATTTGTGACTTTTGCACTGCATACAAATGATTTCCCATTCTATAAAAAAATCTGTTGCATATTATGAAATAATTATATACCACAATATGCCTTATGTCTTCCAACATAGTATCCAACCATCATCCATCATTCCTTTATCACTGCCATCCATGTCAATTAGAGTAATGAAGAAGAAAGTTGACCATTTTTTCTTTCTCTCTTTGTGTTTAGAAAAGCCAGAATAACAATGAGCTGGTCCTCACTGGTTTCTATTAAAAAGCAAATAACCCCAGGCTGTAAAAAAAAGAAGGAAAGAAAGCAGAACCACAAAGCACTGTTCTCGATGAAAACCAAACAGTGTTTCACCACAAACACCTTGTAACAGATGTCAAGCATGGTGATGGTTGGGTGATGATTTGTGATTGGTTTGTAGCCAAAGATATGGGAATGATTGTAGTTACGGAGTCAATGAGGAACTCTTTTTGTACAGATCAGACTATAGTTAAGAGAAATGTAAGATTATATTTTTTGCTAGGTCAAAACGGGGTCATGCAACAGAAAACAAAATCCAACGCACACCAGTGAAGCAACATACAAAATAAATGTTGATGTTTCAGAATCTCAAGATCTGTGTCTGAAGTATTATCCACAGGATATATTAAACTGAAGCAAATCTTAAATCAATGTGTGAGACAAACTCTTATTTTTGAACATGGTAAAACTTAATATTTTTTTTAAAGTTGGTGAGAACAACACAATTGTTATTTAGGTTCTCATAAATAAAACTACAAAAGACGTTCATATTTCTCCTTCCCTGACTGTGTAAAGTATCCACAGAGAAAATAATGTGTAAATTAGTAATAGATGGAATGGTAGTTTAGCAATATCTAAGAAAGAATGTTGTGTGCTTGTTTGTAAAATATTTATTTCATAGAAAATGTCAGCTCGTTTTACGAAGTTCTTGTTATGGTAAATATTACACAGCAGGAAAAGACTTTCAGTTAGATAAAGGGGAAAAAAAAGACAAAACCGAGAGACTTGAGGTTGCAGTCTCAGAGGCCCTTATCACAGAGTAAACACCATGAAAATATTTAGAAGATACACACTTAGCAAATCATTTTCCTCAAATTAACTCATGAGAGTTAGTTAACGAGCTGAGTGCAGTGCATTAAATCAGCGCGAGTGCTGAACGTTTCAGTGCCAGTGTAAACAAACACACACACACACACACACACACACCCACACAGACATGCACACACAGAGCAAGATCTGCATTACCTTTGAGATGTTAAAGTTGAGGCTGAAGCTCTGGCCTTCACCCTCCACCTGCCACACACACAATGTGCAGGAGAGCTCGCACGTACTCACACTCAGCCGTTCCAGTGTGAATGTGCAGTGCAATGTCCTCTGAGAGCCGCTCCAGATGTGATAGAATGGGATTTCCTACACAGAGGAAATGCACACATTTTTTTTTTTTTTTTTTTTATTGAAAACAAACAAGAATTACAGAAATGCCTACTCCAAGTCACTATTTTGTCACCCAGTCTGTAAAACCTTCCTCTAGATACACATTAGTATTTTGACATACATCATAAAAACAGACAAACAAAACAGCACAGTATCCAGAAATGACTAAATAAAATCAGAACTGGAATAACAATTGCTGAAGTGCCGGTTTTGCTGTCTGCTTTTGAGCAGAGAGGAAAATGTTACCTCAGGAACCTGAGTAATATTATTTTCCTTAAGTCTTAAATAATGGCACTATCTAAGCTAAAAGAAAACATTTATCTATATTCATCGATCATTATTTACAGTAAATACAATTTCTGGTCACTTTAAGTACAGTTCTTTGTTTCTACACTTATTGTTATTTTTATCATTTCCACCATATGTGGATGCACAGACCATCTGTTTTTTTTATACAAAGAAATTTATTTTTAGTCCATTTTACTCTGATTTCTTATGAAATCTTATGATATCCCAGGTCCACTGACATTACAAATGTGGATCCTTCAATGATGAAGCCTACAGGATGCTGGAGGCTGGAAATTTTGGTTGGTGGGTTATTCTCAGTCCAACAGGTATAAAAATTCAGCACAGCTGAATCTGATCCACTCAAGTTCATCAATATGGTAAATGGAACTGAAAAAATGGACAGTGATATAAGAGGATAGGTATACCTAATAAAGTGGCCAGTGAGTGTATATGATATATTTTAGGATGGTGTGCTGTCTTTGGCCATAAATGTTAAAATTATATATAAAAATAGAGGGAGAGAGTGAAAGAACATGCTGCATTTGGTTGGATGTGTGCATGTTGTAGGATCTGTAATGTGACATAGCTGTTCCTCAGAAGATCTATAGGATCCATTTATTCATTCATTCATTATCTCCCACTTTATCCTCTATTAGGGTCACGGTGGGGTTCCCCATGCCCATCCAGGGAAGAACATCTCGGGCGCCAGGACAGGGCACCAATCCATCGCAGGGATCCATTTAGGATAAAGATAAATATTACCTTATACTCAATAAAGTACCAGATTAAAAAAAGAACAGGCTTAACATGACTCTTAACCCATAATAGCTCAGATTATATCATCATCACTTATTATTGGGCAACTGTTAAATGACAAAAGTATATATAATTTGTTAGATGAAACCTGTTCCTCAAAGCCATAAACAAGGAACTCTAATAGCAGGTTTTGTAAGATTATTTACTGTTAATTATTTACTGTTATAAAACAAGGAGTTCCAGTCTTTAAATCTAATTGGCGGAGTTGTTTGTCCAGCCGTGACATTATTGACAATAACACAAACCTCTGACCGCTTCACATTCGTGGCAGTATTTGATCGAGTAACCGCAAAATTGTCATTCAGCGATCAGCATTCACTTAAAAAACCAGACTAAATTACGTTTAAGATTTCAAAAAACACATTCAAACCTTGTTTGAATAAATCATTGGAAAGAGGTGTAACGGCACTACACTACACGTCATGCCTAATAATGACCTCTCATGCCTATTGCTTTTAAGGTCCCTAAATCTGATTGGCTGAGAAATTTGTCTCGCCAGGACAATAATGCTCACCTCTGACCACTTCACATTCGTATCAATGCGTGATATACAATACATTATTTTAAATCCTGTACCCTTAAAAATATATGGTAAAAATATGGTTTAATAGAAACAGCGAGCTGATTCCTGATATGCACTAAGCTGGTATTCATTTACTCATCGATCAATGTTCACTTTAAAAACTGGACTAGATTACATTGTGGAATTGCAGCTTATTAATAATTTTGTTTTAAATAAAGACATTTATGAATGAATAATTTATGTTTTTTTTTTATCATAGTGTGTTTGTAACCATTTTATAAAAGCAAGAAGGCACTCAAGGTTGGGCATTATTGTGAATAAATCACGGGAAAGAAGTGTTGTTAGGCACGATGCATAAAAAAAATGCCATTCCACCTTTGTCCTGTGAATATTTTTTCACAACAACACACAGTCTCAAGCTCTTTATTTCTTTAAAGCAGAAGCATGAGGTTTAGTTACTGTACAAATTATCTCCAAGGAAACAAAGCTGAACGACTTGTGTTTGAAAAGATTAGGTATGACTAAATCTATCAGTCATTTCATTAAGAAAAATACAATATGAGTTTTAGTGGTGTTCTGTTGCATTATGACTATAAACTTTCATAATAAGGAGTTCAGCAGTTCAGGTTCTGTGTCGACACAAGCTACAATTTGTCCAATAAAATATTACTTAAAATGAAATGGTCAGCGGATCCGGTGTTTGTTTTTGTGTGTGTTTGTGTGTGTGTGTGTGTGAGTAAGAAAGAGAGGACAAGAGAGAATGAGTGAGTGTGCGAGCAAGATTTTATTGCTAGGCAACTAGCAGGCATTTAACTTGGCAATTTTATTGCATTTTCTAGTAATTATTGCTAAATAAATGCATAATGCTATAATTGCTGGATAGTGTCATTTATAAACGACTTCAGCTGATTTATTATTGTGATCTAAGCCTATGAAAAGGAACTCGGACTTAATTTGCCCTCAAACTGCAATAACTGTAGACTGTGGACATCGTTTCTCATGCTAGTCCATGAATTTAAAGAATACCTGGTACGTTTCTATAGGGGGCGCTGTTGCACAGGCCGAGATGAACTAAGTGAGCGGGATTAGGAGGCCATCCAGAACACCTCTACACCTCTGCAACACATATAGGCATTTCCTCCTACTAGAATCTCTCCTTTATCTCTCCTTCAACTTACTAAACATATGATCATGCACAGACTGCATGGGAGGAGAGGTGAGGGTAGAGCATTAACATACAGCTCTATATTTAACTGAGCCGAGTCGAGGGCTTCAGCTCCCCACATCCTCTGTGCAGGAGTTCTCTCTTCTACTTTCCTCAGCTTTTTCTCCATTATCATTTTTATTGTTGTGAATGGATGGACTTCACTTATATAAAAATAAAGCAATGTGTTTTCATCTTCTTCCAATGTACCTGCATTTTTAAACAACTGAATTGTTTTGGTATAAATCATTACAACATTTATTTTTGTCTTATAATTTTACAAGCTCCTTTTTTTAATCACACCATTCTTCATCCATCCCACAATATACAATTCCTTTGCATTTTAAAGTATACATAAATCCACTTATCCATCTATCTATTTCTCCATCTATCCCTCCAGCAAAACCATTGTGTCTTTATATAGCCCTTCCTGCCCAAAATATATTCGAACTTATTTGATGAGCATATGTGGACTGTAGACAGATTCTTGGCTGGCTGGTTTGCTCTGTAATAGAGTTCAGCACAATTCCTGCACGTTCGCAAACGCCTAATGAGGCTAAACCGAAGAAATATCCCATTAGAAGGTTCGTCAATGCAGAACAGTGTAGCATTAAAACCTGATGCTGGCTGGGGGAACATATCAGGAGCCTTTTTAAACATGCCGCCTGTGGGGAAATCTGATAAACTCCTGCTCACAAAGCCAATGATCAAACCTAGGCAGTGGAACGCGTGAGAGAGGGATCAGGAAAGGGAGGGAGAGAGTGAGAAAGAAAGAGAACATGTTTGGTAGAACAAGAGGCAAAGGAAAGGAGATGGAGAAAAAGAGAGAGCGAGAAATCGACACAGAGAGTGGCAACCACTAGAACAGATAATAAACGAGTGTGAGAGAGAATAATAGAGACAGACCTTATTAAGGATAAATTAGTTTTAAAGAAGGGTAAGGATATGAATCAGATATTCTGAAGGACAGAATAAAAGCCTTTAATGGTCTATACCCACTTATAAAATATAATAAAAGTGATAAGAACGGTTCCTGTTTTTACTTTATAATAATTTTATGCAGTTTCTTCTACAATTAATAATTTAAGCCGTTCAGTTTTTTTTTCTTAGTTTTAATTTAAATGGCAGCATTTTTCTATTAAATTATCTTGGCCACTAAAGGAGGTAAAACAGGCCTTTTTTCAGGCTGTTATTAAAAAAAATCTATTGAATGGCAGCCCATAAAAACCCTAAAAAACAACCTATTCTTCATCCATATTCAAATACACCTCATCCATTGTTCTAATAATTCTTACATCCTTAGCAATGATTGACAGCAACCCCTCCAAAAAAAAAAGAATGTACACAATTAAGTTTCCTCATTAAAATAGAGATGGATGTCAAAAACAAATGTCTAACAACCACTGAAGTATTTTATCAATAGACTGCAGTTATGAACAATTAGTCTTATCTACGCTCCAATTTTCATTACCATTCAGAGCAAACTTTATAATTACCAAATTATTTTCTATTGTCATGCAGTAGTTATGTGTCATTACAAAACTTTAAACAAATATACAACTTATATTCAGTTTATTTTCATTTAGACCTCTACTGTCTACTTGTATTAAAGATGTGAGTTGTGAAAGAACTGGAACTTCTTGTCTGCTACGAAATTGCCTGTCCTAAAAAAATATTTCTTGTGGAAAAGAAACATTTACAAAGCGATTTCTCAGCTGATTTACTAAAATGTCTAAATGACAATGTATGAATTATGATATATGAGGCATTCCTGGCTACGCACTCATATATCTAAGTTTTTAAATGCAACATCATGATGAATAACAAATGGAGGGTGATTTTGCTAATTCTGTTACCTGGTAGGCAGTGAGCAGCTTGCTCCTCCAGTGGGTCTGTGGCAGGTCATGGATGGAGAGGCGCAGGTTGTGGTAGCTGTCTTTAAACATCAGAACATGTGGCTCGTCGATGAGTCGACCCCCTAGTTGTGCCTCCATCTGCATCACCTCCTATTGAAACAAGACAACACATGATCCTGTGCATGTGGGCAAATTTTGTTTCCCCCTAGTAATTTGGATAAAAAAACAGCTTGTGGATAATGCTGCAGAATGTGACTTGATGACCTTGTCTGTAGAAACATGGAACTGCAAGCTATTTGCAGAAGCATGCTATGTAGCCAAAAAAACGGCCTAGATAAAAAGTCAGACATCATGCAGTGAAAAGAACACTAAACAAACATTACTTTTTCAATTTGTTGTTAGTTTGCTTCTGTACAAAGTGTTGTTTTGTGCAACATTTCCAGGAAACAAGGTAATTAATGTCAAATGATATGTATGCGTGCATTCCTGAAGTGCACATCATTATCTTTAAAATGTAACTTGCAGGTTTGCATTTTAAATCCGTTATTCTGTATATCAGATTACACTGTATTTTAGAACAGACTATTTAGGGCAGCAGGAGGTTTCTCACATTACTCAGCAGTTGTGCATCTGAAGCTCTCTCTTACTTTGATGTGCTGTTTAAACTGAAAAGAAGCAATACAAAACCTCAAGGATAGCAACCTAACAAACATTTAAGAATGTTTTATTTGTATCTTTGCAGTACTGCAGCCATCATATACTTTAATTCATTATCTTAAATAAGGTCCTTGATAGAAGCTGCATGTATGAAGTAAAAATATACAAATGATTATTACAGTTTTACTGATTGTATATAATAAACTACAGTATGTCTATAAATGATACACTTATCTTAATAGCTTGTTTTTTTTTTAAATAGTCTGAGTTTATTATAACTGTGCATGTTAATATTACTCACTTGCTATTGTATTTATTTATGTGAACATTTAATTAAACTCTGTTTATATGTCACCTGTCAGGAGGTGCAGAGTCATGCCAAAGTCACATCAAGGTCAAAACAGAAAATGTACACAGAACCAACAAAATAACGAATGGATTCAAAATTACCGTGATTTACGTAATTAATTAAGGTACATCCACTTTACCAGTCTTGTACATTTTCTGATGTAATTCAGCCTAATTTGTGCTACTATGATGGAAAATGTGGGTGCGACAGACCCAACCACACAAGACGGAAAACGAGAAAAATTGTTTAACGTAATAAAAGCAATATAACATATCTCAGGTCAAATGAACATCCTAAATAACACACATAGTTTTAAAACAATACCTCATATAAGCATGAAATTCCTACAAACCAAATCATACCTTAGGTGGCACGACGATCCTACTACCCAATCGCACAAGTGCACAGATTTACCTAGATAGTGGCTTGCCGAATCGGCCCTGATGCTCTGCTGCACTGACTGTGTGGAGAAGCTGGGAGGAGCCCTTATCCTCCCCAGCCTCTCAGAGTGAACACAAGGGGCAAGAGCTGCACTGCTCAATCCAGCAGGGGGAGTGGGGCTATCACTCTGAATTCACCTACAGCCAGTGGGAGTTAGCATGTTACTGCACATCGCTTGCTTCT
Source organism: Corydoras sp. C115 (assembly GCA_019802505.1). Taxonomy (NCBI): domain Eukaryota; kingdom Metazoa; phylum Chordata; class Actinopteri; order Siluriformes; family Callichthyidae; genus Corydoras; species Corydoras sp. C115. The sequence continues at coordinate 1,332,199 of JAFMOC010000015.1, read as the reverse complement.
GCTATCAGCGAGACATGACGTGACAGATTGTGCTTTGCTGCCGGCATACAATACAGTGGGACCCCGTTACCATTTCTCCTACTTTTCAAGAAACCATTCCATACAGGTCTTTAATTACTGCTTCTAAAATAGTTCACATAGTGTCATCTGCAACATATGCAAAAATTCAAAACATTAATTCTTAAAGTGGTCTTAAATATACAAAAAAAACAAAAAACAAACAATGGACTTTAAAGATTCACACTTCACAATTCAGTTATACATACGCAATATGGACAAAAGTACTGGGACAGACCTAAATTTAATCAATTATTCAATTCAAGTTTCCAATGTAGTCTCATTATACACTAATGCATTTTGTACAATTATATGCTTTCAACTTGAAAATAGCTTGAGGGAGAAGCTTTGATATTGAAAGCGAGGTCGATAATGGCATGGTAGGGTAAGCTTAAGGTGCACGAACTTGACTGAATCACACTGAACCCTACATTTAACCATACTGATTATGTTTGAAATAAACTATAATGGAAATTGCAAGTCAAGGGGTCTCATACAGCATCTGTGTCTTACCTCACAAATGCTCTTGTAGATGAATAGGCAAAAAGTTCCATTTACAAACTTGTGAATAGTGAGAGCTGTTATCGCTGCAAAGAGGAGGACCAACATAAAATAGAATATCATAAAAGCTACAGTAGGTGTAATGTGTAGGAGTCCTGATATGTTTGACTATAGTGTCTTTAACAAAACCCTAGAATTCAAAAACCCTAAAATGCTGATAACGCTGTGAATGGAACAGTCTCTAAACCTATGTACCTTAATAAGAGAGCAAATAATAAAAAAACTGGGATATTATAATGCTAATGATGACAAATTTAGTTTATTAGATAAAAAAAAACTTACCATTTTATATTTTCAGAATGCATACCCACATTCTGGGTTAAACTCTTAACTCCTGCAGTGCCACCAGTCAGTTCAAATACACTGTACCATGCAGGGATGATTCTGCAGCAAATGTGCTGGAAGAATCCGGCAGTAAAGGGGCAGATGGATGTGACCGTATGGTGCTACGCCTTCACTGTCTAGTCGGATGCACATGGATTGAATTCGAAAAGCGAATCTAATTGAGATGGAGAATCTGTGCAGCATTTTCCTTCACTGACACTTATTTCAATTAAAGTGGTAAGGGAGCCAGTAATTACCTATTTGGAATTAAGTTGCTTTCTATTTTGCAAGTACAGAATGACTGCAAGTCGGTTTGCATCTTGTCTTTGCAGCGGATACTTTGCGCTACCAATCAAGGCCTTGTGCTCTTTAATCTTTGTGTGGCGGATTCTGAAGGCTAAAGTTTATCTTCTTAGCGGTTCGGGGTCATGTAAGTCAATTGGAAGGCCAATCAAATTTAAAGAGCCATATAATCTCTCTGTGTGTGGCTTTTCCAAATACAAAAGGCACCATCATGCAGGCTCCTCTTTTAGCACTCTCCTCTTTTAAGTGCGATTACTATTTGGGTGTGAATCAGAATTGCAAATTGAGGCTCGCGGACTTTGATCCAGATTCCGACCCATCAGCAGATCGAGCCAAGAGACTGCCAATTATCCTATTATGAAAGAGCGTGCACCCTGAATAGCAACACAGCCATGTCAGATTAACGAGATATTGCCTGGGAACAGGCACATAGATAAATCAGCCTCAGCATGCACTTTTACACTATAATGCCCCAAACATAAAAAATATGCACCCACATGGTAGTTTGTGTGTTTGTTTAGTGCATGCAGTTTAGACAGCAAGAGTAATGGCATCCTGTATGCTTCATTGTCTCCTTAATAAATTGCTTTGTACGAAAGCACATTTACTGTTGAAAAAACAAAAGACCCCGTAAAACTTTATTTACTCGACTATACAGGCGCACGACACCTTACATCAAAACTGATTTCTTTTTGATTTATATTATGCTTACTCATGCTGCAACTACTCCAGTGTTCTTATAGCAAGCATCTTACATTCAGCAAAATGCAATTCACTGAGAGCTGGTGCATTATGCTCAGGAAATTTTGCAGATGATCTAGCCAAAAGCACTTTAGCCAACTTATTGTTGAAACGTCAAATAAATTCTAACTTTCTGGTAGGGGTTTGTGATAGAACCATTTTGTGTTTATTACTGTATGCTATAAACAATATAACAAATAAACGTTTTGAACAAGGTTGTGATCGAAAACAAGTATCCTTGACTTCAATCTCAATAAACTTCTGATTGACTTAGAACACAGTTTGCAAGCCTCTAACCCGGCACCATTGCCTTTGCTTATATTAATAGGAACAAATTACTTAGAAAATTACAAAATAGTATCTCTCATGATGTGCAGGAATTAAATATAGCTGCTGCTCATTTTAGATAACTTAAAAACAGCTTTACTTGGTTTAAAATATCATTAGTAATTACATTACTACTAATGAGTTTTGATGACCCATAGCTATTTAATATGACTAAAGTATTAAATGCATATTCCATGAGTCTGATTATATTTTACGTCATAAATATGTTGATGGGCGTCACAGTGTTTCCTGGGTAGCACTTTTGCCTCTCAGTGCTGGGGATCCAGGTTATAATACCAACCTGGGTGAAGTTTTCATGTTTTCCACGCTTCCCTGTGCGTTTCTTCCAGGTTTTTTCCAGTTTCCTCCCACAGTCCAAAAACATGGATTAAGGTGAGTTGACTGCTCTAAATTGTCCTTAATATCTGTGTCTTTGTGAGTAAGTGTGCCTAGCAATAGATCGGTGCCCTGTCCTGGGTGCATTTGCCCAGCACCCAAAATGTTCTCCCAAAGATGGGCATAGGGAAACATATCCCGTGACCCTAGTATAGGATTAAGTAGAAGATATGGGAACATGTTGATTTATTACATGTAAATGTATTCCTGTCAGCTTATATGTATATGCCAGAAAAAACAGTTTCTATATATCCAAGGGTTATAATATAGCAGTAATAATTCAGAAAAAAACCTGCTCTTAAAAGTATTAGCCTAAAAGAAATGTCTTGTTGCCCACATGGAACCAGACCAAAGATGCATTTGGAGGAAAAAGGGCTGCCAAGTGCCCTTCCATTTGTGCTTTAATGGAAGAAAGAGGGATGGGATGGGAGATATAGAAGGAGGGTAGAGAGAAAGGCGGAAAGGCAATGAAAAATACTAAGTCCAAGTGAGAGCAGCTTAGTGTTTTCGCCTTTAGGTCAGAAGAGTGTTAAGCTTCAGAGAGACAGATAACTGGATTATTCGGGGCCCAGCCGCCACTCTCCAGCTTTTTAGACGTGTCCGGCCGGCTGCCTCGCCTCGCCTCATTCTGTCCAGTGTCTGATAGACTCTGTCCATCCGGGAATAGACCAGGCTGTTGTATAGTTAATCTTTTCTGTCAGACTGTGATTGAAAGAGGTTAGCTAGGGTGCTAACTATTAAATGACAACTGTCCTACGATAATGGTGTAAATATGATTTTGGAAGGAACTGTGGTGCAGTAGCTCAGTTTCACACAACACAAGTAAACCAATTTGATCATACGATACAGAGTGCCATTTTAAAATTTTACATTGTATTAAAGTAAATCTTCTATTCCAACACAATCTCTGTCTAAGATTAAGAGATAAGTCCAAATTCACTGAATCATCATTACTAACATTAATTTTCTAAGCAACTCACTCTAGTTATTGTCACAAGGAGGCTGGGAGCACATCACAAAAGACCCCTTTCACCTATCGTCGGCACAGACGAGAGTGCTTAGTCCTTACTGCTAAACCACTGTACAGCTATAAATATATTTCTAAATTAATTTTTTTGCAAAATTTTAAACCCAAATCTCTAAATATGCACATTTACATAACAATGACAAGGAAAACAGATTCACTCTTCAAACAATTCTCCTTGGACAGCTAGGGTATGTTAGTAACACAGTAATCCAGTTCATCAAAAAAATCTGAGATTACTTAAATTACACTATGATAAAAAAAGTAAATACTATGAAAGGCTACTAAAGGCTACAAAATAAGTAAACAAACAACCATTGTTTATTCAGAAATGTATTTCAATCACTTACGAAAAGTGTTTCTTAGAATAAATGATGCCAAGGCTTAAGTTTTTTTTTTGTTTGTCCACAGTCTGACACATTATGAAAAACAATTAGTTTGAAGAGCTGCCAGATAAAATTCTTTGAAAATTTTTTTTGATAACCATTAAGAACCAAACTACATCACTCTGGTTCACAAGCTTTCAAAGCAATGAAGTGCAACATGTAATTTGAAATCCATTTTCTGCATTAACATGACACACGCTTTCACTAAGTCATTGCTATGATGGAAAAGCATTAACGAGGCTACAGGAGTTGCTCAATGCTGGCTGACAGTTGCTAATACAAGGGGTTAAAACAAGATGCACCAGGCCTAAAAACTAGCAGAAAAACACTAACCTCACTTGAACCAATGCCTTATAGGACATAAATGAATTATAATCAGATTTGTGTAATCTCATGTTACACAAATGTTCTGTGATATAATCAGGATCTGTAATGTGTTCAGCTTGAATAGTTTTTATCAAAATCAGCATTTAAAAAAAAATTAATTAAAGAGTTCAGAGTTGTTCTGTTAGTCTGTGTGGTCATGTAGAGTTTCATTACCAACAACCTTGCATTTGGCACTAGAATGCGGTCATGCTGG